>JAHWGI010001413.1:0-141493 GCA_029379305.1 Frankliniella fusca
ACTAACTCAAGAAAACAACACAACAGTAAGAAAAATACAAAAAAAACAGAATACACACGCACGAGAAAGTAAAAAAAACAAAATCGAACACAAAGACCCCAAATCCCCTCACGAAGATACACATCCACCCTCCAAAAAACAAAAAGAGAAAAAAAAAACTAATAAAAACCCATTAAAAATAGAATCAACACAAGCATAATAACGAAAGAAACGAAACCACAAAACAAACTAAAGTACAAAACAACCAAAAAAAAATAAACGTAGACAAACAACTAAAAAAAAATTCTTTACATCCCAAAAATCCTTTCATCACAACCACCGTAATCTGTACGAAGAAAGAAAACAATAAATACAAATAAAAAAAAAAGAGACAATAAAACGCAACCACAGCAAAAATAACAGAAATCATAAACTTAAAAAAATAAAAAAATAAATCATACAATAACAGACAACACACACAAAAAAAGAAAAGACAAAAAAAACAACTCAAAACAAAGAAAAAAGAAAACAAACTAGCGAAGGACGACTAAGAAAAACTACAATGAAAACACACTACAGAAGAAAGAAAAAAAAAAAAAAACAAGCCAAAAAACACAAGGAGGGTTGTGACATAAAATACATAAAACACACATTCCACAACAGTCAAGACGAAAACACAACACAGACAGCAACGCAAAAAATCTACACCTAAACACAACCACACCAAACTACCATCCACAAACAAAAACACAACCGAAAAAAGCAAAAACAGAAATGACAAAACAAATAAACGAAATAATACACAAAACAAAGACAAGAAAGACCGAAACAAAAACAAATACTCTATATACAGTAACAATAAAATAAACGATAAAATAACAAAGCTCAAACAAATAAAAAACAAACGAAACATACCTAAAAACAAACAGACAAGAATAAAAATAAATATAAAGACAAACAGCATAATACCCAAGCCCACAAAAACAACCCAAACGCCACAAACCAAGCCACAGCATAAACCACACACTCAGCCAAACAGCACAAAAAAAAGAAAGACTACCAGAAGAACAGGCACAACACATAAAAATAACAAACCGAACGCTAACACAAAGCCAGCAGACCACACGCGCAGAAACCCACAACACAGAAAAACACACGAAAGACACACAAAAAAACCAGCAGCAAACAACCATCCACACCACCCTCGACCCCCCACCCCCACCACCCAGACACCCGACATAACCTACCCACCCCTGCCACAATACCACCACCCCCCACCTCCCTCCCCCACCCACCCCCATCAGCACAAGCTTCCCTGCCCCCCTCCCCCCCCTCAATCCTCACCCTCACCCCCCTCCACAACCTCCCCCACACCCCTCCACACACCAACCCCAACCCCCACCTCCTCCCCCCCCCCCACCCACTCGAGCGGGCGCGACCGCACCGCTCTGCACACAGCCGTCTGATTCCGAAGATCGCGCTCTCGCTCCCCACATAGGGCACCGCCACAGGTGCGGCAAAGACGGGGGCGCCAGAGCAGCCTGCAGGCTGGAGCAATAGTAACACCTCGCCATTCATCTCCTTCTCCGGCTGCGCCAGCGACACCTGTGCACGTGCGGAGGGACAGGTGGGGGTTACAGATAAACGTGTTGCGAGCGCAGGAGTGGAGAGAAGCGATAGGAGGTCAGAAGGAGAAGAGGAACGAAGAAAAGGACAAGGAGGGGGAAGCGAAAGAGAAAGAAGCTGAGGGGTCGCGGAAGACGACGAAGAGCATTAGAAGGGAGGAGGTGGAGGACGCAGAAGCCAAAAAGGGGGGACAAAGAGGATGAAGAGGAGGAAGGAGGAGGTGGAGGACGAAAAGGAAGAAGACGAGGAGGACGATGGAGAGGACGAAGAGAAAGAAGAAGACGACAGGGACGACGACGACGAAGAGGACGAGGACGAAGGGGACGACGATGAGATCGACTAGAACGACCAAACGGACGAGGAGGACGGCGAGGAAGTGGAGGACAGTCAGGAGGAACATCGGGGTAAGGCGATGCAGATAAGACAAGCGAAGGTCGACCTACGGCGTCGGAGGCCTGCACGGCGATCACCGCTGTTTGGGTCGATGCTAGGACTCGAGCGCCTGGGGCTTATGCACTCCCGCAGCACACGCCTGCGTAACAGCACTGCCTACCCCTCCCGGTGCCCTGTACGCCTGGTGGTTCTGATGGGTATGCACTCCCGTAGCACACGCCTGCGTAACAGCACTGCCTACCCCTCCCGGCGCCCTGTACGCCTGGTGGGTATGCACTCCCGGAGCACACGCCTGCGTAACGGCACTGCCTACCCTACGGCGCCCTGTACGCCTGGTGGGTATGCACTCCCGGAGCACACGCCTGCGTAACAGCACTGCCTACCCCTCCCGGCGCCCTGTACGCCTGGTGGTTCTGATGGGTATGCACTCCCGGAGCACACGCCTGCGTAACAGCACTGCCTACCCTACGGCGCTCTGAACGCCTGGTGGGTATGCACTCCCGCAGCACACGCCTGCGTAACAGCACTGCCTACCCTACGGCGCTCTGAACGCCTGGTGGGTATGCACTCCCGCAGCACAAGCCTGTGTAACAGCACTGCCTACCCTACGGCGCCCAGTACGCCTGTTGGGTCTGGTGGGTATGCACTCCCGCAGCACACGCCTGCGTAACAGCACTGCCTACCCTACGGCGCCCTGAGCGCCTGGTTTGGTCCCCCCCGCCCCCTCCCTACTTGTTTCGTCACGCTGACGTCCCTCCTGGCAGGCCCCCCACTTAGCCGTAGTTCTCTCCCTCCGGGCGGGTGGAGTCCGTCGCCTCAGCACGACGCAGCGCTCGCCCGCGGGAAGGTATGTACAAGTTGGCGAGATGGATGAGGTTCGGGGGACATGTCATGTCAACAAAGTATCGGCACGCGTCCCCACGCTCAGCACGGCCGTGGCGAGGCGGGCCGGGCAGCCGAGCCAGCGGCTCGTGAATAAAGAGAGGAGGGTCAGTTTTTTTCAAATTTACCACCAGATTTTTGACCACGAGAATAATTTTTTTTTCTAGCATGAATTTGTAGTCCTTGGCGAGGCGATTAGATTGGCAACAGTCTGGGCGCTGTAGCTCAAATAGTTTAGAAGATATGGCCGTTCAAAGTTTTAAGCCCATTTTCTTAGTCAAAAGTTGCATAAAAGCCTAAATTCGGCCATAAATCGCCTCCAGAGTGTCAGAAAAAGACGATCCGGGTATCCCTGGACGTAAAATCGCTCAAAGAATCCGAATATGCTATCCCCGGGGCGCTGGGACGGCTCCAAATGACTCAAATACGCGAAAAACCGTTTTTTTCACACCTCGTTTTTCCAGTTTTGCACAAAGCCGAAAGGGGTGATGCAAATTTTTGATCGGACTTCCCAGGGGTGGAAAAGTTTCGTCTTGACCAGTAGTTTCAAGATCATCCGGAAAAAGTACTGTGTATGACCCTCGTTTAGGCGCTAGACCTTGCGCTAGACGTCTCGTAAGAGGCGCACTTAGTAGGGACCCAAAATTTTGTATTCTGGCGACCATCTAGAAGTGATCAGAAACTCATAAAACGCATTTCTACATGGTCGACAAAATAACTTTTTTCGGGTTCGACACTTGTGAAATTTTGGATAAGGGAGTTGTGGACCCCTACAAATGTGTTTTGGCGACCATGTACAAATGATCAGAAACTCATAAAACGCATTTCTACATGGTCGACAAAATAACTTTTTTCGGGTTCAACACTTGTGAAATTTTGGAAGCGTTTTAGAAGTTTCTAATCATTTCAACATGGTCGCCAAAACACATTTTTAGGGGTCCACAACTCCCTTATCCAAAATTTCACAAGTGTCGAACTCGAAAAAAGTTATTTTGTCGACCATGTAGAAATGCGTATTATGAGTTTCTGATCATTTCTACATGGTCGCCAAAACATATTTGTAGGGGTCCACAACTCCCTTATCCAAAATTTCACAAGTGTCGAACCCGAAAAAAGTTATTTTGTCGACCATGTAGAAATGCGTTTTATGAGTTTCTGATCACTTCTAGATGGTCGCCAGAATACAAAATTTTGGGTCCCTACTAAGTGCGCCTCTTACGAGACGTCTAGCGCAAGGTCTAGCGCCTAAACGAGGGTCATACACAGTACTTTTTCCGGATGATCTTGAAACTACTGGTCAAGACGAAACTTTTCCACCCCTGGGAAGTCCGATCAAAAATTTGCATCACCCCTTTCGGCTTTGTGCAAAACTGGAAAAACGAGGTGTGAAAAAAACGGTTTTTCGCGTATTTGAGTCATTTGGAGCCGTCCCAGCGCCCCGGGGATAGCATATTCGGATTCTTTGAGCGATTTTACGTCCAGAGATACCCGGATCGTCTTTTTCTGACACTCTGGAGGCGATTTATGGCCGAATTTAGGCTTTTATGCAACTTTTGACTAAGAAAATGGGCTTAAAACTTTGAACGGCCATATCTTCTAAACTATTTGAGCTACAGCGCCCAGACTGTTGCCAATCTAATCGCCTCGCCAAGGACCACAAATTCATGCTAGAAAAAAAAATTATTCTCGTGGTCAAAAATCTGGTGGTAAATTTGAAAAAAACTGACCCAGGAAGCTTTAAACGCGCACCGAGCACCGCGCCGTAGCACCCTCCCCCTCCCTCCCTCCCTCTCCCTCTCTCGCAGCTTGTGCTAGCGTCAGAGGTGCACAAAGGAGAACAGAGGCCCTCCTAATGTGCGTGTATTGTCTCCCGGTGAGCACTGCCGACTGATTCCGAGGATCGCTCCTGTACCTTCGTCCTCGTCGCACTCATGGCAGTGCCCAATGTTCGGGGTGGCAAGGCCCCATGAGTGTGACAAGGACGGGGGCACGAGAACGGTCTTCGGAATCAGCCTGCTGGGTCCCAGGGCCCAGGAGGGCGGGCCAAGGCTGGCAGCGGGCGGCACCCACCGCGCCGGCCCGCCGGTCCGGGGCCTTTTGTCTGAGAAGCTGGGCTGACTCGGCAGCGCAAACCGCGCTGGGCTGACTGGGGATTAATAATAATAAATAAAATCAAGGACATGCGAGAGGTCTCTAGCTGCTATTTTTTTCTCCGTGGGCGAAGAGAGGTAATGTGTGTAGTACATCACTATGTACGTCTAAACATACGATACTTACTTGTGCACTAATTTAATTCATCGTCACGCATAATATTATGTGTAGCTCTGTACAAATTTTACATACTTACACACAAAATTATGCTTTCACTGTGAAAAATATCTTTGTAGATTTACGATAAATTTTGTAAATTATGATTTACGAAATATATTGTAAATTTACGACGGACCTTTTTTGCTCGTGAATGAATTTCTAGCCGATATGTAGTGCTTGTAATTTTACGATCTGCAATTGTAAATTTACAACTGCACTTCGTGGAAAATTTTCCCGTAAACTTACTACTATTTTTCACAGTGTTTACGATGTACTAAATTTGTGCATAAGCATCGTAAATTTATAGACGTACAGCAATGTACTAAAAAGTACATAACCCGGGAGTGTGTGTGTGTGTGTGTGTGTGTGTGTGTGTGTGTGTGTGTGTGTGTGTGTGTGTGTGTGTGTGTGTGTGTGTGTGTGTGTGCGAGTTAGAGTGTGCGCTGCGCTCCTCTATACTAGAAATGGGGTGGCGTAATGTTATCGCTTATGAATGAAACGATATTCAAAACGGAGGGCCCCGGGTCCCGTCCCTGCCGTGGTTCTGTGAAACACCGCCACCGCACGAATATATATTCTGAGTATAACGCGTTAAACATATCGAAAACTTAGTTATACCGACCTATTTTACGCGATCGACCCCTGCTCTGCCTACTCCTCGCATTGGAAACTCAAGCGCTTAAAATTGTGCGATGTCGGGAATTCTGACACCTCAGGTGAGCGACATTTGGGCTGCCGGTGAAGTGCAGACGTTTCACGTTTCGTTAGAGCTACACGCGGACGGCTTGTGCAGACAGACACAATCCCCGCCCTGCTCCAGTTCCGGTCTGGGGCCCCGGCGATAACAGACCTGGTGGCGCGCGCCAGCGCCCCGCAGCGGGCACATTCATTACAGCTCCCGACACTCTCAGCCACACTAAGTCTCTCTCTCTCTCTCTCTCTCTCTCTCTCTCTCTCTCTCTCTCTCTCTCTCTCTCTCTCTCTCTCTCTCTCTCTCTCTCTCTCTCTCTCTCTCTCTCTCTCTCTCTCTCTCTCTCTCTCTCTCTCTCTCTCTAACCAATCAAAATAGTGTCCTTCCATCCGCGAAAGAACACGTAGCTCCAAGGCGACATACAGCTTTCCTCAGTAAGTCACTGACTGACCGAAAAGAGGAAAAAAAAATCTCCGGGAACAGCAGCAACTCGACCGGACCCGGGGAGCCTGAGCCTGATGCTCAAGTGGCCGTATCGCAAGCTGTTGGCCGTTGGCAGCACTGCTGACTGCACACGTATCGCATCGTATCAGCTCGGCCAGTTCACCAATACCAACTTTAGCTGACGAAAGGAAGAAGCCGGAGTATATTGCGCAACTTCGCGCCCGCCATTCCGCCACCACTTACCACCCCTTTAGTGCTAACGGCTGCAGCTCACATCGACGCTCTGTGTGTGTTTGTGTGTGTTTGTGTGTGTGTGTGTGAGTGTGTGTGTGTGGTTGTAGTGTGTGTGTGTGAGTGTGTGTTGGAGAGGACGGGGTCCCGCCCCGCACTCGTGAGAGACTGAGTTGGTGTTATGTTGGCAAGGCAAACCAAACTTGGTCTTGGACGCGCCTCGCCCGTTCGATCCGGGAAGCCGCAGCCACACCACCACCGCGGTGGACTTTAGCGGCACCGGGTTGGGGAGGGGGGGGGGTGAGGATGGCCCGCCAAAATGAGCGCGAATAATGAGTTATATGCGAGGCGCGCGGGGCGCTGCGCTGGCGGAACCGGAAGGAGGGCGGCAATCCGCGTCAGTATACGGTAAACACCACGCAAACGGTAGAAATCAGGAGAGAGAGACAGAGAGAGAGAGAGAGAGAGAGAGAGAGAGAGAGAGAGAGAGAGAGAGAGAGAGGGAGAGAGAGAGAGGAAGCGAGGGAGAGAGGGAGGGAGAGAGCGAGGGGAAAGAGAGAGGACCATAGGAGCAGGGGCAGCTCATTCAGTTTCAACGGGATTCGTCATCACTATGAACCGCTTAGGCGGGGGCCTCATCATCGTCAGATGATTATATTTCATCTCGTAGATTGTCTGTATCTTCTCTCTCCCCTCTCCCCCCCCCCTTTTCTCTCTCTCTCTCTCTCTCTCTCTCTCTCTCTCTCTCTCTCTCTCTCTCTCTCCCTCTCTCTCTCTCTCTCTCTCTCTCTCTCTCTCTCTCTCTCTCTCTATCCCTCCCTCCCTCCCTCCCTCCCTCCCTCCCTCCCTCCCTCCCTCCCCGCCTCCCGCGGCTCAACTTAAGGTAACATACGACGGCTTCGCGCTATGGGCATGACTGCTACACGGCATCTATGACAGAACTTTAGCTCAATCGCACCTCGTAAGGAATCCGCAGGAGAAAGGGAGAGAGGGAGAGAGGGAGAGAGAGAGGGAGAGAGGGAGAGAGAGAGAGAGAGAGAGAGAGAGAGAGAGAGAGAGAGAGAGAGAGAGAGAGAGAGAGAGAGAGCGGTGGAGCGGGTAGACCGGGTCGGACCGGGGTCGTTGACCCAGCCGGTCTGTCACGGGGACGATCTGTTTGTGAACGGAAGTCTGCCATTCGAGCAGACAGCCTCCCGAGCGGCTCGAGGTGGCGGGCCGACGGCAAGTTATTCAAGTTTTACAAGGGTGCACTCCCCGAATCTTTTCTGAGGAGAATGACAGAGAGCAGGACGCGGGGATATGGAGGAGAGGGCGAGAGAGTGAGAGAGGCAGCGGTTCGCAGTAGGAAGAGAGGGCGAGGGGTTTGAGCTACAGCGGGTCCGTGCCTGCCGGGCCTGGAGGTCGCGTTAGGGGTACGGTAGGCCAGGGCGCACAGCTACAGCCATATCAGCCCTGGGCTGTGGCTGAGGAAGAGGGTTGTATACTGCCCCAAGTTGGTGGGACGGGTCGAGCAAAGACAAGCGGTGCTATCGCGGGCCGGGCAGTGCGCAGAGCGCGACTCGCTGGCGCCCCCTGCACCCCGCCCACCTCCCTCCCCCCCCCCTCTCTCTCTCTCTCTCTCTCTCTCTCTCTCTCTCTCTCTCTCTCTCTCTCTCTCTCTCACTCACTTTATTTCCTCTCCCAAGAGTGCAGTGCTCTGCAATCGCAGCAGCGCAGGCGCACAGTATCCTAGGAAATGCATCTCGAACATCGTTACATTTGCAAACAGCAGGAGATTGAAAAAAAAATATCCTCGTGTCTCGTCGCTGCTTTTGAGATGAAAAGTGCTTTCAAAGGGCGCAGCAGTAGGAGCGACACAATAACAGAGCACCGCGCTGCTCCCCTGTAGGGTGGCGAGGGAATGACTCTCATATGAGGCATGTCCGGGCCGGGTGGAATACTCTACTCATATATATAAGCGTGCCACTCACCAACACACGACACGACTCCCGCCACTCCCCCCACCATCACCCCCAATTCAAATGCGACGCCAGTTGGCGCGCCCCGAAAGAGACGCAAATCTACATGTAAGTGTGTGACGAAGGAGCCCGCAGAAATAGGCGGGGAAGGGCTGTTGGCTGTGGGAGGGACCGGGAATGGGAGCAGGGGAGGGAGAAGGGAAGTTGCTCACCACCCAACACTGTGAAAAATATGTTCGTAGATTTACGATTTATTTTGTAAATTACGACTTACGAAAAATGTTGTAAGTTTACGACAGCCCATTATTGCTTGTAATTGAATTTCAAGTCGATAGGCACTGCTTGTAGTTTTGCGATAAGTGATCTTAATTTTACAACTCTACCTACTTCGTTGAAAATTTTCCCGTAAACCTACGACAATTTTTCACAGTGAACCGCCCTGCCCTGGTCAACGTGCCTCGTTTCGCCTCGGTGGTGAAGCGCAGTCGTTCGCCCGCCAGGCGCACACGGCACACGATGTACCGCACCAGTGGATGTAGCTAAAGGGTTTTATTTCCGGGAAAAGATTAAGAGGTGGAACAAACTCGCCGCGATACAAACTCAGAAACACAATCGCGCACACGGACACTCTCTCTCTCTCACACTCTCTTTCTCATACAGGAGCACAGGAACTCAAAAGGTGACAAATTTGTGTTCTTTTGTGGCGACACATCGAAAAAGGAAACATCCCCTTTTTGTTTCCTTTTTTCGGAAACACATTAATGTGTGACCTTTTCCGTGGACAATTTTGTTTCCAAAACCTCCGTGTGTAACGGAGACGCATGTGACCTTTTTCGGTGACACGCGGAGGTTTTGGCGACAAAATTGTCACCGATAAAAGAAACACATTCATGTGTCGCCGATAAGGGACACACATTTATGTGTCGCCGATTTAAGGCAACATGTGTTTCCTTTAAAATTACAGTGAGGGACGAAATAAAAAGGTATCCAGAGAGAGAGAGAAAGAGGGAGAGAGAGAGAGGGAGAGAGAGAGAGAGAGTCCGCGTGCGCGATTGTGGTTCTGAGTTAGTGTCGCGGTGAGTTTGTTCCACCACTTAATCTTTTCCCGGGGGATAGCGGGGGATAGTTGCATGCCCCTGCCCTCAACGTGCGTGGCAACCGTCTGGAACCTCCCAGGGCTCATCACAGAGGCTTAACAGAGGCCTCCCAAACACTTAAACTTCTTCATTTTTATAAATATTTTTGTTTAAGGTTGTGTCATGTCCCACCGCTGACAGTGTCTCTGTCAATGCTATCAGTCGCCTCAATGCAGTGCGCGCTATCTCGTGAGCGGGGAGAGGGGCGGGGAAACTGTGGGGGCCGACACGTTTCCTAGCCTTACAATGAAGTTGTGGCTTTCGAGTGTCCGACATATGTCCTTGGCGGATCCTTGAAGCACACCTTCTCTGACGGCAGGGGACGGTCTTTTCTAGGTTACGATCTGCTATAAATGATTGATGGTAGGTATTGATAAGTGTGTCACTTTATTTACTATTGTTATTATTTATTTATTATTTGTATAGTTTTGAACTTTCATACGATCACCTCTACACACCAAAATCAAACCGAAGAAGTATCGCGTGATAATGTCGTGTGCTCTCTCATTTGCCATCCCCCTCCCACTTACATTTTCCTCTATCCCTTCCTCCCTCATTCAACTCGCACGCAAGGACGTCACCACCGAAGGGCAGTTGGGAAAGGGAGTAACGCAATTACCCGAGAAAGTGCCGCGTTCGCTTTCGTAATGCTTTTCCCTATTTCCTGCCTCCTTCCTCTCTCTAGAGCGGACTCGCTTTGCGGATCGGAAGTAATAAGACTTTGATGAGCGCGCTTCTTCCAGTAGCCCCGACTTATTAATAAGACGAATTTTTTTTTTATTCTTCTCCATAATATTACCGACAGCCGATAAAAGTAGCGAGGAGAATTGAAAAGAATTCTGGCAAGGCTAGTTTGTCAATTCAGGTTTTCCTAAGCAAGCGGGTCACGGACCGACCATCAGCAATAAGCGACGCTGGAGAACAGGGTGTGGCCCATTTCTAGAAGAAGCAAGGCGACTATTCAACATTTCCTCGCCCTTTTTGCCAGTTTCGTTACTATTTTTACTTTCTGTCACGTCATTAAATGAACCCCCGTCCCTTAGCGGGGTGCTCGCCGGTCCGTAACCGTACCCGCCGAGCGCAAACCCCGACCGGGCGAGGCGGGGGTGGCGGGGCTGGTCGTCGTCGGACCCCTGCGCGCCCCATCCCAGCGTACCCCATCCCGCAACACCCCGCCCATCACCCCCCCCCCTCCCTGCAGCCGGAAGGTCACAATAGACGAGGCGGTATGCCAAATTCCACGAGGAAAAGAGAAGACTTTGGCTTCTTTTTTATTATGATAATAAAACCGCGGTGGTGGGCGTGCCCTGCGGGGTGAGAGGGAGAGGATCTGAGAGAGAGAGAGAGAGAGAGAGAGAGAGAGAGAGAGAGAGAGAGAGAGAGAGAGAGAGAGAGAGGGAGAGAGAGAGAGAGAGAGAGAGAGAGAGAGGGAGAGAAGCAGATAAAGAGAGAGAGAGGGAGAGAAGCAGATAAAGAGAGAGAGAGGGGGGAGGGGGGGGGGGAAGACGGGAGAAGCATCAGGATGGAGCCAGTGGATCAAGCCCCTAAAGTACAGAGGCCGCACCGCGACCCTCCGCTACTGACACTGGAAGAGCAAAGGTGTGATTTGACACCTGTTAACTGTTAAAAGTTAAAGTCTGCAACGCGGCTTTGAAGGTGTTCAGACACGCTTTTGCTTTTCCCGGGTACGACTGCGAGGGTGCCATCGACCTCCAAAATTCACTATAGTGCCTATGTATTTTGAGTTCAAATTACGCTCCTGGAAAACTGGGAAGACCTTCAAATAACCAACAAGACCATAAAACAAGTAAAAAAGAAGACTTTAAAATTTTTCATGTCACCAAATCTTAAATCTGTATATGTAACATTGTAGCCGAGGGGTCGCCAACTCTTCTCAGCAGTGTACGGAGTATTGGTATTATAAGGCATTATGGCACATATTACGGGATATTGCGACGTATTATTGGATAATGTGAAGTATTATGGGGTGTTATGGTACTATGGGGGTATTTTGTCGAATGAGACATTATGAAGGTATTATGGATCTCCTGTGCGGAGTATTATGCGAAATAGCGACCCCACGATTAGGGGCGATATCAATCGGCGCAAACCCTCTCACTTTTCGTCTCCACGCTGTGCCAATGCCCACTTGGGTCTTTCGAAAATAAATCACATTTGAACACCAAGGAAAATTTCGGAGGGGTTGACAGGAGGAGGAACAACGGCAGATTTCGAGGTAAAAACGGGTAACCGCTTCTCCGTGCGATATCCGGAAAATGTTAGCCCTTGCGATAAAGTATTTCGACCTTAAAGAAAGACACGTCCACGCTCAGCGTAATTGTACGCTGGCTGAGCGAGAAACGTGAAGAGGCGTGCGCTGCCCGGGGACCTTGTTCAACCAGCTGTTCCTCCTGAACCCTCCTTACGGACCTCGAGGGGCGGGGCGAGGCGGGGGACCCGAGAAGTGGGGCGTCTCTGCAAGTCCAGAGAGAAGAGAGAGCCGGCCGGTAATACCATGCAGGGGAGGGTTGGAGAGAGATAGACATATAGGACAGATAAAAAGACAGATATGAAAAGAATAAATGCCCAGTTTGAGATGAGCAAACATTTAAATCGGGCCGCGGAGGTTTTAGAGTTATGAGCCCCATTAACACCCCGTGGGCAAAGTGACAATGCTGGGCTTTGCTTCACAGACGGGAAAACAAACAAGACAGAGGAAGAAAGGGAGGTGGGTACACACGGTGGTAAAAAGAAAATCCTATCAAGAGAGCAAACTGCAAAGCAAAGAAGTGAGACAGAGGGAGTGGGCGTGAGTCCGGGGAAAAAGGGGGGGGGGGGGGAATTGAGGTCGGGGAGGGGAACTTGAGTTGGGGGGGGGGGGGGGGATATTGTCAAAATTGAATTCATACGCAGGGGCGGACGTGCCGACACCAATATTGTGTTTGGCTTTCTATAAACGCGTTTGCCCGCAGCGCCAGCGGCGAGTAGCCCTCAAGGTAGGCGCAATTCTGTAAGAGCGGCTGAGAGCGTTTCCGGGAGAGAGAGAGAGAGAGAGAGAGAGAGAGAGAGAGAGAGAGAGAGAGAGAGAGAGAGAGAGAGAGAGAGAGAGAGAGAGAGAGAGAGAGAGAGAGAGGGAGAGGGGGGGGGGAGAGGGGGGATGGTGGAGGCGGATACAAAGCGGACTGGAGAACAGGTCGGACCGTGCATAGGAAACAGCCCCCCTCTCCGCCGGCCCTAACCCTGTGCCATGGTTACCCGCCGCCCCATGACGCCCCGCCGTGTAGCGGCGCACAGACGCATAAAAGAGTCGTTTTGGCCTCGGGTGTTAGAGCATGGCCGGAAGGGACAGGGAGAGTGCGAGAGGAGGCGAGAGAGATATAAAGAGCGAGAGAGACAGAAAGGGGGGAGGCGAGAAGAGGCCCATAGGGTGACGTGATAGGGGGTTTGGGGCGAGGAGGCTGGGGCGGGGTGGGGCGGGTCGGGGCGGGGGAGGTGCGGGGCGGAGCGCGGCGCGAGGAGGTCCGTACCAATCCGCTGGCGTCTCCCAGCTGCGCCTGCCAAAGCAAACCAGAGGAGTAAAAATGTGCCCGATCTGACTGACCATCAATCTCTCGTCACGCCTCCAGCCCTGCCCCGGTCCCCCTCCCTACCCCCGCCTTTTCTGGCGCGCGCCCCTCGCCGGAACCAAAGGGGTACTGCGCGCGGCACGGGGCCACCTCACCCCACCCCGCCCCACCCCACCCCGCCTCGCCCCACCCCGCCACGCCCCGCCGGCCGTAACTTACTTTCAATTCAATGTGCGAGCGCGCTCCGTGCCCACGAGCGTGGTAAGGGCCGACGGACAGCAACCTGCGTGAGGTTAGGGGGGGGTGCATGTCCGCTGTGTGTGGGGGGGGGGGAGTGGGAAGGGGAGAGCAGGGAGAGGGAGAGAGAGAGAGAGAGAGAGAGAGAGAGAGAGCGAGAGAGAGAGAGAGAGAGAGAGAGAGAGAGAGAGAGAGAGAGAGAGAGAGAGATTAAATTAGTTTATTGAGGTCGATATTAAAAGTTCCACTACAAATACACACGGCAAATCTAAAGTCTGGGATTCCCAGGTACTTTTTGGCGTTTCCAGACTCGAGTCTGGAAACGGGAAATTATTTCCAGACTTCTCCTGGGCGCGCGGAACTTTTCCCAGGCAAAACCTGGGAAGCGCCTCTTTTCCAGACTTTACCTGGGAAAGAATCACCGTTTCCAGCCCCTCACCTGGGAAGCCGTGGGCAAGCGGCTCTTTCCCAGACTCCGCGTTAAATTTTTAACAGTGTACAGTGCAACACTTGAGTGTGTCAGTTGGACACTTAACATCACAGTGCAATGCTAGACATGTCTCAGACGCGGTACCCTATCTACAGCTTATCGACATCATACGATTGTAAAGCACACCCCCGGAACATGGGTCCTCGAACGCTAATCTCAACATAGCAGCGCGACACAAACAAAGATTTAGTTTGCTGACGAACTGCAAAGGGACAGGGGGAAACGGGCACGGCAACCACGCGAGGAGCCTCGCCTGGAACCGCAAGTGAAATATAAAGGCAAAAGCGGAAAAGGAAGAGGCTTGGGTTCCTGAAAAATGAGTATGGCTATGACTGGTCCTGCAGGCCGCGGTGGGGCGCGTCACGGAGACGTCGGCCTTCAGGAAGCGAGCAGGACGGGAGGAAGAGGGAGGGAGAGGGAGGGAGGGAGGGAGGGAGGGAGGGAGGGAGGGAGGGAGGGAGGGAGGGAGAGGGAGAGAGAGAGAGAGAGAGAGAGAGAGAGAGAGAGAGAGAGAGAGAGAGAGAGAAAGAGAGAGAGAGAGAGAGAGGACTTGGCTCCCGTCCGGACGAACGCGTACCGCCACCGCAACACCACACCAAAGCCCCTGGAATGCCCTGCACTGCCGCACTGCGCGGACCTACCCTGCTGTCAGTTGTCAGGCGAGTGGCAAGGAGATTACAAGGAGAGCAGCGAGCGACACGAACCTGTATCTGTTAACGGCACCACCAATACTGGAAACACCTCACTGCTGATACGACATCTGCATCAGAACGTTTGGCAGGCCAAGCCGCGGCAAGTCGTTCTGCTCACCTCACTATTTCGACGGATGTTCGTTCGGAAGTAAAACTTCGAACATAGGTCAACAACGGTCAACAATATTCAACTCAAGTCCATTAAGAGCTGCAAGGCAGCAGTTTATTTAGATTTGAAGTCAATGTGTTTGACAATCACATGATGGCTTTCGAAGTAGATACCTTAGCGTGATAAATACAACCGCCTCCATATATATTTTTCGTTGTACACGCGCGGTGAGTCTACAATCGCTCCGTGAGAGAGTTTTGAATAAAGTTAAGTGCAGCCTGTTTACTTCCTCCCTCAAGGAACTCGGTGGCAGCCGGGTAATTCCTTCCCCTCTAAATGTTTCTTGGCTTTCTCATTTGCGTTTATGATGGTTCTGAGTGGAAATAGCCGCACTGATAAACCAAGTGTTCAACCCTTCAACACTTCCAAGTGTTCAAATACAATTTAAACACATAGAAGTGCTCAACAGAGTTGTTGTGCATGCACTTAAAAATGTTCAACTCCCCAGTTGCACACTTCCTTAGCTTGAACACACTGTACCGAGGAAGTGTGCAGTTAGGGAGTTGAACACTTTTAAGTGCACAACAACTCTGTTGAACACTTTTAGGAGTTTAGATGGTACACTGTTGGAAAATACCACGGTAAATGCCTACGGTACGCACCGTAAATTTGTTACCTGGTCCCGGACCGTAATTTTTGACTACGGTCTGAATCTTACGGTACACACCGTAGCCTGCAAATATGTTGGGGAAGTTCAATGGAGCACATTCCATCCACAATGAAGTACAGTCCGTACCGTAAGGATACGTTACGGTCTGACCGTACACAAAAACTACGGTACGGACCGTAGGCATTCCGTAATTCCCTACGGTATTTTTAACAGTGTATTTGAACACTTTAAAGATTTGAAGGGTTGGACACTTGGTTGATCAGTGCGCAAACTGATCAGTCCACAAACTATCCGCAAGCATTACATTTTTCGGCACCCAAGCGCATGCAGACACTACGCTTTCCGTCGAGGTGGGGAGGGGGCAGCACGGGGCGGCGAGGGGCGGCGGGGGGCGGCGGGGGGCAGCCGGGGGCAGCGGGGGGCGGAGGGGAGCCACTCGGGGTGGCATGGTGGGGGGTGGGGGCGTGTACCAGGCAGTCCGCGCCGCGTTCTACACGGGTGCGACGACAGGTCCCACAGCCAGCGACAAGCAGGCGCCGATCCGATTCCATGAAACTAAATCTCCTGTCGGCTCATGGCCCGCTCACGGCCCGCCCATGCCCACCCCTAACCCTAACCGCCTCCCTACTCCCCAGCAGCGGAGGGGTAACTGTCCCCACCGGCACCCTGCTCCCTCACTCTGCCTGGACACAATCCAAATCACAAACCGGAGCAGGGCGGGGCGGGGCGGGGCGGGGCGGGGTGGGGCGGGGTGGGGCGGGTCCAGCATCACAAAGCACTCCATCGCGGCTCCCCGACTATTTATCGGCATAGCGCCAGCGCCACCCTGTTCCAACGGGCAGCTAACAGACCGTATGGACTCGCGCACCGCACACACACGCAGAGAGAGAGAGAGAGAGAGAGAGAGAGAGAGAGAGAGAGAGAGAGAGAGAGAGAGAGAGAGAGAGAGAGAGAGAGAGAGAGAGAGAGAATATTTGGAATACTATTACCGATGGTCGTAAGGGAGAGGGTCGAATGTCCTAGCACGACTCGGAAAGACTCGATGGTGCTCTATACCGAAAGGTGCGTTGAGATGTGTAGGTAGCGGTGCCAGTCCAGCGGCGAGAGCAGGAAGTCTCTGATTAAAGCGCTGAGGGACTTTGTGAAATGAGCTGAGGTAAAGCGGCTATTCGACTCCCTGCGAGCGCGTCACCCCTCTCCACCTCCCACGCGGGTGCCTTGCCTTGATGTTTTCAGCCGGATGCTCTCACGTCCTCGGCACAGCATCAGCAGCACACACAGCTCCCCGAGAAAGCTCACCGGCCTGGAAAATGCCCCATTCGGCATTCCCCCTTCTTGTTCTTGTTATTTCTCTTGTTCCACTTCTTCTATAACTGCTGCCCCCTTTTTTAACCCCTTTCCCCTTCCCCAGTTTTCCTCTCTCCCTCTGACTCCCGCTTAATGAAATTTTCTCTCATCCTACGCACACGCACCTGTCAATCATAATAATTCGACCAGAAAACAATTCACGACCTCGGAACGATTCAGTTCTCGTTGACATTTTTTATTTTCCACCATCGCAATCACATCGCAATTTTGGTGGCCGTCACGTTCGGGTGGGTTCAGCATTGTTACGCTGTCGCAAGTTGGGGACGGAAAGTTAAACGGTTGACAGGCTTGGGAAAAGTGGTCTCTGCCGACAGCAGGGAAAATCGCGGATATGACAGGAAACGCGAGTAAGACTGCGCTGGGAGTGGGGGAAGAAAGGGGTGGTGGGTGGAGAGAGGGGGAAAAGCGGGGAGAGGCGGAGAGGAAGGGGAAAGGACTCGAAACTGGGCGAAGAGGCCACGCAGGAGCGCGTCACGACCATGGCTGCACAGAAAGACTAATTCACTTCACTGGTAAAACAAATGTTTAGTTTCTATACATCATGGTGTATAGTTGGCAATTCTACACATGGCATGATGTTCAGCAGGAACTAAACATGACAAGATGTTTACCACCTATACACTTCGTAAATGAATAGAGGTTTAACATTTTGTAATGCATAGAAGTATACACTTGGGCGAGGCTTCACATGGAAAAGCATAGGGATACAACGCTGCGCCAAGAGTGTAGCCAACTAAACACTTGCTGCAAAGTGTTTAGAAAATAAACGTCGGCTGATGTATAGTTTGAACTAAACATGATATAGTGTTTAAATATTAAACATTTAGCAGTTAAACATCAGGTGATGTTTAGAACTATACATTTGTTTTACCAGTGTTCATGTATTTATTCGCAGCCACTCAAAATATTTTTACACGTCAGTGTCAGCCTCCGAGCCAGCGCACAGTGCCATTTCTTTCATTCCTCATTAATTTCTTTAATCCCCCTCCTCTCCGTCTTCAACAACACGCGCGTGTTCGCTCGAGCAATTAGGAGAGAGAGGACGGTTTGGGCAAAACTCATTCCCTTCATCGCGAAAAAAACACACACTCGGTCCAAAGAAAATAACAATAGCGCTCCGAAGCAGCAATCTGTTTCACATTGAGCGCGAGGAAATGAGAAAAATAAAAACTCACGTCTGGCCCGCCTGCGCGCCGGGCAGCGCCTACCATAACGACCATGTGATCGACGTTAATCGAGGCAATTAATCGGCACCGCCGTCACAGCGAGCGGAACGGAGCGGACTGTGCCGTGCATGCGGAGACAAACCTGTCGTTAATCCATGCGAAATCCCGACAATCGCAGCGGCAGATTGGATAGGTACACTCGAAACTGAGGGGAGAAATGTTTGTCGCCGTGTTCCCCAATCTCCAAATAAGTGTATAAGCGAGTTCCGCGAATATTCGCGCGAGAATCTGCGAGTATCTGCGCACGTATCCACGTCGGAACAAGCACGTAATTTGGCTAGAACGCGCGAGTAGCTTACGAGTAAGTTTCGATAAAAAAAAAAAGAAGAAAAAAAAATCGCACTCTTTCACGAGTTTGTACCCAGCATGTTGCGAGTATCCGCACATTTCTCGAGAGTATATCTGCTCTCAAATAACTTTATAGCCGAAGATATTACGTGTAGATCCTTTGATTCTTGTCGCATAGATGTTAGCGTGTTTTCGTGAACATGGTGTGCTTTTAGCACTATGTGTTACGAATTGTCTTTGACCAGAAGGCCGCCCCGCTAAACAAAGGGTGTCTCGCATTATCCTATAAACAGGTGACACAAAACGACACAAAATCGTTCACTTTTTCAAGGGCACAAGGGTATTGATTTCCAAGTTGGAGCTTTCAGTTCTGTAAGTGGGTCGCGGGCGGGGCCGGGCGGGGCGTGCAGTGCACATGGATACATCGAGCTGCTCTCTGTTGCTGGAGGTACGACTAGCAGGAGGCGGGCGGGGATGGTGGGGGGAGGGGGGGCAGAGGGAAGGCCCCAAGGGGAACTCCCCTGAGCAGCAACGTTGCAATCAGTTTGGAGGGTAGTCGTTCTGTATGCGCCCCCGCTATGTCGTTCGGCATCTGCCATCCGCAAGCGACCCTCTCCCTTGCTGCTCGCTCTCTCTCTCTCTCTCTCTCTCTCTCTCTCTCTCTTTGAGCGCACATGTGCACGTATCCATCATAGACCGCACAGCCACGATACACGATTTAGGAACCCGTCCCGGCTGGGCCCCGTGATCGTGCTAACGCCGTTCGGCACTCAGTGCACGCACCGCACGCACCGCGCCCGCCACGAGCATAAACGCTCACGCAACGACGCAAAACATCGCTTCAACTTTCATCAATGTGCTGCAAATAAAATATAACTTTTCCCATCGAAATCACAAACAGTTTGCAAATCCAATGTGTCTCTGCTGCACCGGTTGTTTCAGCAGAGAGCACGTAACAGTATGCGGGTCCGCATACTCCAGCTCCAGCCGTGCGGCGCGCCGTAGGCCGTAGCCCCCTGGGTATAGGCAGACCCGCAACACAGCTATCTGTGTTCTCGGAAACGCCTAGTGCATTCCTACCAACTGTTCACTTTCAGACCGCTAGAGATATTTTCAGAAAAAAAAATACACTGTAAAACCAAGTGTGCAACTGCAACTGCGTAACGCCAACGCCTTGAAGTGTGCAACTCCCTGGTTATTACATCCAAGTGCTCAACTCAATAACAGGAGTGCAATTGCAACTGTTCAATTCAACGCATGTGCACTTGTAAGTGCTCAACACGGTAGTTGTGCACTTGCAAGTTTTCAGCAAGGAAAGTTTTGTCCCGCGGCGCAGTTGAACATTCTCTGGTCGAGCTTCCAATACCCAAAAACTATCCTTAACGACATTGCCTGTCTTGCAGTCAGCACAGCACGGCACTTTATGCATGGCTTACCCAGCCGCAAGCACTTGCGAAAGCCTGAAAGACTACTGCTTTATTGCCTTATTCGAAGTAAGAAGAGAACTGGGTTCGGACTGATACACTCTAAATCTAAACCGCTCTTCTCTGCACGAATTTTTAGCGAGGGGCGGGTTGGCCGACTACTACGGACCGTTCAGATATAAAATACAGTGGTGTGTCCCGTCCCGATGTTATCACCGCCATTAACTATTAAGTTCTTTATCTTTTTTTAACAGTGAAAGAGATGAGATTTGGGTTGAAATTAGTAGTTTAATAGGTGCTTTCGCGATAGCAGATAGCACTCGCTTGGGCTGATGTAGGCCAAACGGGCGTTCCGGAAATGAGGAAGCGCGTCCGCCGGAAGTTGAGCATATTGGCGCGACATATTGGAGCGCGCGTACGGAGCTTGACGCCTTGGAACCCCTCCGCCCGCGTGGTGAGTCTACGCACCGAGGAGTGGATCTCTCATCTCGAGCTTAGGAGGAGCGCGGAGCGCGCCTTCACTGTCATTCAATTTATTTACATGTAAAAGCTGCCACATTGTTGAACATACGATGTCACATTAGTTGCAACGTGATGAATCGACAAGGCGCAAAGCGAGGAAAATTCGAGAGAGTTCCATTCAAATTGCATCCAGAAGAATGAGACAGTTTCCACAGTAATTGGAATGTGACGTTACCACGAATTGAATAATAATGTTCCTTACATTTTACAGTGTGCGAGTATTTTTTTTTAAATATATAGACTATTTTGCTTTTTAATCTTCACAGAAACTATGTAACTTTATGTTTAATTATGATTTTAAGCCATTCTTTAAGCTATCCCAATATAGATAGATAGATAGATAGATAGATAGATAGATAGATAGATAGATCAGCGAGCGGCCTCGCGGGGCGCCGCTACGTCGCGGGCTACGTACCTCGGGGGACGCTGGCTGGCGGGGCGGCCGGGCCGGGCCGGGCGGCGCTGGGTGATGCCGAGGGGGCGCGCTGGGAGCGACTGGCTGGCTACCAGACGCCCCGCTGGGGCCCGCGCCGCCCCCACCCCACCACCCACCACCCACCCAACACCACCCCTACATCCACCCACCCACACACCATCCTCCTTCCCAGCCCCTTCCTTCATCTCTCCTCCTCCCCCTTTTGCATACACGCCGTGCACCCCAGCCTCCTTCATCCCCCGCGGGTCCCTCCCGGCGCGGCCACCTGCACCGAGCCTCCTCCTCGGCCTCCTACATCCACACCCTCCTCCTCCCTTACACAAGTCACACCATCTGTTGCTGCCCCGCCGTGGACTTCCCCGCGTGCGCGCGCGCGGCGCGCCGAGCCTCGCGGCAGCCTCCGCCCCTATGGACCCTCGTCTCTGAAGCGGAGTCACGCATGCCACGCGCCCCCGCGGCCCACAGGAGCGCTGGTGAGCCCAGTGTATGAGAGTCGAACACTTGTCGGGGGGAAGGGGGGGGGGTATTTATTCGTACACGAGTCCACTAAAGTGTGGGCACTATTTCCATGGAAAGTTCACATACGTTTGGTGTGCGAAGATACACATCATTTTTCCAATAAATTGGCAACATATTGCACACTTTGTGATTCCAGCGTGGCTTCGAAAAAAGATAAGAGCGCTCGCATTCTCCAAACGAAGGACGAGCTCCAGCATTCAAGGAGAAAAGTGACATCCATAGCGTGGCCAGGACATTAAGTTATCACTCACTGCAGCAGCCTGTTTTGCCGCTTCTCCAAACTTTAGCCGGCGGGCGGCGCTGTTTCCATTGGAAACTACAAGTACAGCACAGTGCCGGAGCTGCCAAACTCACACCCATCACTCGCTATTCCGAATCTCGAGCTCCGCTCCGCCCTGCCCCGATCCGCCACGTCGGTCGTCCTTGTCGACCCCACCAGCCTCCCTACCCTGATAGCGAATTGAGTGTTATCACATTACTTTTGGGGGCTGCTGGCCCCGCTCCAGGGGCAGTACACGGCCCGCGACACGACCATGGCCGGACCAGGCCTCTCATGACTACACAGTGGAAAAACCAGTCACGGGCGAGCGCAGGACAAAGAGCACAAGCAGAGCAGGCAATGGCACCCCTGGAGGACTGGATACTCTCTGGTGCCCTCTTCGGACCTCTGGTGCCCTCTGATGACCATTTGGTGTTCTCTGATGACCTCTGATGACCCTACTTTTGTGCTCTCTGGTGCCCCCTATGGTGGCCTCTGATGACCTCCGATGCCCCTCCGATGCCCTCTGGTGCCCTCTGGAACCCTCTGATACCCGTTTGCGTCTGTATCTTCTCACAATGCCTTGCCTTGAACCGCCCCTACCCCCTCTCTCCTATTGTTTTACCACTGATTCTGCTCTCACCCATCAAACTGTCTGTCTTCTGTGGAGACAAGCATACGAGTCGTACGCGATCCTTGCCTCCAGCCAGCCCCTCCCTCAACCCCATCCACACGCGTAACCCTGAGTTGTTACTCCCCCCCCCGGGTCCCTCTTTGCTTCAGTCTCAGCTTCACATAGACATGACTGGCCCCGCCAAGAGAATTACTTTCGCACTGTTTGTATTTACGGACGGCTTATCTTGCGGAAAGAGGATCGGAGTTAAAGCGCGAGAGCAGGCGGGGTGGGGGAGGGGGTGGCAGGATAAGACTCTAGATACAGGCTGAGCACTAGGCAAAGACGAATCGACTTGCTGGCCAAACCCAGTAGTAAGGAAGAATAACAGTATGTCTGTGGCAATAAAATAAAACTGTGAAAAACTGTCGAGCGAATATCAAACAAAGCACTGCCGCCCTGGTAGCCTGGCCTGCATCCTTGTGGCATCCACAGCCCCCCACCACGTCCCCCGCCACCCCCCGCACACACACACACGGCCCTGTCCCAGCGCTGCGTCGCCGTGGACGCACACAACACCCCCTGAATGTCCTTGGCAAAGATTTAGGAGTGTCCATAAGAACGCCAGCGCAAACAACATCTCTGAGGTCACGCTCATGTGGAGAGAGGGCCAGGGGGAGAGGGAGAGGAGAGAGCGCGGGCGGGGAGAAAGGGGAGCAGGAAAAAGGGAGGAACGCGCCCCTGGCGAGTGTCCGTGTAACGTCATAAATGTTTTGCTTTGCAGCCCCCATCACCAACGACTCAGCAGGCCGCAAAGTGTCGCAGTCTCCAGGAGAGGAAGGCGAGGATCAAATAGGGTGAGGGGCCAGGAGGCAAAAATGTCATTGCAATGGGATCGACGTAAGAGGGTGCCAAAGACCTCAAATGAATAGTTGTGCTACACTGCTTGAAATTTCCACGGTAATTTCGACAGTTGAAACCGTTAGTTTTTTTTACCATAGGTCTGAACCGCTTTTAGTGGGTACGGACCGTGCTACCTATATGCATAGCGTAGGCCTTACCCGGCGGTCTAGGGTCTAGGGGGGGAGCTCTGACTACTACATCTGCATGATGTAACCACCATAGATTATGTTGGAATACCGGGAATACTGTTGGATTAAATAGAATCCGGAAAATCAGGAGTATGTGGAGCAGGAATATGTGGAATATCACTGGTATATGTCTGGAATATTCGGAATATTTGGAATATTTTTTGAATATTTGGAATATTTTAGAATATCTGGAATATGTTGGAATATCTGGAATATTTTTGGAATGTTTGGAATATTATTGGAATATTTTGCAATGTGTACATGGAATATCCAAGTGGTCGACCCCTCGGAGTTTTACTAGTGAGTGCAACAATGTTTAGCACCTTTGAGGCTCTTATAATTCTACAGGTGCCTTCACTGTTAAAAGTGTTTTTTTACTCGTTCTTTACCACCACCAACTCCTACTTGGTGGTAGAAGAACGAGTATTGATCTCAGTGCGATGTCACGCGTGACGGTAGTCGTTCTCGCAATGCAGAATGCGTTCACTCATGAAACTTATACCATTCGAAACTGGGAATGCTGTAGGCGTGACCAATAATGGACCTTTTTTCAAGTTTGACACTACTTTTTGGAGAACTCTTAACAAAATTTGCCTGTTTTCGTTCTAAGTCGATAGAGCCGTGCCACACAACGAACCTGCATCTCGTAACACGAAGCACGTACACGCATGACAATACTACCATTCGAAAATTCATCTGCTAGTATTACAGGCTGCAAGGAAGATTGTTTAAGTCTAATAGAAATATTTTGAGAACTCTGAACAGATTTCACAAGTTTTCTGAGTCTAAGTCCCGTTTCCCGCAGCCATTGCTGATGCTCTAGTGCTGCCATCTGTAAAACAATTGCTGGTTGCTGGCGGCTATATATTCGTATTCATATTGATTGACGCGGAACGTCCCGAAAACTGAAGCGCGTCTTTTTGAAAGCGTTGACTTTTCCAACAACGCTCTTGTGCCCTGAAGGGAATACCCAGAATAGCGTCATCAGTGACAAAACTATCAGCATTTCCAGTTTCATATAGTTTATGTTTAATGACAATTAGCATTGGCCATGTAAAGAACGAGTACCAGTATTAGCACAAAATTAATTTTGTGATTTTCTTTTCTGCTTGTTTTTTGTTGTTGTAACAGCACTAACGGAAGTTATCGAATACTTTTTGCATTCTGGATCACCTTATACCCTGCGCCTGTGGAACAGGCGACCACAATCACGCCTCAACTTCTTTGCGCGTTGCAGCACAGACTGCTCAGGGGCCCCGCGAGGGCCTCTGCTCACGTCACAGATCCAGCCTCCCCCTCTGCACGGTCCGACCAGGACGTCCATCCAGACGGGCGATGAATCAAAAAAGAGAATTGCCAGTGGCTTTGGTCGGAACAATACCCGGGCAGCTCCCGCAGGCAGCCGCTCGGGGTCCTTTTGTCTAGGATTACCGATGTCCTGATATGGGGCAAGTGGAGCCCTACTGCCGAAGTTATACAGAGGCGGGGCGGGGCGCAGACCTAACTCGGTGCCGTATTGTCCAGCCCCACCAGGTACCCGCCAGGTACCCGCCAGGTGCCCGCCTGGCCTGGCACCCGCAGGTTGGGGGAAGCGGTACCGAGAGGCCCTAGCGGATTGCCAAGACTTGGACGTGAAGGAGGATCTGTCTAAGATAGACAGGAGTGGGCTAGGGTAGGGGGTGGAGACCGCGGATTACCGAGGGATATCCTGCAACAACAACAACAACAACAACAACAACAACAACAACAACAACAACAACAACAAAGTTCCCAGAAGGGCTTTATTTGATGAGTATTGACATTAAACTGTAGGTCAACATTCTATAAAGGTGGACGTTGCATTTTCTACATTACATGATCAACAGCCCTACCCTTTCCTTCGCATTAAAGCCTGCAGTCATGGAGGCAATAGGGAGCGGCCTTTATTTCACAGCCTCCCCGCGGAAAAAGGCACAGTAATAATATGATGGTGATTAAAGCACTGGTAAAACAAATATTTAGTTTTAATACAACAATGGTGCTTAGTTTCAAATGTGCAAACACAGCACACTTCAAGGTGTCGAGCTTAACTTAACGTCATTTGGTGTGCAATGTTTCGACACTTCTGAAACGTTTAATAAACTGCACACCATTTGGTGTGCAGTTACTCGACGTCTGTTGTGGCTTCCCAATAGGTGGTGCATGTGTCCCAGTGTGCAAACATTCGACACTTGCGAGACGTTTAAAGTTTAAACGTTATTGTAATGTAAACTCGACACCATGTAATGTGCAAAATAGTAAAAAGCACACTTTAAGTTTGCAAAGCTACACATTTGTTTGACCAGTGCAATAACAAGGGAAAATCATACAACGAAATGCTACCCGCTCCCCCCGTAACCGCACACTACGAAAATCAAAGCCTCGAGCAGTGGCACTGTGCCTGGCGTCGGATGAAGGGGGAGAGAAAAAAAGAGGGAGGGGGGGAGGGGGGAGGGGGGGGGGGTAGTGGTCCGCAACAGAAATCTGCGGGCTCAGCTGAAAGAGGAGGAGATTCGGGGGGTAGGGGGGGGGGAGGGACTTTAAAGGCAAAGCTATGACCCACACCGCGGCTGCAAATCCAGGGCGCCCCTCCCCCTCCCCCCACCCCTCACACAGCAACTCTGTGCCTAGACATCCCCTGCTCCCCTCAAACATTTGCAGAGGCACTACACTACACCCGAACGCCACATAGCGTCCCGACTATCCCCCTCCCCCACTCTCTCCTTTCAGTTGACTTGTCACCTGAGGTACGGACTGCGCACACAGACAGCCCGGTGGGCCCCATCGCCATGTGGCGATCATCCTCTGTCGTATCTCTAGGCTGCTGAGCTCAGCGTCAGAGCTGCCAGATCGGGCGATTTTGCGCCCGCCGGGCGATTTTTGGTCTCTCAGGGCGATTTTTTTTGCAAAATGCGCCCGGGCGATTTTCGGGCGATTTTTTATCCGTCGGGCGATTTTCGGGCGATTTTGATGAAAATTCCCATTTTTCGGGCGTTTTTGGGCGTTTTCGGTCAGTTTTGAGATTTCGCGGGTGATCTTTGCGTATTCTAGGAAAAAACAAAGGCGATTTCGGGCGATTATTTTGAGAAAACACGGGCGATTCCGGGCGATTTTGAAAGAGCGCGGGCGATTCCGGGCGATATCATTGGCTGAGAGGCTTCGGGAGGGCTCGGGCGCACTCGGGCGATTCCGGCGCCCGACTCGGGCGACTCGGGCTCGGACCTATCTGGCAGCTCTGCTCAGCGTCCGTCCCAGCACTGCTCGGTTGGAAAGATCTGCAGTTATATAACTGAAGGAGACGTCTAACAAGGGAACCCCGCCAAGTGTAAATTCCAGATTTCGATAAGACTTTGGGAAATCGTACACCTCATCGTGTCTGATTCGGCTGCATCAAAATTTGCTGCTCAATTTCACATTTAATTTTACCCTATATACGTACGGGCCGGGGTAAAATAAAGAATTTGTCCATTTAAGTCAAAAATCCACTCTAGCGCCCAAGCGGTACAAGATACGTCAAAACGGACGAAATTTTCGCCCAAAGGGTCGCAACTCGCCGAGTTTACCCCTAAAGACGACCCCCCATATGCATGAACCGGTGAGCAGAAAGTCGATTTTATTGCATTTATGGCATGAATACCCCCTAGATATGAAATTGAGCAGCAAGTTTTGATGTGGCTGAGGTAGACACATAAAGGCCTTCAACTTCCCAAAGTTTCATCAGAATCGGGAATTTACACTTGGCGCGGGGTTCCCTTGTAAGTAGTTTCTCTCTTACCACGCGGCAAAGTTGGTTCTTAAACCGGGACACTATGCACAAAACATCAATTATACTGTGAGGAAAAGAAAACTTCCATTAAATTGTAAGCTTGAAAGTAGATAATTACCAAACTAGAGGTAACCTGTCGAAAAAGAGCCATAACTGACATCGAACAGATTACTCTCTCTCTCTCTCCAGTATCTCAATTCAATAACACCGCATAGACGGCTGTTCTTTGTATTATTGTAAATCCCGAAATAATGATAACTCTCAAGCGTTAGGATAGATGCGTAACAACATGCAACTAACACTACGGGCTCGGATAAATATACGTTATACTCGAAAATCACGATAGGGAAAACTTTTCATAGCTGGGTGCCCGGTGTGAAAAGTGTTAATAATAAGTGGCGCACCCCCACAACAGGGGTACCGGGTACCGATGCCGTCCGCAGCCGTGCGCTTCCCTTTTACCCTCCTGACCTAACCCCCCCCCCCTCTCCCCAACCCAGCCACCTACCATTTCCAGCCAGCACCCCTCCCCCTCCACCGCCCTCTCAGATCCATATCAATTTCACCCCCCCCCCCCCCAGCTCTTCAAATATCGAAACTATAAATCAGAGCACACCTCTTCCACTTCCCATCTACAGCAGCGCCCTCCCCCTTTCCCCTCCCTCCCTCCCTCCCTCCCTCCCTCCCTCCCTCCCTCTCTCTCTCCCTCGACCGACGGGCACTCACCCCAAAATGCACGCGGCGCCGACGGCCGGCCAGGAGCGGCAGCGGCAGCGGCGGCGCTCCAAATCATGCGCGTCGCTGTCGGGTCCACGCCGCGCCACGCCACGTCGCGCCGCTCCACACTATGCCACGCCACGCTGCGCCACGCCACGCCGCGCCACGCCACGCTGCGCCACGCCACGCCTCGCCACGCCTCGCCACGCCTCGCCACGCCGCGCCACGCTCCGCCACGCCTCGCCACGCCTCGCCACGCCGCGCCACGCCGCGCCGGCCCGCACCGGGCTACGCGCGCCCCCTTACTGCCGCAGCGGGCCCCGCGCAGCCCCCTCGCCCGGACCCGCCACCCCCACCCGATCGAACGTGCTGGAGCCACCCCACAGCCACCCCGAGCCAGACAGACATCCCCTCCGCGCAGCCCCTCGAAGGGTGCTCATCAGCCCCTCGTGGGCAGTGGCGCGGGCTGCGAGCAGCGGCAGGCACACTGCCCCACACGGCAGACACCCCACCGCAGAACCCCTCGGCAGACACCCCACTTCAGACACCTCACGTTAGACACCCCACGGCAGACAACCTAAGGCACACTGTAAGACATAGTAATTGCCTGACGACCATCTGGATTACGGGAATCCTGGTTTCTGAACAGCAGTAGTGTTATCAGTTAGAAACTTACTAAATACGGATTGTTTAACTAAGAACTCTCCAAGAACAGCGCATGAGTACACTGGAGATCCAAATGTACGAATGTCGTACACTTGGAAGTGAGCGAATATCGAGCCACTACACTTCCAACTGTGCGAAAAATATTCGCTCACTTCCAAGTGTACGACATTCTTACACTTAGATTTCCAGTGTATCAATCTCGATCAATCTGCAATCTTGCAATCGCTTTACAGGAAGAACATTACTGTTTATTTTGTGAGCACATGTGTGTTCGAAAACAACTATCGTATAACACTGCAGAAAATATATATCAGCTCAAAAAGAAGTCACTGCATTTCGACGAAAACAAATGTTTGAGATTTTTCCCATTGTTTTAAATTTACAGTTTTTCCTGTTTTGATGCCGCTAACAAACTTATAACATTTTTTTTTCAGTTAATTTACAACAATATTGTTACCAGTGCAGACACCTCAAGACAGACATTCCAACTCTACGCGCTGCTTCCCCCTGCCCCGTCCCGTGCCCTGATCAGTGTCTTATCCCGGAAACGGAGCTTTCAAAACCATCACCCAGCCTCACTATGCTTGAGGAAAACTTTGTATAATTGGCAAAAAAAATAAAAACAAATATGCCAATAAGGTATAAAGCAAAGAATCTTTAGCGGCGGTCGCACCCCACTCCCTTGACTTTGATACGTGAAACTTTGAGAGAAGGGCGCCCTCTCTCACGGTGAAGCACTTCAACTGGGTGAGCTGAGAGAGGCGGCCTGCTCTTTCGCTCCTGCTCGCACCTTACACCGGAGCTGGCGTGCCATTAGCGCGCTGTCGATTTGCGTCAACCCGGCCGACGTGCATATCGTGTGGGCCGGGCTGATGGCGGTGGGGCGGGTGGGGCAGAACCTTCAAGCCACGCGCTGTAGCCTCTGGGGTGGCTTTGGGCCTCGCCACGTGACTTCTCCGTCAGCACTAGAAATCCAACTGCAAGAATCTTGCTCACTTTTGAAGGTCAGCGAAGTTTTACTTTAATTACTTGAAAATTAATGGCACACTTGTAAGAGTGGGCGATTTCGCATCCATCCACTTGCACCACGCCAATTTCCTTTATCTTTGAAGAAAAAAAAAATCACACAGTTTAAGCGATAAAAATTTATTTATTTATTTATTTATTTATTTATTTATTTATTTATTTATTTATTCAATGAAAAACATTGTAAATCTACTAAAACATTTTTCACAGTGCTCGGAAGTCCAGGAGAATACCCGCACGGCACGTTATTATTATAGACCCGTCCCAGCTATGTTGTCACAGCTGCACCCTGAGCTCCAACCCAACGGGGACGCAAGCCGTATGCAGCAATTACTTCTCCCTCACCCTCCTCCTCCTCCTCCTCCTCCTCCTCCTCCTCCTCCTCCTCCTCCTCCTCCTCCTCCTCCTCCTCCTCCCCCTCCTCCTCCTCCTCCTCCTCCTCTCTTGACTCGGCACCCTCCTCACTCACAGGCCCGCAGGCCCCAACCCGACAGCCAAAACCACCGGCTTCTTTCGCCTTTCGAAACAATCTCGCCGGCGCGCGCGCGGGAAAATCAATGGGGAAAGAGACAGGAGAGGAGGGGAGAGGAGAGAGGTGAAGGGAGAGAGGAGAGAGAAGAGAGAGGCGTGCTCCTTCGCGCGATGCCGGGCGAGGCCCAGGAACCCCCTCCTGGCCCGGCTAAGGGCCGGAGGGCCGGAGCCACCACAACCCGTCTGACGACACGACACCCAACCCCGCCCCCGCCCCCCCAAAGGCGTGCCGGCCTCGACCCGCCCTGTGACAGCTGTGACGGTCCAACGCCGTCCGTGCCTGTGAAACAGCACCAGGTCCACCCTTCCACGCCAATCCGCCGACGGTTGTGGGTCCCCTCCCCGCCCCGCCCCGCCCTGCCCCATCCCACCCCGCCCCACGCATACGCCACCCAGCTTACCAACCGGCATGGCACAGGCACAGCGCTCTCGCTAACCCTGCCACGTAGCTCTAAGGGCGCATCGGATTATACTGTTAAAAATCCCGTAGCTAATTACGGAACGCGCCGTAATTTTTTTTACGGACCTGTTCGTACCTCTTAAATACGGGAGAAACCCGCGTTGTAGAAAATCACGGGCGTTTCCGTTCCTACTTTGATGCAAAGGATCCAAAACCCACTTTTCATTTTAAATGCTCTGGGAGTCATAAAACACAAAATACGAGATTTTGATGTACGGACGGTCCGTAATTTGTATACACGGGAAGGTCTGTATTTTTCTGCACTGTTAAAACCTTGCGAAGAAATGCTTCGCATTACGAAGAAAATCGTTCGTAAGCTGCGAAGCATTTGGCTGCTTTATATTGCGAAGCATTTTCTTCGTAGTGTGCGAAGAAATTTCTTCGCAAGGCGGGGCTTGCGAAGAAAATACTTCGTATTGCGAAGCCTTACGAAGCAGCCAAATTCTTCGCAACGCTGCGAAGAATTTTCTTCGTAAGAATTTTACAGTGTGGTACGGTTAACCCGTAAATTTAAATACGGTTCAGACCACCTAAAAATTACCAGTTCATCCCATCAAAATTCCCGTTGTAAGTTCTGACAGTGTATGTGAGGCGCGAAAGAGGTGTTTTGAGGAATAAGCTAAGTAGTATTCATTCGGTTGTTTCGCCGCTTCCATAGTTTGGTGAGCTCCATTTGAATTGAAATTCAGCAATAAATTTAACTGCTCTTCCCCGTCGGAAAAGCGCCAAGGGAGGCGTACGGAATGCTGCTGGCGAGAAGGCGTGAGAGGTGGGATGTGGCTTTGTCAAGTTGTTAGCCAACTTGCCGTAACTGGATGAATGAAAGAGCGCCTTCTTCAGCAGGCCAAGGCAGACGCTCGTTTCGCTCAGCTTATTTACTCGGTTTTAAAGGGGCGTCTACCTGCTTGTGTAATCTGATTTTTCTAGGCGGGTCACGTGAGTCCAGCCCGGCGCGGCGGCAGACAGGACAGAACTCTCGCCTGTCACGTGGGAGGGGCTCGGCGGGCAGTGCGTGGCGGCAGGGGACGGCAGCGGAGCGCCAGGGCGGAGCTCTTCAGGACAGGAGCAGTCTGCTGGCCCCGGCCACGGCCCCGGCCACGGCCCCGGCCACGGCCTCGCCTGGCCTTTTTCTGTTTCCCAGATTCTGGTCACGGAGTTCGACGCGCCAACTAAGTGCCTCCTGACGGCCAATAAGCTTTCCATTTCGCAGGCCCGCTACCTCCGCGCCCCAAACGCTCCGACTGCAACAGGGCCCGCGCCGCCCCGCCCCGCCCCGCCCCGCCCCGCCCCGCCCCGCCTCGCCCCGCGCCTCGTAGTAGATTTGTAGTGGTCCCGTCCGGGGAAGAGCGCAGAATCCGGGTAAAGCCGGTGGAGAGCGAGCAGTGAGGGGGGTACGCCCGTGCACTATCAGGCCATGATATGGCCAACAGACCTGCGGGAGAGGTGAATAACTACTAGGGCTGGTGTTTTTCTGCCGTATAGGCTTACACTTTGCACTTATGTGCACGTATTTGTTTTATTTTTGAGGTCTTTTCCTTGAGTTTTTCTTGCATTTTTTTAAGTCAAGCTCTTTCAATACATTTCAGGTTTTCTCGATGAATTGCAGAGCATCTTAGTCTTTTTGGCGTCCACACTGAAAAACAAAGGTGGGTCTTATTGCCTTTAAAAGGTTGCTAAATATTCATGCCTAGTGGGGCTAAAATTTAGCTTCTTATGGGCCCATTAGTGTCTGAGTAATATACCAGGTGGCTGACGGACGCCGTGCACTTTTTGTACTATGCAACCCGCCCGCACCGCTCCATCCGGGACTGCATACCCATCAGGCGCTGGGGACCGGCTCCAAGCGCGGACGCTCCGCTCCGCCACTGTTGTTGCAGCGAACGCCCCGAAAGGGCCCTCTCGCGGTTCGCGCGGTATACGGTAGGGCGTTACAGGGAGGAGGTTCGCGGTTTCGCGAGCGTAACCCGTGAGCCCGCCGGGAAAGCTCGCGGTCCGCGCGTCCTGCCGCGCAGGAATCTCGCGTACCGCGGATCCTCTGTGGGTCCTTCGCGGACTGCGAGCAACCCACGGGAAGGATCCGCGGACCTCGACCTTCCCCCGCGGAGGATCCGCGGTTCGCGAGATACCCCCACGGAGGGACTCGCAGACCGCGAGCTCTCCCAGCGGACTCGTGGGTTACTCCCGAGAAACCGTGAACCTTCCCCCCCGGTAACGCCCCGCCGTAGACCGCGCGAACCGCGAGAGGGCCCTTTCGGGACGATGGCTGCAACATCAGTGCCGGAGCGGAGCGTCCAGGCTTGGAGCCGGTCCCCAGCGCCTGATGGGTATGCAGTCCCGGATGGAGCGGTGCGGGCGGGTTGCATAGTACAAAAAGTGCACGGCGTCCGTCAGCCACCTGGTACGTAAGGGAAGGGAGAGTGGGGCACCAACTGTCAGGGGCACATACTGTCAATGGACTGGCAAAAGCAGCCTATTCACTTTTTCAGTCAGCTAATTTGTGAAATCATAACCTCTTTACGTCCTCATTTGTTTGCTAGATGGGGGTGGCGAAACTTTCAGTGGTATGGCAGCAGCGTACATCGAAAGATTTACTGACAGTAATTCCCCCGAATTCCCAAATATTGGGGCAGGTACTGTCACTCATTTTATGATCTGTTGTAGCAGGAATGTCTTGAGTGTAATTTTTGATTTTTAGGGGTGATATGCTTCCATTGGCACTTACTTTCCGAGATGCCATTGAGACCATTTCGAGAATCCACTTCTCCCATGAGTTATATACCAATATAGAAATGGTGACAGCTAGTGCCCCACCCCAGGGGCACATACTGCCAATTGCCGAGGTCTCTTCTCGAGATGATTTGAGAGAAGACAAGAATATTTTTGAGGGGGTCTCAATGGTTACTTGTGACTGAAGGTCGAATAGAGGCGGACCAACCCTATAATCCGTAATGCTGCCTAAAGTAGAACTGCTAGAGAAGAATTTCCAAAAAGTGACACTATGTGCCCCACTCTCCCTTACAATGCCTCTGTAAAGGAGCTAGAAATAGCGACACCCCTGAGAGGATGTTATGTCCTGCCTTTGATTTTTCAGTGCATTCTTGTTCGCATGTGTTTATTTTTACTCGTTCTTTACCACCACCTCTCTCCTGAGTGGTGAAAAGAACGAGTATTGTTCTCAGTAGGGTGTAACCCTTAACTGTCCACACTTTCATCTCAGATCTCACAATACCTACAGGCATAATAGTTATACCATTCTAAACTGGAAATGCTGGTCTTTATTCCAACAATGAACTTTTTTTGAAGTTTAATAGTATTATTTTGAGAACACTTAACAAATTTTGTGTGTTTTCATTCTTAGTCAATAACCCAACTTTATGAGTGGAGTTTTCAATCTCAGCAAGTACAATACCCACAGACATGAAACTTGTGCTGATCTCAGCTAGAAGCCTTCCTCTGCATTGCAGCAATGAACATTTTTTCACGTTTAATAGTATTATTTTGAGAACTCTTAACAAATTTTGTCCGAGTTTTCATTCTAAGTCCCCGAGTCTAGTCCTAGCCCGAGTCGGCTCGCGCCAGCTCGCGCTCCTTTATGCGCCCCAACAATCGGACCCGAGCGGGAGGGCCGAAGAAGGCCCGAGCACCCGAGCCGAGCAAGGCAAGGGCGAGTGTCCCGGGAAAAACTTCCCCTGCACACACCGAGGGGGAATGCACATTGGAAAATCTTGTACAGACTACTCGGTATTACACGGTATTACAGCTGTATTACGCAGAACATTTGATCAATAAAGAGCATATTTTTGTGTTTTTCGGTATTACATTACCGGTATTACCACGTAATACATGGATCAGGTGTACAGTGTATTACGGAAGTGAATTCCCCCTCGGCACACACGAACTGTGATGAAATCTGAGATGAAAATGTCTTCACTCGACTCACATCGCGTTTTACACTCCTACCTCTGTAGCACATAATTATGTAAAGAACGAGTTTCATACTTATCACAAAATTCATTTTGTGTTCTATTTGGCCCTTGTTTCTTCTTTTTCCCTTCTTTTCGACATACAGTAGTTATATCTTCATTTCGATGAAAAGCCATTAATCTTTAAATACTCTTATTGAAGGAAAAAGCCTAAAATAAGCACGAAGCAGTCTTTCTTACCAGCTTATTCCTTCCTATTTCCCTCTCCTTTTTCTCCCTCTCACTCTCATTCTAAAAATCCACTTCGTTCTTCTCCTCCCTCATCCTCAACTGGGGAACATTGAGGTGTACGATAGACAGGGTACTCAGCAGGGAGGCGTGGGGTGGGGCGGGGCGCCTGTTTGATCGCGCTCAGCAGCGGCTCTTTCGGCGAGACGCCGCGCGGCTTCTGATGCGGTCCAGCCCGCAGGAACCACGGGGCAGCGCTCAGCCAGCGCTCAGCCAGCGCTCAGCCAGCGCTCAGCCAGCGCGTGGCTCCACGCACCACTACCACCTCGAGCCAACAACCCGTCGCACGGTTAGTTCGGGACAATCGGAAAATCATGCAGTGGTTATTGAAGCTAAGCGTTTCGGATAACAAAGGCATTTGGCTGTCGAAGTTATTAGCAGATGATACATCTTAGCAAAAATAAAATAAAAAGAAACTAAAGAGAACTGATGTTTCATCGGCTTGTACTCTCGCAATAGTATAGAGCGGGCCGGGTTGTCACAGTGCGGCATGCGGCGCGTGTGCAGGCCTGGAGAGGGGGAAGCCAGGCGGGCCAGGCGATGGGGTCCGGTATTGTTGCCTTGCGGCGCCCGGCGGCGCCACGCTCGGGGCTCTCCCGAGTGTAACACATTTATAGCAGTATGTGCCAGACCCTGGGTGGGTGGACCCGCCAAACACATGTGTAACGGTGGCTGACTACCCAAACCCCGTAAGTGCAGAAGGCGCGGAAATAAAATTATTCGTACGCACATTTTCGTAACGTCGCCTTAATACACAAAAGTGCAAGACATAATAAGGTGCCAGCTAGCTTTTACTCCCAAGTTCAAAAACCAAGCGCGTACCCTGGGTATATTGTACCTAGGGGGGACTGATGAATGGCTCAATGGCTCGCAGTCCGCGAGGCGCAACACAACAAAAAAAAAAAAAAAAAAAAAAAAAAATCCAGAAATAAAAATCAGATTTTAGTATCATCTGCTTTCATTTACAATCTTGATTGAATTTTTACACTGGTAAAACAAATGTTTAGTTCTAAACATCAAATGATGTTTAACTGCTAATGTTTAATACTTCAACACTATATCATGTTTAGTTCAAACTATACATCAGCAGATGTTTATTTTCTAAACACTCTGCAAGTGTTCAGTTGGCTATACACTTGGCGCAGCGTGGTATCCCTATGCTTTTCGATGTGAAGCTTCGCGTATACTTCTATACATCACAAAATGTTTAACCTTTAAACATTTGCGAAGTGTATAGGTGTTAAACATCTTGTCATGTTTAGTTCCTGCTATACATCATGTCATGTATAGAATTGCCAACTATACACCATGATGTATAGAAACTAAATATTTGTTTTACCAGTGTAACTGATATTTTATGGAACTTGTCCCTGAGCAATCTCACAGTTGCCACAACTGATTCTTTTGCCGGGTGCTTCGTTGCCCAGTTTCTTTCTCGTAGAATAATTTTTATTAATTTATTTATTACATTTTAAATTGTTCCAGGTCCACTGTTAGAAAAACCGTACATCATACAACTAAACAACGGTTTTGAATTTACGGTTTACGGTTTTCGTTGCCGTACATCACTAATTTACCCTATACCGGGTACAATTTTCGTACAATATTTTATTGTACTTCGAAATAACGGTAAAAAATTGTAGTTAAAATGTAGTTTTTTCTCACAGTGTCCTCCAGCTATTTTTTAATGTATTGCTGGCTACCACAAATAAATATTAATTTTTACAGTGTTTTTCGAGGACTGGCTAGAAGGTCAGCATGTAGACAAGGTGAATGACTGAGGTGGGCGGCAGGTCGAGAAGAAACGGCGAGCACGGGGTGGGGAGAAGGGTATTAGAGAAAGGCGAATAGGACGCCGAACTCGTCAGACCTCGAGAGCCTCACCCTGCTGAGGGGGCGTGGCGTGGAGGGGCGGGGCGGGGCGGGGCGGAGTGGGGCGCTCCCACCTTTGTTGGCCCCCCTCAAATACCTATCTTGTTGTGGAAGCGGCCGCTATCCGTTCGACGCTCTACCAAGTCTACTCCGGTCCGGGAATTTATCTCTTTCGATATCCTGGAAACGTGTTCTGTACAAGCCACGTGGCAGCAGAGCAGTAGTGAGAGGGAGAAAAGGTGGGGGGGGGGGGGGGGGGGGGGGAGGAGGCAGGGGTGAGAGCGGGGCGCCTGGTCGTCTTAGCCTCCCCCAACCCCAACGTCACCAGGACTCCCCCGCCCCACCCCGCCGCGCCGCGCCCCGCCCCGCCCGTCCGGACAAAGTCAACACGAGGACCTGCGAGGAGCCGGCCGAGGCCATGCCGCAGCACGGTGGGACACAGTGAGGCCAGACAAGCAAGCGCCGGAGGGCGAACCCGCAACTAGTGGTCGGGCTGCGGGCTATAGGCTGCACTGTAATGCAGCCGCGTTAAGACAGGGTGGCCCACGCGACCAAGACCAGACCATTCTTTTTAGGCAGCGAAGTTGCCTTCTAAGATCAGTCGAAACGTAAGTCAATTGTTCTACATTGCCCCTATGGGACAAAAAAAATCTGGCCCAAGGGATTTTGATAAAATTTGCAGCAGTTATAGAACTGTATACTGTATATTCTAAATGCAATTTCGAAGTTTTATCAAAATCGCTCTTACAGAAATTTTGGGAAATTTGATTTGAAGTTCTGGTTGCTCAGCCCGTATCGCGGCGGTGTCACCGGTGTCACCGGAGAGGGCCTCGGTGCACCGGACCTTTACTGGGGCACTAAGCTGCGGGGTTAGCGGAGAGGGCCTCGGTGCACCGGACCACAGGCTTTACTGGGGCACTAAGCTGCGGGGTTAGCGGGGGAGACGCGATTGGGGTAGTATCGGGTCGACAAGCTCTGCGGGGTGGGGAGGGGGGAGGCGACCGAGGGGAGGTGGGGGGGAGATAGGACTGGGGGTAGCGGGGCGCAAAACGAAAGTCGTTGACTGAGGGGAGGCCAGGACCAGGCCCAAACCGGAGCTACGCCCTGCCACCCCCCCTCCCCCCTCACCCTGCCCTGCCCTACCCTACCCTACCCCGCCCCACACCGGCCCCGCGGCCCGGGCTGTTTGCGGACCCACGCCCTGCCAGAGCGGACGACCCGCAAATAAAATCCGCTCAGTCGTTTCCTTCGCCCGCTCCAAATGAATCCCTCCCTCTTTCTTCCCGCTCCATGACTGATTCCCTCCCTTTCGTCTGTCTGTCTCTCTTCCATTTTTCCCTCTCTCTCGCACGCGCGGTGTCACTAGGCGTGGCTTGTTTCCTTTTTATTTTCCTTCCTCGGCGCCCCTCTCGCCTGCTCATGAGAATATGACGCACCGCATGAATCATCCTCCATAATTCGCATGAAATATCCATAGTTCAGCGGGGGAGCGCGCGAAGCCAGCGCCGCACTACTGAGAGACGAGAGGGGTGGAGGCGGCACCCACCTCCCTCGCGTGAGAATATTTCAACACTAGAATGGAGGGGCAAATAGAGGTCTCGAATAAAAAACACAGCAAACACACTAAACTCTAGGATTGCACAATTTTATAGCCAGAGATATCCACAAAACTTTACGAAAAACCATGTATAAATTGTACACAACTCTATGCACATTATAATGCATAAGGAACAGACCCAGGCGCGTAGTAATGCACGACAACTTGTTTAGAACTATGGTTGCATAAAATCCTGCAAGGCTAATGCACCTCATACTGCATAAGGGTTTAGTAAGAACTGACACTAGCGACAGAATACAAAGCAAATCCTCAACAACAAAAATAATATTCTACGGCGGAACATATGATCAAATCCACGCACATGCATCTTTTATGAGCGACGGGGTGGGGAGAGTGGGTGATCGCGGGGGAAAAAAGGTAAAGAACTGTCAATTTCTGAGTCAGCTGGACAAGCAGGTCACTCCACCTCCCACTTTTCCATTATGGAAGTCGCAAAACGGCAAGCGAAAAAAAAATTAATAATAATAATAATAATAATAATAATAATAATAATAATAATAATAATAATAATAATAATAATAATAAAAGGATAAGCGCCATAGAAATTCTAAGGCTGGCAACTCCTGGTACACTCTAAATGGGAAGGGACAATATTGTATCCAGCCAAGTTGTGCCCTTGTGCGCATCTAGAGAAGATATAAATTTGTTTCCAATCTAGGTACAATTAAGCCTATTTCGTCCCTAGATTGGAAACAAATTTATATCTTCTCTAGATGTGCACAAGGGCACAACTTGGCTGGATACAATATTGTCCCTTCCCATTTAGAGTGTACCGGGAACGGCCCAGCTAATTCATTCGCTGCGTATTACAGCGATTACAGTATTCTCCTTACGTGAGAATATTAGCTCGCACAGCTAATTATTAGCTGGAAGAGCTAAGATATAAGCCTCAACAGCTGGCAATGTGTTTATGTAGACAGCTGTGAGGGCTTATATTTTAGCTCTTTCAGCAAATTAATTAGCTGGACGAGCTAACATTCTCACCTAAGGAAAATGCAGCGAATGAATTAGCTGTTTTAGCGAATCCATTTGTTTCCGTGATACGGGTACCAACAGATTCGCCCCCGAGTGGAGTAGGAGGCGTGGCGGGGTGGGGCGGGATGGGATGGGGTGGGGCGGAGCGGGGTTGGGTAGGGTGGGGTGGGGTGGGGTGGGGTGGGGTGGAGCGGGGCGGGGAGGGGCGCGGGGCGGGCTGGCGGTGCGCATCGTCCCCGCTCTGCACGGTGGAGGGAGAAAAGGTGGCGGCACTACGGGCCCGGCCGTGGTTCCAGAATCTCGACAGGTTGGGGGATTAACGCCGAAGTCGGGGCGATCTAACGTGCCGGTCCGGAGTAGCTGCGGTCGGGGCGTCCCCACAGACAGGTAGGCAGCCCCGACTTAGCTTCAGCCGGACCGACCGTAGGCTCGGCGGGAGTGTGCGAGGGAGAAGGGTCACTGTGCGAGAGAGACAGGTATCTTTTGGTGCGGCACGGCACGGCACGGCACGGGCAGGCCGCGCTCTGCCGGTGGGACGGGCGGGGAATTCTGACGTTTTGAACTCATGTACTCATGTAGCCAGCGCGGCGGGAGGATGTGTGGGTGTTTGTAACGGTGTATGGTGCACTATCAGCAATCTTTGGAAGGTCAGGGACTGAGGGGCATTTTATTTTGAAAAGATTGAAAAATTGAAATTAAAAGTTTAAACGAGCCCTTTTGGCCATATCCGAATCTATTCACCCCAGTCTTGCCAGTGTTGATTTCTCACCTTGTTTTGGCAAGTAAAGAGCGGAATACCGGTCTTAGTGTACCCTGTCGTACATCCCTGTACAGCACACTTACGCCCCATGTCGAGTCTGGACTGGAGAGTGCTACATGAGTTCAAAACGTCAGAATTCCCCGCCCGTCCCACCGGCAGAGCGCGGCCTGCCCGTGCCGTGCCGTGCCGTGCCGTGCCGCACCAAAAGATACCTGTCTCTCTCGCACAGTGACCCTTCTCCCTCGCACACTCCCGCCGAGCCTACGGTCGGTCCGGCTGAAGCTAAGTCGGGGCTGCCTACCTGCCTGTGGGGACGCCCCGACCGCAGCTACTCCGGACCGGCACGTTAGATCGCCCCGACTTCGGCGTTAATCCCCCAACCTGTCGAGATTCTGGAACCACGGGTCCCTATGCTAGGGCTACCTGAGTGCCGCCACCTTTTCTCCCTCCACCGTGCCGCTCTGATACATCCCACGCCCCGCCCCGCCCCGCCCGCTCACACTACCAAGATCGTCGGCGAGGCGACGTCATTACGGATGAAAAATTGCCGCTGCGGAGGACGTCGTTAGGCTGCGTTCAGCGCCCCCTGTCGGCCGGGGAGCCACGCCGAAGCGTCCCCACTCCCACCATGGAGTCAAGCCACTAACGTAGGGAGTCGCAAGGTTCCGTGCACCCTCCCCTTCTTAAACGATTTCCGAATATTTCCATGGAGTCAAGCCACTAACGTAGGGAGTCGCAAGGTTCCGTGCACCCTCCCCTTCTTAAACGATTTCCGAATATTTCCCTTGAAGTAAATGTCAAACCAAGCTACTCTATCGATTCGTTAAGAATCACTGATCATAACCATAACATTGTTTTAACTCTCACGCTAAAAGAATTTGGTAAAAAAACGTTATGTTAACGTGGTCCGATGTCCGGGAGGATCGTTAGAGAGAGACAGACATATCCATCATGGCGGCGCTCCCCCCTCCACCCATCTCTGTCCGCCCCGACACGGCAGAGTGAAGGTGAAAAGTGCACTAATGCCTTCTGTGAAGCAAAATCCGTTCTCTAAATGTGATGTTAATTGTCCTTGAACTTTAAAGATTCCATTAAGTACCTACATATGACGTAAAAATTATTCTTTCTATGCGTAAACTGTTAAAGAAATTGGAACCCTATCCGCTTGCCGGTCACAGTGTTCGAAAAGAAACTCGATTTCTCAACAAATGCTTATTGTTTGGCAATCATTGTGCCTTCCCAACAGTAAAAACGAGTTTAATCCCTCGTTTTTCGGTATATTTTAGTATGACACTCTTGTTAAAACCTTCTACTCGACGATTTTAAGTAAACCTAACCTCTCTACCTTGAAGTTCATTTTGCATTTGTTATTGTTTGTATACTTTTCCACATTTTCCACAAGTGAACATAACGAATTATATTTAACTTCAAAACAATTAACTTCCAAATAAATTTCACGGCACCGTTCTCTAGCCGGTCTGCTACGGGACACAACAACAACAACCACATCACAACAAGCGTCTGCCAGTCTCACGCCAACCTACGGCACAACTTAACAATTTCGTACAGCATGAACCAAAGCTCTTTTCAAAAAAAAAAGTATTAAAACACATCAAGATAATAAATTTTATTCATAGATAGTATGAAAATCCCTTTGTGGTGCAACAATACGTGAAAAATCAGAACGATTTGGTTTGCTAAAGGTGTCAGCGCATAATAGAGAAGAAAGGAGGAAGAAGGTACAACTGCCGACCGCTCCGCCATCGCCACTGCAAGGCGGTGGCAGGATCCTCCCGGACTAGGTGTCGCCAAACCGGACCTTGCGACTCCCTACGTTAGTGGCTTGACTCCATGCTCCCACACTCACACCATACCAGCGCCCAGCCGCGCGGCCAGCCGAGCGCGCGCTGCAAGGGAATCACCGCCTTTGCGGCGCGGAAATCGCGACGCGGGACGCGAGCGAGCGCGCCGCAGCTATAAGCACAGGGCGCGAGGCTGGGTGCCGGCTGGTGCCGGCCCAGGGCAGGGCAGGCCGCAGGGGTCTCAGGCGGGCCCGAGAGAAAGAGATGGTGCCGAGGGGTACCTCACCTTCTCCAGTCAGTGTACACCCTGCGTTCCAATCATTTTCCAATCACTATCCAGTCACATAATTTTTAGCCAAAAGGCGATTTTAAGGACCTCAACATTGCAAAATATTGATTGGTACCAAAAAATTATAGCTTTCTTTAAATTTTGGTCAAACTTTCCTTCCAATCACGATAGAACCCTCCAATCAGTGTGCACTCATTTAAAAAGTGAGGTACTCCTCGGATGGTGCCATGTGGGGGCCGCCTGAGTGCGAGCGAGAGGTCCAGCCCGAGCAGCCCGCGTGACGTTTGGTGTCTGAGTGAGACCGCTGCACTGAGGAGACGAGTCCTTGTGCACGACCGCCTGCCAGACTTTATCTTCCTCTAATCCTTGTTCTCTAGAGTGACTGCCCCTCTCACCCCCGCCACGCCCCGGTCGCTTTGACATTGTATGTAGTGGCGTAATATCCTTGCTAAACGGCCGAGCCCCGCCCAGCGTACTCTGGTCGCTCTGGTCGCCTTTCTTAAGCCGCTCAGGAATGACTCAGGTGTTGTTTTAGGGAAGCGCCCGGCTGATGGGTGGGGTGATGTGCCAAGTGGGTGGTCTTCATATCAACGGTTTGTATTTCAGATTTACTACCCTTTAGGCGGTCTTCAAGACTGACCGGGGGGGGGGGGGGAGGTAGGGGGGCATCGCCGCTAAGCCCCCTATCAAACAGCGTCTGGGATGACTATGCTGTTAATTTTGAGAAGTTCAGTAACTGTGCCGTACACACAAAAAATAATTCGCATCCGAGCAAAAATATTAGCAGTTGTACTTATTTTTTACCTGTACCGGGTGTCACTGTAATTCAATTACTGTGACGTCACGTTCTTTTTCATGTGAAAAGTGTCACATTGTTTAAATGTAATGTCACATTCTTTTCAATGTGAATCGGCCAGAATATGTGGGCTAAATTTTATGGTCACATTCAAAAAAGTGTGACATTAATATTAAAAGGAATGTGACAGTTTTCACATGAAAAAGAATGTGACGTCACTGTCATTGAATAACAGTGGTTTCTTTGAATGCGTAACAGTGTTTCGGGTTTGCCTACCCCATTCGCCCGTAACGCGCCATGGCCCCTCGAGCCCTATGGCGAGTATGCAATCCCGCCACACTGTTACGCATTCAAAGTAACACCCGGTACAGGCGCAGCTAATTTTTAAGGTACAGTGCTAATTTTTAAGCTACGATGCTAATTTTCTAGCTATCCTGCCAGTGGCGCCCATCGCATTTGAAGACGGTGGGGCAACACCACCTACCTACCTACCTTTTCATCCGACCTACCTACCTTATCATCCGCAAAAAAAAATGATCCCTTACATTTCGGTGGCACGGCATCCAGCACGCAGTACTGTTCGGGGGCGTAATCAGGCGCGTCGAAAGCGAGGGGTGATGTCTGACAAATTGCCTACCTTCCGGGGTAAGTGTGCATTTTCATGTTTTGTTTTTACTTATTTTTTTTGTTTTACCCAGATACCCCTGTAGAATTTTTCAGACGATTGACAGTTAGTCTAGAACCGAAAACTGACTTAGGAGTCGCTTTGAAAGTTCGTTTTCAAAATATTGAGGATTTGACTATAACTATTTACAGAATGACAAGTCGGGTGCTTCAAGCGATCTGTTCGACAATGATAGGACAATCCACAACAGACCTCGATTGTTCCCATCCGCGAGCGAAGCGAGCGCGAAAGAAAAAAATCACGGGACTTCATTTCTAACAAGTCCTTTTATGACAGAAAAATCACTTAAAGCGCACCGGCTTCACTAGTATGTGCTTAATGCTATACAAGATCGCGAGCGAAGCGAGCGAAAAAAATCTGGTACGTGGGGGCAACAAAGAAATTTTCTCCTTAAGACTGAAGAAGGCGCAAGGTCAGTGTTCCAAGTTCCCCTGCAAATTTGGACTTTGTTTCTTGTTTTGTGAGGTTTTCCTTATATTTTAATGATTTCCCTCTACGGTGTGAACTTTGACAGTATGTTTCGAAAGAGCAGAAAGAAAAACCACCCTTGCAGCATAGGGATAGACATAATAATAGACTCAAGCAGATTTTCCGGAATTTCTCTGACCACCCTGAATTTCGCCTGCCAAACAGGCGCTCAGTAATGCAAAACTTGCTGCTGTCTGTCAAGCCTGAACAGGAACAGACAACAAGTCCCGTGGCCGCACCGGCCTCTCGATTAAGAAATAAAATTTGGAACATGGGTGTGATAATCTCCTGTTTACAGATTTTCTACCGTTCAAATGTTTTCCTTCTTCCTCCTATCTTTCTTTCTTTCTCTCCTTATTTCTTTCTCTTTACCTTCTCCATTCTCTTCTTCTCTCCTCTTCTTTCCCTTTACTCCCTCTACCATCCCTACCTACCTACCTTTTCATGCCCTACCTACCTACCTTATCAAAAAGACGGTGGGGCATTTGCCCCACCGTAACCATATGATGGGCGCCACTGTATCCTGCTATTTATTTTTCCGCGCGTTTAAGTGTTTAGCCGTAATGCTAATTTTTAAAATATAATTTAAGGTGCGCGATTATTTTTATTTTGTGCGCCAGGCGTATGGCAGCACACCTCGCTCCCGTAGACAAGGGGACACCTCAAGCGTACAGTTTATAGGCAACGAAGTTGCCTTTTAATATCAGTCGAAACGTTAGGCAGTTGTTTAATATTGACCCTATGGGCCAAAAAAATCTGGCCCAAGAGATTTTGATAATATTTACAACAGTTATAGAATTGTATATTCTCAATACAATTTCGAAGTTTTATAAAAATCACTCCTACAGAAGGGGAAAGCACACTCGGAAACGGTGTACGAGTGGCTACGCGATTACGCCCGTTATTACGCATGTTTACTCCTTATTTTTTTGTTTTTACTGGGTAACTTACGTAATAAGGTTAAAACAATTCATATTTTATCGATAATAACCATTAATAATAGTTTTTTTTTACGTGTAGATTACAAGTGATTACGCATTGATTACGGGTCAGGGTGTACGAGTGATTACGCGAGTGCTTTCCCCCTCGGTGTATATGCGCCTCTGGCGTAGGATGGCTGCAGCCGTATACGCCTCGGCATTCTGAGCACCACCACAAACACTAACAGTGTGAGCGCGACGCAAGGCCAGGGTACCGCCCCGCCCCGCCCCGCCCCGCCCCGCCCCGCCCCGCCCCGCCCCGCCTCAGCACGCACAGCGCAGCGAGCCGGCGCAGCGCGGCCAAGCTCGGCCCTCTCCCTAAGACCCTGCATGCGGCCGCTCTGCCTTAACCAACTTAAGCGACCGGCGACTTCCCCCCCCCCCCCCAAACCGACGCACCCCATACCCTCCACCCCTACCCCCTCCCACCCACCCACCCTCCCTGCGGCCCTCCCCTTGCAACTTCTTCCGCGCGCTCCCGCCGGTAAACTGCGGCACCCCTAGAGGCGCGCATACCCCCCCCCCCTCCACCCCTTACCCCCTCCACAACTCGCCCACTTTCTTGCCACACTGGCCCAGACTGTAACCACTGCTGGCGCCGCTGACGACGACCCCAAAACCCTCCCCAGACCTCAAACGTTTACCACGCCCCTCGGCGGGGCGCAGCGGGGAGGCTAGAGTACACTGCAGACTGGCGCATCCGCCGGGCATCCGCCGGGCGCAACATCTGCCCAGGATGGCCAATATATAACGTCTCTCTCTCTCTCTCTCTCTCTCTCTCTCTCTCTCTCTCTCTCTCTCTCTCTCTCTCTCTCCTCGCTCCTCAACAACACGCGCGCTGCATCCCAGAGAGGAGAGCTACGCCGTGCGGTACAGGTGGGCGGGGCGGGGCGCCACGCGCCGACAATCTGTCTCACTCTTACGGAGGAAAGGGTTCTCTCTTCTCGACGCGCACTATGCTCCTCCCACAACCTCTGTCTCTCCTCTTCCTCTACCTCTTCTCCTCTCTCCGGACGTCTCTTTGCCTTACCTGTAGGGTAGCTACTTTCAAGAGAGCGCCTCACCAGAAGGCAAGCCCGCTCAGCGTCCGTGAACCACAGACACCACAGCACCCAGGGTTGCCTACCACCCTAGAGCGCCTGGTGCATAGGCACGCCCGCACAGCAGCCGTGTGCTAGACGCGCCAGCAGAGCCTGCCTACTACCCTAGAGCGCCTGGTGCGTAGGCAAGCCCGCACAGCAGCCGTGTGCTAGAGGCACGACCACAGCTTGCCTACCACCAGGGCCGGACTGGGAGGGTAAGGGCCCCGGCCGCTACGTCACAAAAAGGGCCCCCAAACCCAAATCGATGTTTTTTTTTAAGTCACACTTTTTGGTCTTCAATTAATTTTTGTTAAATTTTAGAGTGTCACAGATACAAAAAGAGGTATACACGTACATTTTGCATTACATTACATAAGCAGACGCTGTAAAGTTAGCGATATATGTGTTTGCAAATTTATTGATCATTTTCTCCTTATCTAAACTTAAACTTAGACAGCGTTCAACATTTATAAATATAAGTGCTTCAAATAAGTCCTGACCAAAGGAACTACGTAGTCTATTTTTGACTACACACTAAACCCTTATGCACTTTTTTGTGCATAAGCCTTGCTTACACAACCATAGTTATGCACAATTTTTCCTGCATAACTATGCTTAACTCTGTCCCTTATGCACAAATTTGTGCAGAATTATGCACAATGTGCAACATAGTTATGCACAAAATTTTATGCATAACTATATGGTTGCATAAAATTGTGCATAAGGGTTTAGTGTGTAATTTTAAACTAATTTTACACGAGTAGTGCACCAAGGGGCTGGCCGAGACAAACCCGGCGGGGCCCCGACCCGGACCCAGGCCCGGGCCCCGCTTCGCGAGCCCCGCCACAGGGGCCCCCGCTGGCGCGGGGCCCCGGCCGCTGGCGCGGCCTGGTGGCCCTGGCCAGTCCGGCCCTGCCTACCACCCCAGAGCGCCTGGTGCGTAGGCAAGCCCGCTCAGCGTCCGTGCACCACAGCACCGAATGTTGCCTACCTACTACCCCAGAGCGCCTGGTGCATAGGCACGCCCGCACAGCAGCCGTGTGCTAGAGGCGCCAGAGCTTGCCTATCACTCGGGCGTTCCACTGGAGGCGGCACAGAGGGGTGAGGAGGAGAGGAGGGGGGGGGGCGGAAGGTATACGGCAAGCGGGAAGCGAATTGGATCGCAACTCAGGCCTAGGCACGCCTGGGGCGTTGCGCGGGGAGAGGATAGGGGCAGGGCTGCACCCATTCGATCACGGAGAGCGAGAAAGAGAGGTCTAATCAAGTCCAATACCTGAGTCCCCACCCCTCCCCCTCTACCCCCTCTTCCACCAGCCACGTCCCTCTTGTTCGCTTTCCCTTTCCAACTACGTCACCCACTAGATCCGCTCGAAACCTCTTTCTTAAATTTGCCCAAATACACCAGGTGTTTGTAAAGACCCGTGCTCTTGGGCGAGTAGACAACCCGCCTGTTCCCTGTCCACGTGGAGGATTGCTGTAAATGGAGAGGTCTCTTAGTGAGCCTTTGCAGCTGCACCGAGACTTGGCGAACGCTTCTCCTCCGGAAATATATTTCACTCACCGACATGAGGCTTGCACCGTTGTAATCCTCAGGGTGTAATTGAGCGAAATATCGCAAAACATTGACACCCGCACACTCCACACACTCCCTCTTCACCGGCGGCACGTGGCGGAGAGCTCGTCGCGCGGCTTCGGCGGTCCCTAGTTTGAGTCGAGTGCGTGCGGGTGTCAATGTTTTGCGATATTTAGCTCAATTACACCCTGAGGATTACAACGGTGCAAGCCTCATGTTGGTGAGTGAAATATTTTCGGAGGAGAAGCGTTCGCCAAGTCTCGGTGCAGCTGCAAAGGCTCACTAAGAGACCTCTCCATTTACAGTAATCCTCCATGCTGTTCCTCTTCTAGCGGGGGCAGCGTACCCGGTAGTACATGAGAAACGATTTGCGTGAAATCAGGTTTCTAGCCGGCTGAGGGTAGTTCACACTCTAAATGTCAAAGGACATTTTCTGTAACGAACTATGAACGATTTTGTACGTCACTAGACAAGATACAATATTGTGTGCTGATAGTTATAATTTCTAACGAACTCCGTACAATTTGTAACTAACTGCACACAATTCAGAGGTGAAAATTGTATCTAGTTAGTGACGAGCAGAATCGTTCGGTGCTAGTTTAAAAAAATGTCCATAGTCATTTAGGAGTGCAGATTCAGAGGGGTACAGGACACTAGACAAAATAGGTTTACACTGTAGTCTGGGCTCTGTACTCACCGCAGCCGTCCGACTCGCTGGCCTGAACACTTCTGCTCACCATGTCGCCCCCTGGAGCCCGTGAGGGCAGCGAGTTGCTGAATTCACGGGCTGCTAATTGCGCTGGGGTTGCATCTGTCATTGTTACTCCCCTCGACCGCGACCCAGCTCTTCGTAAACACAAAACATTTCTAGGAATTTGTGATCTACAGCTAAAACTATGTATTGTTACGATCAGCAGGGTAACTTAACGAAGGCCTACACATGCTATTTCAAGAATCACAAGAACCTATCAAAAGAAGTCACAAATTTTAAATTTTACCATTTTACATATCGCAACTTTTCGACATTTATTTTGGAAAATTTTCATGTAACCCCTGGAAACATTTCTCCAGGCGAAGGGGGCGTCCTCTGCCAAACGGCCCACCCTGAAATGGTGTATGAGATTCGTTCTGGTGGGGGTGGTGTGATTTGGATCTGGGGAACTTTCAGTGAGCAGTCTTTCAGCGCGGTCCCTCCTCCGGTCTGCTCTCGCCCGCCGTCCCTCTCTCCAGCAGCCTGGTCCTCAGTAGACCCCGGAGGACTCCGGAGGACCCCGGAGGACCCCGGGCCGGGCGGGTGTGCCTTTCACCGCGGCAGAGAAAGCTTTGTTCGTGCCGCGCCGCATCCGGCAACTGGCGTGAAGGCCTGGAGCCTCCCGGAGCAGCCCGGAGCAGCCCGGAGCAGACGCGCCGGGAGGGATGCATCCGGTCCGCCATCTCCTCCTCGCCCTGCCACAACCGCACACTGCGGCGTCCCGAGGCGAGGTGGGGTGAGGTAGAGAGGGGGGTGGGGTAGAGAGGGTGGGGTAGAGGGGGTGGGGTAGAGAGGGTGGGGTAGAGAGGGGTGGGGTAGAGGGGTGGGGTAGAGAGGGGTGGGGTAGAGAGGGGTGGGGTAGAGAGGGGTGGGGTAGAGGGGGGTGGGGTAGAGAGGGGTGGGGTAGAGGGGGGTGGGGTAGAGAGGGGTGGGGTAGAGAGGGGTGGGGTAGATGGGTAGGGTAGATGGGTGGGGTAGAGAGGGGTGGGGTAGAGAGGGGTGGGGTAGAGAGGGGTGGGGTAGAGAGGGGTGGGGTAGAGAGGGGTGGGGTAGAGAGGGGGTTGGGGGGTGGGGTAGAGAGGGTGGGGTAGAGAGGGGTGGGGTAGAGAGGGGTGGGGTAGAGAGGGGGTTGGGGGGTGGGGTACAGGGAGTGGTGGGGCACGTGTGAGCGCAGGGTGAGGCCAGGACCTGCGGGTTTGTTTCGGACGAGCGACCTCAGATAGGAAGCTGCACACACAACGGTGCTGGTGGAATGCCCACTCCTCGACATCCCCTCCACATCTGACTTATATCGCCGCTCGAACGCTCCTCCACTTGGTCGAAACGTATCGTTCAACATCCAGATGCGTCTTTCCGGATCCGCTATGAGTTTTGAATTTTCGTACTAAGTTTGATAAACACTGTAGCAAAAAGTGTTCGGCTGACACACTTTCAAGTGCGGGAAACACAGAATCGCCCTCTTTCAGTCTCTCTTATATTCCTCACGCTTCTCTCATCGTCTGTTCCTTTCCCTATATAACTTCAGCCACTCTCACTCTCTCACAGCCTCTCGCTCTCTCCCACTCTCACTCTCTCACAGCCTCTCGCTCTCTCCCACTCTCTCTCGTTCTCTCCCACTTCCTCTCCCTCTCCCCAACGCCGCACGCCGCACCTCGTATGACTGATGGCCGCAGCCAGGCGCCGCGGACGCCACAAACACAGGCCGCCCGACAGCAAATAATTAACTTGAGGAAATTAACAGAGCTAATGGAAAAAAGAGTGGGGGGGGGGGGGTACTAGAAAATGACCGGAGCCACGTTTCTCGGCTTCCATTTTCGTTCCTCCTCACTCACTCCCCCTTCCAAACCCCCTCCTCGTTCTCTATCCTTCGTTATTATTTGTCTATCTTTTCCAGGCCGCAAGGCGGCCCGCAGCAGAAAAGAGGGGAGGCTAGTTAAGACGCGACGCGGAGCCCCCGGGTGGTAAGAGGCGGGGGGCGTCCCTGAAGGATTGACTAAGAGGCCAGACTTGCTGACGCCACGCGGTGGCGCCTCGCTCGCAAGGCGCCCCGCCCGCCGCGGCATGGCGACGCAGAGTCAACCCCGAGCCGCTTTTTCCTTCCCCTTTTTATTTTTCTCCATTCTCGACTAACTTGCACCGATTGATAGCCCAAGGCGGGTGCGGGCCGCAGAATCTCTTTCCCAATCTCGCTTGCGCCTATATCTTTCTCTCTCTCTCTCTCCCTCTCTCGCTCTAACATTCTCTCTGTCTCTCTCGCTCTACACGCGCAGCCCGACCCCACAGTTGATCACAGCTTAGTCAAAGTTTGCGCACCCGCACGATAAAACTGCCCCGCCCCGCGCTCTCCCTAATTCCCGGGCACACACAACTTTTTCCTCTTTCTCTGCGCCTCAGTGGTCGGTTATTGGCGTATACGCGTAAACTGCAGCCCGCCAGTTGCGGGTGAGGCGGGGGGAATCAATTCAGTGAGAGGGAGAGAGATAGAGAGGGGGGGAGAGACGGCAAGGCTCAGCATGTTGAGCCGGGGTTCAAAACCCGCCCGGGTCATTTTGAATTCCGCTCCCGTTCCCAGAGCCAGCAAGGAGGTAATCCCAGTGGCGCCGGGACTCGACACGCGCCGCGCCACGCCACGCCACGCGACACGCCGCGACATGCTCTGGACACTAAAAAAAAAAAACGCGGCGTCGGGAGCTGGAATAGAGCCGGTGACCTTGCTGCCGGCGAGGAGCGGCGTGGACGTACACAAAGAGAAACAGTTGTAGATTTACAGGAAAAATTTTCCATGAAGCATTATGTTGTAAAATTTAATTTAAATTTGTAAAAATTACACGCACTACATATTTGCTTAAAATTTATTGACGAACAAATGAGGGCTCACAGAAATAGCAAAGTAAGATTATAACACCCTTTTAGGGATGCCTTTACAACGGCATCACAGAAATAGCACTCCAACAAAGGCACAATAATGAGCCCCGGGAAGTGTGCCTTCACTGGTGAAACAAATGTTTAGTTTCTAAACATCATGGTGTTTAGTTGGCAATTCTAAACATGACGTAGTGCATAGCAGGAACTAAACATGACAAGATGTTTAAGAACGAAACACTTCGTAAATGATTAGAGGTTAAACATTTTGTTATGCATAGAAGTAAACACTTGGGCGAGGCTTCACATGGAGAAGCATAGGGATACCACGCTGCGCCAAGTGTTCAGCCAACTGCACACTTGCAAAGTGTTTAAAAATTAAACATCTGCTGGTGTATAGTTTGAACTAAACATGATATAGTGTTTAAATATTAAACATTAGCAGTTAAACACCATTTGATGTTTAGAACTAAACATTTGTTTTACCAGTGTTTGGAACACAGGCATTCCTCTCTAACGGCACCTTTCAAATACGGCACTAGGTCCTACCTCTGATTTTTTAGGGCTGTTGTTAACATATGACATTAACCATAAATATTAAATTACAGTCTTCACTGATACGTCCGCGTCCAGATCTCATCGCAAGGTTGAAGGGCACAACTGCAAACTACTCTCAACTACACGCAGAATATGCAAGTCATTCCTTGTGTTTGAATAAGGCAAGCAGCTCGTTCCCTGTTCAAATTATAGGAGCGTCAAACCGTAGCCAAAGCCTCCCTGCGTGCAGCAGCAGCGGCTGCGCGCTCCAGACTCCACGGCAACTGCTTCTCATAAGACCGGGAAGGGGGGGGGGGGGCTGACTCCTACAATACTCCGTACACAGCCCTATAATTATACAATGCCCCGATAATACCTAAAATCAATAACACCACCATTAAGTTTTTATTATTATTACCAAACAGTTAAAAAAGTTTCGTATTACTTTAAAAATACGATTTCACGAAATCCTGGTAGGCACGAAGTTCGTTTATGTTTTTGTTTCACAAAATACTTCGGTGGATGATGGCTTATGTAGAAATTTAATTGAAAATTTCTAGCCTTATGAATCATGTTATTGAGTTTGCTTCATCTCAGAGTCACTAGTACAGCGAGTCACATGCCAAATTTTAGATTTCTAGCTCAAACGATTTAGGAGTTAGTCTAGTCTTTCAGTAAAAATTGTCCGATCAGCTTGATTTTTGAACTGTAGGCTCGCTGTGCAATGGGCATTCGAACATTGCTTTAACATATTTATTCTAACGTGTCGTTCGAAATTTTATTTAGGTGTCAAATCCACGTGGATGTGACGTGGTTCTTCCACGTCGATACCACGTCACATATCCACGTGGAATCCACGTTTCTTCCACCTTTATTCCTCTTTGGGACCGTCCATGAGTTGAATCAACAGCCCCCCCCCCCCTTCCACCCAGCTACGGTTCTCCTCCCGTGCGCGCCGGGCAGGGCAGAGGGGCCGCGCGGGCCGAGGGGCCGAGCGGCCGAGCACCAGCGACAATGCCGATTCGGCTTGGCTCGCTATCGGAACTGGCACTATTCGCAGTCGGCTGGAGGAGGCGTCGCCGCCTTATAGACAGAACGGGGGGCGTTTGAGGTGGGAGTGCCCAGACCTCCCTTCTATAGTTCTAAGCTGGGACCTCCACTCAACAAAAGAAGGCTGGGGGAGGCGCCGCCGCCTTAAACAGAGCGGAGCGCTTTTGAGGTGGGAGTGCCCAGTCCTATCCCTTTCGTGGTTCTAGGCTGGGCTGGGACCTCGCTCCACTCAACAAAAGAAGGCCGGTGGCTCGGCGGCTCGCTCACGCGTCCTCCTCGCGACTTAACTCGCGTCCACTACCGAGAGATGGCGCCACTAGCGCACGAAGCGAATTTAACTATCTATTTTACCCGAACGAAATGTTATACAGCCGAAATGACTGTGAAAACAGGAGTTTCAGACCCACGGAAATCGTTTCCCAAAGAAGTTCAATGGATTCGTAAAATTATTCACGTAAATGTACACCATTTCAAGAATTCTGCTCACCAGATTAAAGTCAAACTTCCCAAACAGTTTTCTGCAGGTGCAAAACCACTGTAAACGTATTCATTTCGCCATGTCAACGTTCCGATAACTTTACACAATGATTTATAGTCGCGAGGTGGGACCCTCTCAGCCCCCGGCCGGGGCGGCCATGGTTGAAAGAGGGCCGGCGGGGCCGGCGACACAGCGCCTCACGTGTCCGCCTCAAACCAACCTAGAATATATTTGGCAAGTTTTTAATTTCGTGACGATCTTAAGTTATGTTGCAGTTCTTTAGCACACAGGTGTATGGGAGGCACTACACATTCACAGGGAGGCAGACTTGGTGAGAGCCAGCCCCCCAGCAGGCCAGCTGTCAACAACCCGCCTTGACAACCACTAAATCGAACCACCAGCCAAGAATTAAAGGGTCCTAGTTTCACATTTGCCACACACTTACCATTAAATGAAATAGACAATTAAAATATTAGGTCAATACTCTCTGTGAGAGCCCAAATCGTGAATTTTATCCGCCTCACATTTCCAACACAAACATGGCGCCGAGCGGGCCAGCTATAAACAACGCCGCCTTGGTGTCCACTCAAACCAACTCAAAATATATTTTGCTAGTTTTAGATTTAGTAACAACGTAAAATGATGTTGCAGGCCTTTAGCAAAGAACTGTGGAAGCATCCACGCAATACCACGGAACACAAGAGTAGACTTATTTGTATCTTTTAATGAAAACATGAGCTGAGGATTCACTCTGAGGTTGGCGGTATTGTCACAAGCCCCGCCCAAGGCCAAATTACAGTCCCAGCCAACAATCAGGAGCCACGGCGGCCAGCTAGTGGTCACGTTTGAAAGTCTCCTGGTGGTGAACCCTTTAACATGGCGTGAATCTGCAACGATTCTGACGTGACCACTCCTTGCGTTGACACTTTTGGATATCGAGGTACAAAGCAACAGGCGACCGTTTTCATTGGCTGGATTTTCGCGCGAAATAATGTTATTGGTCAGAGCCGACTCGGCTCCATGACGAGTCGAGTATTACCATAGAAACAAAGATTTTAAATCGAAATTTCTCAAAATTGGCCACCAACTTTGAGCTAGCATTTCAGCAGTGAACTAAGGAGATCGAGTTCTACTTCTCTGCCAAGTCTTATCAAAATCCTATAGAAAAATCAGGATTTAGGTAAGGGGCCGTGCTAATAAAAAAAAAAATCGGATCCTGAGACAAAACCATAAGGCTACTTCGTGCCTAAAAATGAGTTCATTCAAACATGACCGAATGACATTTGAAAGTCAAACGAGCGATATCCACCGAGGTAAGCCCATTGCATGACCCCGCAATGCGTTCGGAAATTTACGATTTGAGCCGGTTCCCTACATATATATATATAGAAAAGTTCAGTGTCTTCGAAATAATTCAGATAAAGGTTATTTCAATTATGGTGTTTGGACAAAATTTAACACAATATTCTATCTTTCAAGCTGCTAAATCGCTGATAACATTCCTATTATAGTAACTTATAACACATCAAAAATACCCATAGTACGCCAAAGATAATAGTACTCCGAACTCGTCTGAGACTAGTCAGCCCTCCTTGCATAAGACACGAACGCGTTAGCACCGTCGAAGTAAAGCTGTGAGCAGAAGTGCGTCTACCTCGCGCTGAAGGGCGCTGCGCTGCGGCGCGATCGACATGAAAAACGCGCCGTTTCATCCATTCATATTCTCGGAAACTTGGCCAACCTGACATAGCCACATATACCACAACATGCCTTGCGCCGACTTTCCGTTTGCCTCCTTTGTACTGCCGGCTTGAATCTAAATTTAAATTTCAATTCAGTTCTTCTAATAAACATGGCATCCATAAAGAGGACGCGCAGGTCTGTTTAGGAGAATTCCAGGGCCACAACCTTTCCAGGAAAGAGAAAACAAATTGTTAAAAAAAAATATCAATCAAGATTGGTATTGATAGCAGATGATACCCGCACCGCAAGAGAAATTGCTATGGGGTGCGACAATTTGTGTGTGAACGCACACGATGTAAACGACGAACGACGCCAGCAGCGCCGGTCCGCCGGCGGCGTGGCGGACCGAAGCGGTCGCTGGCAGGGAGGAGCTGCGCGCGGGGAGAAGGTGTCATTGTTCCGCGCAGACTGCGCGTCAGGCAGCCATGGGCCCCCCCTAGCAGCGCCGCCCTATATTATTGTATAGTTGCGATTGGTTTCTGGACTCGAGAGTACAAGCTAGCTGACACCTTAGTGTCTTGTACTGTTCTGAAAGTAAAGAAAGTAAAGGTATCATCTGCTAAAAAGGAATAAGAGAGGTGGGTGTGGAGGCGCAAGTGGGAGAGTAAAAATTAGTAGACCACTCGGCCAGGCCAGAGGCGGACGCGACCATAATTATTATGCAGGCGGCACTACACAACGGGCCCCTGTGGCGCGCACACCAGCACAGTGTTTCTAAATGAGGCCGAAAAGTGACCCAAGTTCAGCCTAAGCAGTCCAGGAGTATCTCCAGGAGGGCGGGGCACATTGCTCCCATGGCATTTTGGCGGCCGGACCGGGCCGAAGAGCCGTCTATCCCTCCAGAGGCAGAGTGAGGGCTTGAGTGAGGGGTAGGGGGTGGGGTGGGGTGCGGTAGGGTAGGGAGGAGTAGGGTGGGGTGGGGTGGGGTGGGGTGTAGTGGGGGTGTAGTGAGGCGGGGCAGGGCGGTGCAAAGTGGTGATCCAGACGGACTGGACCCCGCCCTCGCCCACACAAAATGAGGGGGCGCGTAAGGGGTTCAAGGGGAGGGTCACAGAAAGAGAGAAAGACAGAGAGAGAGAGTTTAATAAAGGATTTATTGAGGGGATTTAAGTTACAAGTTCGGCCGAAAGAAAGAAAAGTGAAAATTTTGTTACAAATGCATGCAGGAGTTTTGTTTGAGTGTACGGTTAGATGCAAAGAATAGCAGACAGAAGTAGAAAAGAGAGGCTGTGTGCTTTTTTTCCTCTCTTCATTTAACAGCTGCATTTTATTTTCTTCTTTCTTCTGAATTTTGAGAGAATTTGTAAAATTTAGGTCATTATCAATGTGGAAATTTTTTTTGAAATCAAATATGTTGTTGTGAGCAGAGAGAGAGAGAGAGAGAGAGAGAGAGAGAGAGAGAGAGAGAGAGAGAGAGAGAGAGGGGGGGGGGGCGGCCTCTCATACAACCCGTCGGTCCGCCGCCACCTCAAGCCATGGGGGCGGCGGGGGATATGGCATACAGAGGAGAGGAAGGGAGGCAAACGCCTCCTCAATAAGCATAACCTCAGCCACGTTGCCCCCACACCCGACTGGACCGCAGGGAGTGCACACCACACGGCGCGGGCGGGGCCGGTGGGGGACGCCACTGGGGCATTGGGTGCGGGCTCTGCTGGTCTGCTGGCTCCAAGTTTTGTGAAGGAGAGCGCCGCCCCGCGCCGTGCCCCGCGCGCCCCCGCATCGCCCTGCTATGGCGACTCCTTCCCCTCCCCTCCCAGGGCACGTCCAAAGCACGCACTACCGACCAACATTTTTGGCTCCGTTTTCCGTAGACGGAGGAGGAGAGGGGGACAGGGTGGCTTCTCCAACGGTTAGCTTTACTACAATATAAGCGCGGCTTGGATAGGGTGAGGGAGAGAGACAGAGAGAGAGAGAGAGAGGAGGGGGGGGGGCAGTGGCAGAAAAGGAAGGAGAGAGGAGGGGGAGGAGGGAGAGGGGGCAAGATAGAAAAGGAGGGAGTGAGAGAGAATGCAGGACAAAGAGAAAGAAGAGAATATACCCTTGGCGATATGTGCCAAGTGACCTCGGCAATCTATATCCCAAAGAAGCAGCAGCCCAGGGCATCAGCTCCCTTGGTTGGTCTAGTCTGGCCGGTCCCCGCCGTGGAGCTGCGGCAGCAAAGCGCCACCCGGCTATCTATGTATTTCTGTCTCCCCCCACCTCCCCCGCTCCGCGGCCGGGTCCGGCCCCGCCATCACCCACGACTCTCCTTTTTAGGGGCACTGGGGTAGTGGGAGACGCGGAGAGAGGAAGGACGGACAGGACAAGAGAGCAGAGATGGAAGGTGCACTACTTCTGCAAAAGCAAAGACGCCACTTACTAGAAAATCAAAGGTGAAAAACGTCCAACCCCAACCCTTAGGAGGTGCTACGGGTTTGGGTTTATTACCTTTGTGAAAAGAGAAAAACCGCCAAAGGCAGTAGCTTGTAGCACCTTTACGGCTCTTTTAGTTCCTTTGTAGGGGCACTAAACTGAACATTTATTTAGCACACCTTGAAACGCGCAAATTAGCACCTTCTAGTATGTTGTTTTTATTTCAAAGCGATGACTTCAAGTCATTACAAGGATCTTAAAGATTCTCAAAACGAATCGCATTTGCAAAGGCGTTGAAAAGTCTTGCACGATAAGAAATATCAATTCAACTGAGTAGATTTGCCTTTGCTCGCATCGTGCACCGCCTAGTTTTCAGCTCGGTTTTCAGGCAACTATAAACCGTTTCTGGTTCCAAAAAGTTGTCGCAAAGAATAAAATTTCGCCACGGGGGCAAAATCAGCTTTGAATGACAACGAAACCTCACCCTGTCTTGTTCTCGAAAGCGATTGTACCCTAATAATAATGTCTTGTCCTCAAAGGATTAGATGTCTGAAGATACGAAAATATTGGTTCGGAGCCCAGTTCCGTCTTCCCCTGCGGAGAGGTGGGATCGAATTCACGGCCTAGTTATCGCTGATACACTCGGACGCCCTCTCCTCCCCTCCTCTCTCTCCCTCCTTATGGTCAATCCTCATGAGTGTGACGAGGACAGAGAGAGGACACCCCGTCGCGCGGCGTCCAGTCCGACTCCATCAGTCCCCTTGATGACACGGCGTTACGGCGACGTTAGAGCAGATAGTGGGAGAGAGATGGAGGATGGAAATCAACGGGAGGGAGGGTGAAAGATATAGGCAGAGATAAAAGTAAGACAGATGACCTAGAAGCCCCATCCGGCCGGCAGGACGCGAGGTCGTGCGCCAGGGTAAGGGACTGCCGGCCTACTGCGTGCGGCTCGTGCTGTCATGAAGAGTGTTCAACTGTCACACACTTCCGAGTGTTGTGGACACCGCGAAGCACTTTTCAGATGCTTAAGCAGTTATGAAAAGTCAGGCGTGTGTATATCTTCTGGGACACTTTAGCAGGACTCATTCTGGTGGCCGACAAATCAGTTCAACTCTTAGATGACCGTTCGATCGCCGAGAGTGCGCGGACCTCGTGACCGCCAACACAGACAGCCGGGGGCGAAACCAGCGCCGGTTTGAATGCGGTGCTGATTAATACAAAAAGGAGCCACCCCCTCCCCTCTCCCCTCACCCTAACACAGCAATGAGTCCCAATTACCGCATCGCCGTATGCTCAAGCGCACACACACACACACACACACACACACACACACACACACACACACACATTCACACACACACACGCGCGCGCGCGCGCGAATTTGCGCCTGATTAGGGATTAAGGCTGCTTTGAATAAGGTGCTCCAATCAGCGACCACATTGCTGGGAGGAACAAGGGCGGACTGGGCGGGGCAGAGCTGAGCAGGGCTGAGCGGGGCGGGGCGGGGCGGGGCTGAGCGGGGCGGGGCGGGGCGGGGCGGGGCGGGGCGGGGCGGGGCGGGGCGGGGCGGGGCGGGGCGGGGCGGGGCGGGGCGGGGCGGGGCGGGGCGGGGTGGGGCGGGGCGGGGCGGGGTGGGGCGGGGTGGTCCAATCCCGCTGTCATCGGATTGCTCATCCAGACCGCATTTGATTCCATAATGAAACAGCCGCCACCGCTACCGCCAGAGCGCGTTGGGAGCAAAAACGAGGCGCGGGCAGAACTTTGGAAATGTATGGCCCGCGCAGGGCTACGCCGCCGGGTCTGGAGCGGAGCCGGAGCGGGTCGTTTTGATTGTAATAATTTGGCTGCACAGAGAAGGGAGAACGGTACAGCTACAAAATCAGTTAAAAATTTTCTACGGATTCGTTGTTAAGTTTCATAAGCAACATAAGTTGTCCCCGAACTGCCCCCACACACATGTTCCAAGCCGGCAATATTCATAAAGTTTTCGGTGTAGCTATAATTTCACTCAAGCGTCTTTTATAATGGTCTTATGCACAGACACACACCAAAAATAAAAATGGATTAAAAACTGTTCGTTTCTCTATGACATGCTGCAACCAAACTTAACAATAAATTTGTTGTGGTGTTAACAGACCAATACGGGTGAAATGTATAAAACGACATCCACCAGATTGTCTACGACAACAATTACAGTTGTCTGCAAACAACATGTCGCATGTGGCATGTTCGCATGTCAAAGCATAGGGATGAGATGCTAACCCAAATGTATAGTCAGCTAGATACACTTACAAAACGTCTGAAAACTATACATCGGTTTTAATGTTAAGTTAGAACTATATGCGTGACAGAGCGTATGAGTAGTATGCATCGGGTGATGCATATAACTATACACTCTAAATGACCATGGACTTTTATTGTTACCAGCTCCTGGACTTTTTTAAGCATGCCCAAGCCGGATACAATATTGTGTGTAGTTAGTTAAATTTTCATAAATGTAACTAACTATACACAATAATGTATCCGGCTTAGGCATGCTTAAAAAAGTCCAGGAGCTGGTAACAATAAAAGTCCATGGTCATTTAGAGTGTACATTTGTCTGCCCAGTGTGAGCGCGGGGTGGAAAGTGGAAACGAGTGCGTGGAGGCGGCGGGGACGGATATTGTCGTCGAGGGATGATATTCATTACTACCACGACATGTGTGGCGACCCCCCGGGGCGGCAAGGGGGCCAAGGTAGTGGTGTTGGGGTGCAGAGGGGCGTGCGGGGTGCAGAGCGGGTGCTGTCAGCATTACAGAGCGAGACCTGCTCAATCCTCTCCGGGAACGCTGATGGTACGGGGCCGCCAGGGGGAGGGGGCGGGGAGTGCAAAGGCAGCACAAATAAGTAGGTGGCGACGGGCGAATAACTCGCTGTGAATTCATACAGCAACCGCGTTGATTGCGCACTGATTACACATTACTTTTGGTCGTCTCGTTGAATATGTGCGAGCTTTGACAGTATGGCCGACAAGACCCGCGACCCGGCCCTCGGGCGGGGAGCACGGTTATAAAAGATTTTCCAGAGGTGAACATCTAAATGACGACATATTCTAACAATCACGGTTGAAAAAACGGTGTGCGCCGTTGCATGTAACCTGGTCCCGGACAGTATTTTGTGAGTACAGTCTGAACCTTACGGTGCACTCCGTAGACTTCAAAAATGTTGGGTAAGTTTAATGGAGCACATTCCATCCACTACACTCTAAATGAAAAAGGACAATTTTGTATCAGAAAATGTAGCGTTTTTGCACACATCACTTTCTTGGCACAAATTGTCTCACTAAATTGAGACAGTTTGCATCCGAAATATTACAAATTTTGAATTATTACACAAATTTGTCGAAAGAGATTGGTGTGCACAAAAACGCAACATTTCTTGGGGAAAAATTGTCCCTTTCCATTTGGTGTGTGTAAAGTATAGTCCGCACTGAGTGAGCATAGAGTGAGGTACCCGGTACCCCTCGGTTCTAACAGTCCTGAGAGCGTGGTCGCGCTTTGCTCTTGCGCATGGCATGCGATGGGCCCTCAGTGACCTGGCCGCATGGATACACTGGGTCAGCCGCAGTGGGCACGGTGCCGGTCCCCGACCCACCGCGGCGTCCAAGAAGCGCCTGAACTGCCGCCCAGTTTCCGTCGAGCTGCGTGCAGCGGAATAAGACAACTTCAACAAGGGGCATGGCCTTCCCAAAATCACGAGCGCGTCCAACACCGGTCGGCCAGCTCGTCTGTTAAACGCGCTCGCACACGGAAAAAAACTTCGTCTTGGTTTTCAAGCAGCCCCGAAAACCCTGTGTATTTTCTCCATAAGAGCTGCTTGGTTTTTCCAAAACTGCTTGGAAACCAGGACGCCGTTCTTTCAGTGCAGTCAGGAGGAGTAAATCTTAGAGAGCATCACTGGAAAAACAAAGGTGCTATCTAATGCTTTTTAAAGGCGTTAGTGAAATAGTGCCTTTAGAAAGGCGCTATCTCCTCCCAAAGGTGCTATTTTTGGCCCTATTCGTGCCTTGACAAAGGCATTAGGGCAGTATCACCCCATAAAATGCAATAGCACCCCAAAAAGGGTGCTCTATCGCACCTTTGTTTTTCCAGTGATGAAGTACACGGGGTTCGACCGCAGAGCACCCGAGTCACAAGGTAGTGTAAGGCTATAGTGTAGCGGTGCGCAGCAGCCCCAGCAGTAGCCTGCAGTCACCACCAGTCAAACGTGGTCCAACCATGTCGGAGTATGAGTCTGGGTGGACGACACTCCCAGTACGTTTATACTGCCTCAGAGAGCAACTGGAGCACCCCAAGAATGTTGGGGGTACGCTTGCTTGAAGAGTGCGCGCCACTTGAGTATAGCCGGAATACATCAGAGAGCAGCCCACGGAGCAACCGGAGCACCTCGGAATGTTATATCTGAGGGTACGCTTGGAGGGTGCGCGCGCACACGCACACACACACGCGCACACACACACACACACACACACACACACACACACACACACACACACACACACACACGGGATAACGCTGCGTTTCGGTCCCTCTCGAGAGGCTGCAGATAGCCCTCCTCCTCTTCGCACAGCTAGAGGATCGCGTCGAGGATGCTCGTCCGTGGCGGGGCGGGGTGGGGCCCGGCCGGCGCCCGGCCAGCGCGAGGAAGGAGGCCGTTATTTCGTGGCCAATCGTCGTAGTCATAGCCAGCGTGGCCTGGTCTGGTCTGGGCTGCTCAGTCGATATATGATTAATTTGAAGCATGGCGCTAAGTTGGTGGGACAGGCTGACGAGCCCGGCCGGGCCGGGCCCAAGGGCCTTGCTGGCGGCGACTCCCGCGCGGCACCCAGCGTTGCCGGCTTTTGTTATCGTAAACCACACACTACCACAGAGAAATGGCCCAGAAAATGACGCGACAAGAGCGGTCAGGTCAGCGGCCCCCGCGCCCCTCGAGCGACAGCAGCCGCCCACACACCTGCCGTCGGATTCCGCGAGAGTCGATTTCGTCCACGTTTTGTCAATCTGTCCTGGTCGCACTCATGGGGCGAAGCCATAAAGGAGCAAGAGAGAGGACACTTCTATAACAGCTTTACACCATCAGAAGGTTGCTGCGGGGTAGGCAGGGTAAGGGGCGGGCAGCTGGTGCGGGCGGGCACCGGCCGGCGGCGGCGACCTGCAGCTCGAGACCCGATCCCCGAACCCCAACCACGTCGCACTCCAGCGCGACAAGCCGGGCCGGGCAGGCACCCAGGATTCCTTCACGTAGGGTTCAGGCGTTGACCGATTGTTTAAGTTTTTATCGTAATTTTCATAGATTTTTACATACTTTTTCCTCATTTCTTTTGGAATTTTTGTCGACTTTTCCTTGTTTTTTCCCCCTTAGATTTTTCCACTGAATATACAGCTGTTTTATTCGTTTGTTCATTCGTTCGTTCGTTCGTACATTCATTCATTTATTCATTCATTCATTCATCCTCTCATTCATTCACTTAATGTTAGTTTTTCAAAAGGTGTACTTTGATTTTGATGAAAAGGCTTATTCGGCCCACGGTAAAACTAAGCCCTGGGAATTCCACGGATGCCCTGGGAATGAATGAATGAATGAATGAATGAATGAATGAATGAATGAATGAATGAATGAATGAATGAATGAATGAATGAATGAACAAACGAACGAATGAACGAATGAACGAACGAATGAACGAACAAATGAACGAACGAATGAACGAACGAATAAAACAGCTATATTGGTTCCAATACGACAATACAAAATATTTGAAATTTCAAAATGTCAATATTCGAAATTCCAATGTTAAAAATATTGAGTTTTTCCCCCAATATATTGGGAAGTTTCGCAGCCCTAGCCCTGCCATCCCCAACATGGGGCACCGCCATAAGGCGCGACGAGGACGGGAGCGTAAGATCTTCGGAATGAGCCTGCAGCCCGGCGCGGCGCGGCGGCCGCACTGCTGAGCGAGCGCATTCAATGGAACTGGAGTGCAGCACGGTGATTCCGCACACTGGTCTCGTCGTTCTCTCCTTGTCGCACTCACGGGGCACTGGGGCACGGCCAGAAGGTGCAAGAGAGAGGGGGCACTACAAAACGGCGTTTGGAATCGCCTTGCAGGGCTGGCGAGAGGCGAGGGGCGGGCCTATACACGTGACGCGGACAGAAGAAGAGCAGAGAGCGAGCGCGGCAATCGGCCCCAAAACACACTGCCAAGGTGTCGTCACGTCACGTGTGTCTCCGCCGCTCGGCCACGGCCACCGCCCCGCCTCGCCGCGACCAGACCCGAGCCCGAGCGGGATTACATGATTGTCCGCAGCAGACAGACAGGCTATGTGTGCTTCACGGGTCTAACAGTTACCGCGGCGACCAACGGGTGCTCGTTTGTGTCGCAATCGCTCTCAGAAAACCGTTATCTTCGTACAAGAAGTTAATTTGCTGCCTGAAACAAGAAATCGGCACTCGTTGCAAATGCATTAAGGGACAGGTTAAATCGAAACGATGACACAGTTGACTCAAGTGTACTTGATACTTCATATGGAGGCGACATTCTAACCTCTCGCGGGCAGATTTCTCAATTTCGAGCGCAACAGGGGGGTTTATTATTTAATCAATCACAATTTTAAAGGACATTATTTTCTGAGTATGATATGCGACATTTCGGGCGGCCCGCGGCCCCGCAGTGTCAGGTCAGGGACGGGACGACGCGGCATTGTCTCACCGAAGACAAAGTTTCACTCACATTTCAGAACGGAAAAGTTGGTTCTGGGGAGCAAGGCCCGCGGCGCGGCCCCGGGGTGAGCCCTGCAGACCGGAAGGGCGCTGGAACGTCTCCAAGAGGGCTCTGGAGGCCCTCCAGCTCCGGGGAGCCAGGGCAGGGCTCCGGTCCGGTGTCCGGGGATGTCTCAGTCCAGGACAACCGCCCTGTCCCTGTCCCCCCGACTCAGTTTGGGGCCACCACCGAGGCCACCACGCACAGAGATAAAACACAAACTACCTTCCGCAAAGGCAAAAAAAGGGGGGATGGGACAGCACGACACAGCGGTTGTCGTGCTGGACGGTATACAGTACGAGCACGACCATGCATGCACTCGGTACAGTTCAACTCACTCACTGAGAATACAAGCTAACTCCTACCTGGCCTGCGGCTTGCCTGGCTCGCCTCGAAATACTGGAAATACGGACCGGCAGCGAACGCATCGCGCCAACGGACGTCTTTCCACTGCACCGCACAAGCTTCTCTAATGTTTTATGGCCGTTGAACCAGTTAAACTGGACTTCTCACTATACTAAAACTGCTGCCAACACAGATCGATAAAATCGAGAGAATTACAATGCTACCAACAGCTACAGTGTACGAGAACTTGTCACCTCGAGGCGCGAAACATACACCAGGTTCACAGTGGTTTTCTCAAAGTCAACCAGAGAACGCGGCCAAAGTCTAAAAAAGTTTCTAGCCACCGAACGAGAAGGGATGGCTCGCGGATCCGCGTCGGGTCGGGTAGTGTTCCCAGCCAAAGAAAAATACACCTCTCCTTGCTGCTCTCGCAAGATCTCCGTAGGGTGCGAGAGAGAAACTAAACCACTCTTTGGCTGGGAAGACAAAGACACACACACCATACACAGTGCTGCTTCGCAGTAAGCAGAGAGATGATTTGTCGAGAATGACGCCATCGATTCGCCCTCGTCTACATACATACCGACATCGTTACAACCACCATTCCTCATCATTCATTTATAAAAGGCCTTTCGTCAAAGGAGTCGCCAGATCACGTGATACCGCCGCGCTCTAACATCTGCGCGAACTAGAACCCCGCGCCCCGCGCCCGCGCTGCCCGACATGCGAGAAACGTCACTCGCGGAGGGCGCCGGGCCGCGCCGCGCCGCGCGTGGCCAAAACAAAACAGTGGCAGCGCTGCAGCAGCCGCGGCCGGCGAGACAGGACAACTAACGTGAATCTGCGTGTATAGTCTTCCCAGCGAGATTTTGACCCAGGCTTGCACGCGTTTCCTATCTGCCTTGAGTCATTCTTTCGTTGGGACGACCACATAGCGGAGAGGTTTAGGTGTTGATATGAGACACAAGCTGCCCCTGGAAGGCGATGCCGCACAGTGGTTTCGTCTCTCCGTCCTTGTCTCTCTCATGGGGGCTCGGCCATGAGCAGCAAGAGAGAGGACACTACTTCTAAACGCTGCTCGGAATCACTCTGCTGTCCCAGTGTATACATGAGAACTCATGACATGGGTCCCACTATGAGTCAGATGTGGACGTCTGTGCGTGCACTCACCTCTCACTTCCGCCACCGGCTGGCGTCGCTCATGCTTCACGCTGCAGATCCGGGCCGGCAGTGGCAGCAGAGGGCAGGGAGTGGAACACTCGGAGCCTCCTCGACCGCGACGACGACGACGGCGACGACTGCGGCGGCGAAGGATGACAGAGGCAGCGCCCCGTCCCGTCCGCCGCAAGGATCGCGGCGAGGACAGAGGAGGAAGACGTCGTCAATGCAATCCGGTCAGCTGATGACGCCGCCGCAGCGCCGCGCCGGAGGAGTCCGGCAGGAGGAGGAGGAGGAGGAGGAGGAGGATCGCTCTATCGCTCTCGCCCGTGTGTCGGGCGGCAGGCAGCAGGGCCAGGGCCTTGGGCGGCTGCCTGCGCGTGCGAGTGTGTGCTGCCGCAGCCGCAGTGACGTGATGTGATAGCCCGCCTCGCCGCCGCCGATAGTTCGGCAGGCAGACCCGGAGCGCCTCGTCCTCCTCGCGTCACGTCGTCGCGTCACGTCGCGTCACGGCGGACCGGCGCGTCACGGCGCGTCACGGCGCGTCACGGCGCGTCACGGCGCGTCACGGCGGACAGGCGGCGCGGACGGCGACGTTAACCTCGATCCGCTTGTCTGGTGCGGCCGGTGCGGCGGTGGTGGCCGGGCCGCTCCACAGGTGTGCGTGCCGTCTCGTCTCGTCTCGTCTGCTCTGCAGTCTGCACCACGCTGCGATGCCGGCCGGTGGCCGGTGGCCGGCTAGGCGGCGGCGGCGCGCTGCTCGCGGGGCAGTACAGGCAGGGGGCGTCCACGTCGACGCACCACGCACCACGCCGCCACCCGCACGGACACACCGCTCCGCTGGACCTGCACCCGCGGCCACTGCTGGCTGCGGTGCGGCTAGCAAGCACGGCACGGCCTACGGCCTGGGCCTCCCAACACACTCGTCTGCCACGCGTTCCGCCCGACCCGACCCGACACGACACGACCCGCACCCGCCCGATCGGCCGCGGGTATCAGACAAAGCGCACTACTATGTGACGGTAGTGTGACAACCTCTCCTCAACTTCGCGCGCAATCTGCTGTGGTCGTTCAGTTAGGCCCCTCGCGGCCGGCAGCCCCCTCCCCTCCCTCCCTCCCTCCCTCCCTCCCTCCCTCCCTCCCTCTTCCCTTGCCTGCCCCCGACCCAAGCCCGACTCGGCCCCCTCCCCTCCCCTCCCCCCCCTCTCCAACCCGTGCGCTGTCCTGTCGCGAGTTCTCCCTCTCCCCTCTCCGTCTCACTCCCCCTTACTCCTCTCTGTCGTCACTGCCCCTCTCTCTCGGACACATACACTCACACAACACGTGCGCGCCCTAAGCAAGCGCGCTCACTTGTATCATTAACTTCTTTCTTTTTTTTTACGAATAGTAGATGCCTGACAGCTCAGTAGATCAGCTGATTTTGAGAGTACCCAGTGACGTCGCGTGAGGCGGGGCGGGGCGGGGCGGGGCGGGGCGTGGCATGTCGGGGCATTACAATCACTCTCAGCCGCCGGCCCGCGGGGGTGGACGGGCGCGAACCGAGCTCTGTGTGGTACGGTGTCTGATAGCGGTTTGATGCTGCACGCCGGGCTGGGCGCTACACGCCGGGGCGGGGCGAGGCGCGGGGCGGGGTGGGGCGCGGGGCGGGGCGCGGCGCGGGCCACCGGGGCCCCACAAGTTAAATACTTTGCTCGCCGACGCGACGGCCCCAGGCCCCGGGCCTCGCCCGCCCTGCGCGGCTTGATCTGCGTGGCCGCGCTCCGCGCTCTCTCACTCGCATCATATCCGCTGGCATCAAATTATTATCAATGACCGTTGCCGAGGCGAGGCGACCTCGGCCCGGCCCGGCCCGCGCGGTGAAGGCGGGAGGCAGCAAGGAGGAGGAAGGACAGCCGCGTCAGATTCAGAAGAGCGCTTTCGTATCTCCGTCCTTGTCACATGCATGGGTCTCGGTCACTGGGAGTGAATGAGAGGGCACTGCAGAACGATCTTCTGAATCTCTGGGGGCAGGGCAGCGGGGCACGCCTCCTTCCGCCCACCATGCAGGCTGACGGACACGGACACCCCACGACCCCCTCACCCCCCGAAAGAGCAACTACAACAGCGTTTTCGTATCACCCCCATGAGCCACTTTCACTTCAGTGGACGCTCTTCTAGTTTCATCGGTCACGTGCAGTAGGTGCACGTTACACTGCGTTCACTTGGTAAAACTACGTGTTTCTTCAAGAGTACAACAACGCTCAAAGGCAATATCCCCCATTCATTGAGGCAGGAGAAAAGGAGCACGTGAACTCTAGTACGTTTGAATAAGGGCATTGGGACTCGTATGCTTCAGGAAAGGCGTGCTACTAGTACGCATTAGTTTTAACAGTGTTACACGTGCACGTATCAGCGAGCAAGTGCTTGCTCCTGTACATGGCCAAAGTTGGGGGAAATGCAAAATTTAATCACGAGGGAAGTGAAGTGTTTCGCAGTTTGAATCAACAGAATTCCCGTTGAATGGGCTAGGGTAAATTGTGGACGTGTGGTGGATCAGGTAATGTTGCGTAAGTCAAAGTCGTATGGAAGATATACCTTTTATTTGAGAATCGTGAGATCACGAAAACTTCATCTCAAACCACCTCAAGTTACATGTTGCAAGTAATATCACAGTTTTTAGTAAAAAGGGAGGGAAAAAAGAAGAAAAAGATAAAAAGAGGCATAACCAGGCTGAACAATTCACAGGCTTCACATGGCTAGGTGGAATCGATTGTGGGCAGTGGACTAGAGAGTGCAATTCTTTGAGAAAGTTCAAAGGCAGTTAAAAATGTGGGTAACATGACAAGTGAAATGGCAGGGACGTTTTCCTGCCTTATATTCACACAATGGAGCATATTCAGAAAAATCTATTGGAGCATAGAATAAAGCCTCTCATGTCCATATTTATTAGGCAAGTTGGTAAACAATAGAGATTGCTGAGGTGAGCGCTTTCCTAAAGGAAAAGGCTTTTTCTCACACTTTGTCCTCGTCAAATATAAAAACCCCTTGCTGATAAGCTTTTTTCTTTCTTTTTCTATTTAAATAATCAAAAGCTACAGGAGACACGCCAAGCATATGATATTTTGATAGCCATTGATAAAACTTAAAATATAAATCAGTTGAATAAATAATCATGTTACCATACTTCTGAACACAGGAGCCTCAATAACAAACAAATGAAGTAAAATTGAAAATTATTTAAATCTGAATGATATCTCCTACATTTATGTGTTCATAATCTTACATTTAGTCAGTCTACACTAAAACTGTACAAAGGATGAAAGGACATGAATTGTGCAGCCTATTAAAAAACCTAAACCCACCAAAGACTGATCTTCTGATCTACAATTTATGAATTCAACTTGTTTTACGACTTTAGAAGTGAAAGAAAATAAGTCTTTCAAGGCAGAGTTACCGTATCACTGTAAGTGGTAGTTTATCACTGAATGGTGTCATTCAATTTTCAACATAACTATATTTAACTATTTACAGATACAGCCAGCAAACCTGTTTACTGGTAAAAGCATGAAAACAGCTCAGCTGTCTGAAATCTATCAGCTGTTTGATTACATACAGCAACAATAGCTGTTGTATTACTTGCAATACGAAAACAAAATTAAAGTTTCTAATGAAAAACCGTAGAAAGAACGATTTTTCCATCGGCTTCACATAAAAATGGATCCCAATCTATTGGTACACTCATATTTTAGGTCCAGAATTAGTTCTTGAAATCGCTCAGAACCATTCATTCAGAGAATACATAAGACATTACTTGAAAACTATTGATCAGACTTATTCTTTGCTGCCAGCAGCCAGCAACCTGCTTATTTTTAACTCATGCCATTCCACATGGAGAGCACAAAGTAAACCTAACACAGTTGCAATGTTCGTTACAAAACAAATGAAAAGGGACTATCAAAAGGTGGTTTAAAATTTCATAGAGCTGGAGTAGGCTTAGATAGGATAAATTGAATCAAAACCTAACAACACTAATACATTTTTGTTTTGTTTTTTCAACATGTTGAAAGTAAACACAAGATATAGGACAGTTCACTGATTTCATTAAATCTAAATATCCTTCAAAAAACAAAAACAAAGATGAAATTTTGACCCATTTCAAATGGACAAATTATCACAAAGTTAGTATTCACCCCTTCTTTCAGACCATAACATCAAAGCTACAAACCTTCGGCAAGGCAAAGATTTATCTAATTGACAAACACAGAGCGCCAAACTGTCTAATTACCTAACATACAAGCGAGTATTTCACACAATTTCTAGACAATTTTAAGATCACAAACAACAGTTACGTCTGAAAAATAATGCTTTTACTTTGTGTCAAAATGGCAGAAACAACAATGAAACTATTTTGCCTTGAGTTGATTTTAAAAAGAAACAGTAAAATGATATGTAGCATTACACTCCGGGAAGGGTCTTTTCTTTCAGACATTAGAATAAAACAGATTAACGGGAGAAGCGAAAAATGGAGGAATATGAAACTGATACTTCAGTCAACAAAACATTCCTCCGCGTGCCTTCCAAACTTCTATGCAGCACACTAGGAAGTACATAGAACTTTTAATATAAATTAGGAGCAATAATTTATAATGAACAAAGATATACCACAAGATATATACATCAGTTAAAATAAAAAATATTATCACCTCCTATGAAAGGTATTTGCAACATGATTTTCTAAAAATTAGACCAACACAGTTGTTTATCTACAAAATGAACACATATTTTACATCAATTCTTCATCAAGGAGAAGAAACATCTTGTCAGTGCATTTCTAAGTACAGTTTTAATTAACTTCTAATTAACACTTATGTTTTCTTCAAACGAAAAACATAATAATAAGTGAACAATTAAGTACTGTTCACTTTGATTATTTACTAGTCTACTTTGTGTTCCACAATTTCTTTTGTAACAAATGCTAAATGTGATTGCAATGAAATTCACTTCCAGACAAGTACACAGTTTTGAGTCTATAAAAATTATGCAAAAGACCAACTTATTTTACTCTTGAAATTTGGGCAATGGTCAACAGTAGATTTCCAAAGAGGAAAAATAATTCAACATGTAGCAAAGGCGTATACAAAAATATTATTTTCTTAAACTGAAAAATCAGCAAGATCACAAAAGATGACAATCAGGAGCGAGATGAACTTGAGGTTTTCACCCTTTTGTCACTTCTCAGCTTTTGTCGGGTCATAAGATGGTCTAATGACCTCTTGACAGATGATCGATATCTTTTGTTAGCACCATGCTTTCCAGTGTCTGTCAGCTTTTCATGCTCTTTCAATCTAGGTCTCCTATTCTCTGGGGATTCTGAGCTACTGCCAGATGCATTTCCTCTCTTTCCCCTAGGCTTTTCGGTAATCTTGTCTTTCTTCACTTCTACCAGTTTCTTATCCTCTTTTTCTTTCTGATCCTTAAAAGCTTTTTCTTTTTTCTCTTTGTCAGTCTCCAGCAATTTCTTAGGGGGTGGCGGAGGCGGAGGTGGTAGGATAGGTGACAATGAGCGTTTGGAGTTCCTTGATTTGGACCCAGAGCTTGTTGATGATGAAGAGGATCTCCTTGAGGGTATTGACTGTCCACCAGAATACCTTTTAGATTGTTCGTCTGTCTGCAATTTTCTTTTCTTTACAGTTTCTTTCTTAAGTGATGTGCTAGCCTCACTGTCAGTAGATGGCCTTTTCCTTGACATCTTTGGCTGAGAAGAGTTTGGAAGTGTAATAGGTTTGCTCACAGAGGATACCTGTTTTTTGATGGCAGGGGCTGAGATTTTAGTGGCAGTAAGAGAGGCCCTTGAAACATTTGACACAGTAGTCTGCTGTACACTTGATGGAGCAGAGGACTTAGTTGAGGAAAAGACACGTCTCACATTAGACTGAGGAGGAATATTCTGTTTCTTGCTGTGAGAGGATATAGGCTTACTCTTTTTGAGCTTGATATCGTCAACAGTCTGCAGAATTTCATCATATGATTGGAAGAATTCATCCCTGTCATCAGCATCTCCAAAGCAGGATTCAATCCATCCTTTACCCAATGCAAGCATAGCACCAGAGTCTTCAAAATCTTCTGGGGAGAGAGGTACTTCATACAAGCAATCTGCATCCTCTTCAATCAGATTTCTCATTGTACCCATACATGTCCCTTGCCGACTGGCAGCTCCACAAGTGCAATGAACTGGGCAATGTGGCACTTTTTGGGGATCTTCCTGAGTTTGAATATCTATAATGACATTGTCACTACCTTGCTTGGCACTTCCTCTTTTCCAGATTGACTGTGGAGGTGAGAGAACTATGTCCCGCTCTGGTTTCACTCTCTGTGGCCATCTTGTTGCGCCTTGTACCAATCGTCGAGGACCAGGCGGAATGGGCAATGAGTTGATTGAAGACTGTGAAGAAGAATCTGGGCAGTCAGAACTCAAGTCAATAACTTCTGGACAGATAGTTATTGTTGGGGGAGAAGGGCCTTTCCTACGAACAGGTTCGGTAGCATCACTTTCTGGAATAATTTCTATACTCAAAGATTTTGGGATGGGCAATCCTTCAAATGAGGGATGAGGAGAGTTAGGTTGTGACTTATTTGAGCTACTATCCACTCGTGTTATCTGCACGTCCCAATCAGATGGATTTTTTTCCTTTGGAGTTGGACGACGTAGCTTGGAAGAAATCAACTGAATACTAAGGGATGGAGAAACTTGAGAACTTTCATCTAGTTTCTTAAAGTTTTCAGCCATAGAACTTAGTATGTTTGCAGTTGAAGGTGTTGGCGACACAGATTTCTTAAAAGCATCAGCCATGAGACTTAAAAGATTTGGACTCTTTTGAGCAAGAACATTGTCAGTACTTTTGTTCAAAATTAATCGAGACTTTTCTGAAATCCTCTCGGAAAAGCTGCCTGGAGATGGCAGGCTACTTGATGAAATTGCAGGGATGTTGGAACACTTGGAACTAGGTGACAGGTCCTTATTTGACGTTTCTGGTTCACAAAAGTGATCAACTTTGGAAGTAGACAAAGGTTTGATGCTCTTCTCAATACTTTTCCCGGTGGGATTACTATCCAAGTCTGATTTGGATTTTGAAATGTTAGAACTTTGTGACCGATTACTAGAATCTTCTTTCAGGAGCCTTGAGCTTCTTCTGACTTCACTCTGGAGGCCCATTTTAGCCTCTTCTGACTTTTGACTGTCACTAATGACACTTTTGGAAACACTTGACTCCTGTGAGATTTGAGAAATCTGCAATGATGTAACTGTATTACCTCCATCAGTAGGTGTGAGGCATTCAATATCTGCAATATAGCCAGAACTAACTTCATTCACTTCTTTTGCTGATTTTTGTGACACTTCAGTGCAGTCTTCAACATCACCCTCATACACTTGGGAACCGCTTGGGTTCCTACTATTCTTTTTCAAAATTGTAGCCAAAGTCCGCTTTGCATTCTCTCTGAGCTTGTTAGGTGACTTGTATTTGTAGCGTCTCTGAGGTGACTTGCGCAAGCGGAGGGATATCTTCTTTTTCCAATCTTGCACCTTTTCTCTGCTCTGCAAAGGCGTACCATCACTTCTCAACTTGGGACTTTCTCTCCCAATAGTTGACAACCTAGAAGGTAGTGACAATCTCTTTGGACCTTTCCGTGTCATGGCAAATCCTACCTTTAGTCTTATAAGATCAACATTCAGATCATTTTGCCTTCTATGGAAACTTTTCCTAGCAGTTTTTAGAACAGTTTTGCTGCTGGTCGAAGGAGCTAGTGTTTCCTCTGTCAGAAACAATCCCAGATTGTGTTTATCACTTTTCTCATCCGTTTTAGAGATAGTACGGGCTACTACTTCTTCTGTCTTTACTTCTGATGCATTGACATGATCACTATCAAGGCTTGACGTTTCAGGCAAACCCACTTCTTTCCTCTCCTCTAGTTGAGACTCAGAGGTTGATAGCTCCGACATAAAATCTAGTTTCCTATTTTCTACACCAGCTGGAAATTGACCCATATTCTCTTCTTTTTGACCTTTTCGAACAGAGGCAACTCCTGGTCTCCCTGTTACAGCTCGCAAAATAGGAGAGGTTGCAGCATCTTTCGTGATGGGTGAAGTTGCAGCATCTCTCTTGTTGCTGCTGCTTGATGGTTGTTCATGATTACCTCTTCTTGGACTGACCCTCTTATTTTCAACTATAGGAAGAATAGGGCTAATTTCCTTCAGCGCTTCAGGAGCTGAAACAACCTCTTGTTGATTTGTTGATTCCTTCACGATGGACACTGAAGTACTTGAGCTTGGAGTATTTTTGGAAGGAGATTTGCTAAATGTGCTTGCCATGGAGCTCAAAATGCTAGCTGTTCTTCTTCTTCGCAATCCTGTGGGCGACACTGGCATAACCACAAGATTCTGACTTTTCACTGGTGATTTGGAGGGAACATTATCAGCTGATAACCTTCTAAGAGCAACAATACCAGTTCTGTTCCCAATATTTCTTGTCTTAAAGCCTTTCATCTGGTTTAAAGTTTCTAATGCTTTAAGAGCTTGCTCTGTTTCTTTCTTTGCTATTTCTTGGGCAGCATTCCAATCACAGGACAAGGGAACACGTTTGCGACCAGGACTATTGATGTGAATACCATTGAAATTGGCCAAATTTCCATTAGGAATTTTCTTGTTGACACCACCACTGCTTTCAGTTTGGCTAATCACATCTTGACTGCTGCTTTCAGCACTGCTCTCTTTACCTCCTCTAGGATCTTGCTTGAGGTCTGTTGTCACATTTGATTCTTCAGCCTTATATGTTTGCTTGCTTTTGTCTGATTCTGACTTCTCAATTTCCACTGCAGAGTTGAACTCTGAAGCAGGGCTTATATCCTTTGCAGACAGGATTTCTTTCGATAAGACCAGATCCCTTTTGTCCAAATTTGTCACAGGGTCTGGTTTATTTGAGGTAGATTCTTTCTCAGAGTCCTCGAGGTCTACCACAACCACTTTTGCCTTCCTCTTTCCTTTGACAACTGTTTTGCGTGAAGACAGAATATTAGACAAACTTCTACTTAAATCTTCTCTGCTCCCCCTTGTTATCCTCCTGCTGGTGTTGTTGGAGCTCTCTTTCGATGTGGATGACAAATTTTCTAGGCTAAAAGCCCTTTTTGATAAGCCATTAGTTTGAGGAGTCGATCTACTCCGTGTGATGTGGGACACAGCCAAGGAAGGGCTTTTGAGACTCCTCCTGGTTGGCTTCAAACGGTTTGGACTAGCTCTCTCACCACGTAAATCAATTTGTGATTCAAGGGAAAGTCGAGTTCTTGGCCTGCTTACAAGTTTAACAGAATTAAGAGAGCTCTTACTTCTAGTTGTGCGCATAGATGAAGATACATCAGAATCCGAGTCTTTGGGACTAGCAGATTTAGATGCAGATATTCTTAAGCTTTCTAATTTTTCTTTACTTCTTGTTCTTCTCATTCCTGCAACAGAATCTTCTACACATTCTGTTTGCATTGAAGCAACAGTTAACTCACTGGAACACTCTGATTTTCGATCCTCTGACACAATACCATTAATGGATGGTCTATTGCAAGAAAGTTGCATTCGACCAGCTAATTCACTTGCTGAGCTGGGCATGTCAAGTTCATCATCAGACAAGGGTACATCTAACAAGAGATCATCATGAGCATTACTAGCATTGGGTATTGAAGGCACAGGAAAGTTATTATCTTCTTTAGTTTTTCGTCCTGATGTCTCTGCTGACTGAGCTACTAATTCAGAAACCTTGGGAATAGTAGCTTCACTAAGGTCTGAACTTTTCTCAGGGCTTGGATCATTAAATTTGATTCCTTTTTGAGATAAAATTTTAGGTGCTAGTCTTGTCCACGATGCCTTGATATGTTTCCTTGCCTTGTTGTTGTTAGTAAGATGTGACTCCAATGAGTCAAAGGGCACAACATTCATTCCTTCATCAATGTAAGTGACACTACTGGACTTTTTATCGAAATTCACAGATTTAGAGGCTGGATGAAACTTAATAGTGAGAAGTGGACCATTCTCCGACACTGGACTACTTATTGTGGAAGGAGTGTCTGGATCAGCTGACGGCCCACAAAGCTGTAAGATTTCTTCTGGTATTACACAATTGATGGTAGACATCCTGTACCAAGGTCCTGTATCGGCGGTCCTGGAGAGAGAAAGAAATAAAAGTAAGAAGTACTGCCTTAGATAGCACAATTGAAAAACTGAAGGAAATCCTTACATCTTTGGAATTTTGGGCAGAACAATGGGATACAATTTTAGTGGGCGCAAATGGTTAACAAACTCCATGATCTCTGTGTGACTGCTATGATCACTATAGGGCACGATGTAAATGTTCCCTCTTTGCTTTTCTGTGTTACCACACTCATACATGGACGTCAATTTGATGGAAACAACCTTTGAAGACTCTTGGCTGTGCCTGGAATTCACAAAAGAAAATAAGAATGAAAATTTTCACGCAGGAATTTGTTTTTGAGAGAAAGCCAAGTAAAATACAACTAACACCATTCCATTGCCTAAAAAGGTTACGCATACCCATCCCACCATGGCTTGCAGCCATCAACTACCAGCTTAGTAGCATTAAAATAGGGTGCCTACATGAGGAACAATTGAGTTTCATCTAACTTAAGAGAAGTAATAAGGAAACAACCTTTGAGTGATGGTATGCAGTTCGACAGCATGAATCCGACTCTGTGATGCATCAGTAGTAAATACATCTTCATATTCCAGCTTTGAGAGGATTTGAAGACGCTGTGTGGACACACAAACTTTCTCCTGGGGGGGAAGAAAATGCCTTGCTTTTAACTGAACCCAACAAGGAAAATGCAGAGAATATAATAAAGAAACTTTAATCATACATTAACATGGAGAGCAACGGCTCGAAGAACTTCTTCCTTGCCGAGTTGACGCATTCCTATTAGAATTTTGCAGTCAGGGTTCTCACTGAAAAGTAAAAATTTACAAATAATTAATGGAATGTGATTTACCTCCAACTGTCCACATGCACAAAAAAACAATACAAATTTGACAGCCAAAACATCAAACATACTCTACGATCTTTAGAACCTCCTTTAGAGCCTCTTCTCTTGATGGAAATTTGCAGGTTGCTGCCGCATAAGTGTTGTCCAAATATAATGTACTTAATTCCTGAAATTAAAAATTCATTTTGAAGCATTTCACTTGCAACAAGCAGTCAGAGTTAATCCTTAGTTAAATTGATTCTCTACCTTATTCCTTATAATTTGAGAAAGAACTGGATATTCCAGAATTCTAGGAGAATACCGAAAGTCACCAGTATACAACAAATTTCCAAATGATCCTGCAACCAAAATGTTTTGCTCAGCTCTAGTTCAAACAAAACAGCAATATTCAGTAGAAATCAAACAGGGATTACCTTGAAATAAAAACATAACTGCACCAGGGCAGTGGTTTGCATCCAGCAAAGTGAACTGAAAAGCTATGTCATTGTTTGATTTACGTATTGTGTGAGTCACATTAAGTTCCACTTCTTTGAGAAGCATAGGCTTCACCTGTAGAAAAGAGAGATGGATTGGGATATATTTCAAGTAGATGACTATTGTCTGCATTGTCTCAAAGCATATATAGGAAACAAAATCATGTTACTCCTAGAACTTACATTGCGTCGCATAGGGAGAAGCCAAGCATTGAATGGAGAAGTGTAGATCATACGACTCCATGTTGATGTCAGTCCTTTTATATGATCAGCATGAAGATGAGTGAGGAAGAAGTAGTGTGGCTAGGGAAAGTAAAAAACATAATAGGACAATGGATTACTGTAGGCTGATAAGAAGTTGACAGTATTACAAAAACATAAACATTCAAGCTAAAATTTGATATGAACTGTGGTTGAACCAACACCAAACCAAAAACGTATCTGGTCTAGGACTTCTTTCTTGTTGACTGAAGCGAGAGACAAAGAGGCCAGAATCAAAACAATCACAGAATCACTCAAGGGTAGGCTACGGCCGATAAACGTGAGGAACGTCATCCAGGGCAGTGCGATAGTGACAGCCTTCACGTTACACGGACTAAGAAGGGTTCGTAACGTCATAAACATTTCGGGAGCACAGAAACCCCAGGACGTGAGCGCACTCACGATTTGTTTCTGTCGCGTGAGCGCCAGCGCAAAGGGGTTGCTGTGCAGCCCGCCACGGCCCACCCCGGGGGCTGCCCGCTGGCCAGGGGGTGCGCTCGGGCGGGGGGGAGGGCGACAGGGCCTTCACGAGGACCTCCGAGTCCAGGCCAGACATTCCTCGACCAGGACGTGGACGCCCTTAGCGTCAAGGCGACGACGATCCCCGGGACCCGAGCCAAGCCAAGCACAACATAACCTCTCAGCCCGCTCCGCCGCAGCGCAGTCTCACCTTGCAGCCAGGGCGTCGAAGAAAAGACGCGTCCCACTTGTCCACCACGATCACAAAGTCCTCACTGTCGATGCTGTGGCCGCTCATGGTGGGGCCCAAGTCGCTGCGACGTCCCCGGGGTCGAAACCACGTAGGCCAACCCTGGGCAGGCCAGCCTTTTTTAGGCTTTGGCTGCGACGGCCAGAGTCCGAGTCCCCGAGCCCGTGTCCGCTAGTGCGCGCCCACGGCGGAGGCGATTTCTCATGGTTTCCAGGGCGCGCTCGAGGCAAAGTGCCCTTCGTCGTTGCTTCCCTTCTTCAGCGTCCGCGCGCCAAGCAGGGGCAGTGGCAGGGCAGGGGCGCCGCTTCTCATGACCCAGGTCCAGGCCGGGGTGTCGGGCGACGCGCAAAGTATCCAGCAGCACCATAAGTCCGGAGCCGAGCCGAGCGGAGCGGAGTAGCGGAGCCGAGCCGAGCGCGGAGCAGGGAAGCGGGCGGTCCGGGCCGCGGGCCGGGGCCGGGCGCGGGCGCTGCGGGTCGGAGCGGAGCGAGCAGCGAGCAATGGCCTCAAGCTTCGAGTAGAGAGAGAGACGTAACGCGCCAAATGCTGCTGCTGCTGCTGCTGCTGCTGCTGCTGCTGCTGCTGCTGCTGCTGCTGCTGCTACCGCCGCCGCTGCGATGGGTCGCGCAGGGATGCACGAGGATGCAGCAGCAGCACCACCCCTTCGGCTCCGGGCTCCGGGCTCCGGCCGTGGCCGTGCCGTGCAGGACGAGGGTCCTCGTGCTCCGGCTCTATGGCTCCGGGAGCGCAGCCTCAGGCTCAGCTCCGGCCGGGTCCGGGCCCGGGCCCCGCGCTCCCTGCGCGCTCCCAAGGGTTGTTGTACATCGCGCGGGGCGGGAGCAGCCTGCCCTGCCCGGCCCTGCCCGGCCTTGTCCTAATTTTGGCCGGGGGTGGGTGGGCCCGGTGGGCCGGCCCGGCTGGCCCTGGCGCTCCTGCTCCTGACCTGCTGCCCTCGCGAGGTGGGTGCCTAGGCCCCTCCGCCCTCCGCCCTCCGCCTCCGCGGTCGTTGCCCACTCAGCCGTCTCTGGGTGGGCAGGCGCCGGGGCGGGGGCGGGGGCGGGGTGGTGCCAGGCAGGGCCAAGCTGGTCCTCGTTCTCGAGGAGGCTTCCTCCTTCAGGCCATCATCTCCGCCCACCGCGGCCCCCCGCAGCAGCCGCAGGGCGCGCGCCAGACCCAACAACAGCAGACCGATTCAGAAGAGGCCCTTCCTCGCTCCGTCTCTCTCCCACTCATGGGGTGCGCCGCACAAATGCGAGAGAGTAAGAGCGAGGACAAGGAGTAGAGGAGAGCGCTTCTCTGCCGACTGATTCAGAAGAGCGCTCTCCTCGTCCTGTCTCTCTCGCACTTACTGGGCGCGTCGCGCAGGTGCGAGAGAGACAGAGCGAGGAGAGCGCTCTTCTGGATCAGTCGACTGAGGCGACGAGCGCAGCGGCAGCCCGGGACAGCGCGCGCGTCGGGCGTGTGGCCTATGCGGCGGCGTGCAGGCGCGAGGCGCGGCGAGCTCGGTGAGGCCAGTGCGCCTGGTGCTCCACGAGACCGTGCTGGCGGCCGCGCCGCCGGGCCGCTCCGCCGGCCGTGTAATTATGTCCGCTACTTTACCTTACCCCTTACCCCTCCGCCACGTGCTCGGAGCCTCAGTTTCATCTGAAGAAAGTAAAGTAGACATGCATTTGCAAACAATGGGGCGAGAGGGGTTTTCATAAAATGTCGCCATCGACGTCGGATTTGAGCGGTTTACCGCAACAGAGGTTGGCATGTTAATGCCGGGAAGATCCAGAGCGTTAAAACAGGGGTTTTGAAAAACAAGGGTCTGTGTGTTTATTTTATTTTTATGTATTTTAAAGGAAGAAGGCGAATGTTAAGATGACGTTCCACTGCGGACGACGCTTTTTAACCACATTCTCTTTTCCTCTCCCTTGTTACCTGAGGAGCTGGGACGAAATGAAGCTAGAGTAAGAGCGTAGAGTTTTGAGACGGAGTGAGCCAAAGCTTGAGAAAGAGCGGGGTGCGAGACGCAGATAACAAACGCTATGACGCTACAGTTGCAGAGGAGAGCGCCCTTCCCCCGCCCGCTGTGGAGGTGAAAGCGCGCAGCAATGCACGGGACCGAGGAGGGGCATGGTGCCAGGTATATAGCGATTTGCAATCCTCCGTTGACGTCACACCAGGTCGCGCTCCTGTATTCAACCCATCCTCGCCTCGGGGTAAAAAAAAAAATGATTAGCCAAAATAGCTAATAATGCATTAGCTCGTATGGCATTAGCTAATAATTTTAGCTGTCCCAGCTAATTTTCAGCTGTTACAGCTGAGATATTAGCTCTCACAGCTGCCTCGGGAAAAAACGCACAAGCTGTGATTGCGAATATCTGAACTGTTACGGCTGAAAATTAGCTGAGACAGCTAACATTTTTAGCTAAGGCAATACCAGCTAATACATGAGCTATTTTGACTAATCTTTTTTTTTTTTTTTTTTTTTTTTGTTCGTGCGCCTCGGTGCGGCGAGCAAACATGTACAAGATGACACCTCCCGTTTTGCTTCTTCAATAAATTGCTTCAGCGCACCGTGCGCCCTTAGCTCCGGGGTGAGGTTTGTTTGGTACTCATTTTTTATCGTTCAGCCTGTGATGTGCGCCGCGCAGCGCCGTTAGGCACGCCACCGTGGGAACAACGCACGCAGATCAGGCGGGTACGGGTAGTGGTAGTGCTCTCCGCAAACTGTACCGGACCGAACCCAGATAACGATCAGGTCACGCATTAGGGCGGGGCGGGGCGGGGCGGGGCGGGGCGGGGCGGGGCGGGGCGGGGCGGGGCGGGGCGGGGCGGGGCGGGGTGGGGCGGGGCGGGGCGGGGCGGGGCGGGGCGGGGCGGGGCGGGGCGGGGCCGAACTGAGCATAGCAGCAGCCTCGGCGGCCCGGTGTGATCAGCTCGGATGGAACCGAGAACCGAGGCGAGCTCAACGGAGCTCCACCGGGTTAAGAAAAGAGCCGAGCCGAGTCAAGGCGGTGGGGTCGAGTAATATTGGTGGAGCAGCGAGACTAAACCCAATAAAACGAGCAGCTATCGATTATCGATCCGGATACTGGTATGAAGCGATGTCTCTTGAGGCAAAGGGGCGGCCAACTCATGTATTTCTGTGTACACTTGCCTTGTATTTCTTGTATTTCTAATATATTTTTTTTTGTATTTTCCTCGTATTTTTGTATAGTATTTCTATGTATTTCTGTGTCTTGTATAGTATTTCCTTGTATTTTTAGTGAATTTCTAGAAATACACTGGTATTTCTGTGTACACGTTTTTTTTCGAGCTGGCCGCCCCTCGTCTTGAGACTTGAATCCAACACTGGAAAAAACATATTCGTAAATGTACGATTTGTTTTCGTAATTTGTGATTACGACATAGAGTTGTAAATTTACGAGCGCAGTTGTAAATTTGCGGCAGCTAATTCTTTCTCGTCGAAGAAAAGTAAGTCGACAAATGGTGTGTCAAAAAATTATCGTAACAATACAACTGGATGTTATAACTTTTTCGACATTTATAATGGAAAACATTTTATATAACCCTTTGACGAATATTTTTCATAATGAAAGCGGTGGTGCATCATTCATGGCATTCGTCGAGTCGCGCCATGCGGTCATAATAAGAGTTCCACTCTCCGTCCGGAGAGAGAACTCCGCCGCGCTGCCGGCCGGGTAGGGTACCCTGCCGCCGCCCGGCCCGGCCCGGCCCAGCCCGCGGGTCGTGATACAAGTTCCCCCTCCTCTACCCTTCCAAACTCACAAAGATAAGACGTCTAGGCGAGCAGCGCGCGACGCGCGACGCGGAGGGGGTGACTTTTAACACAGTTTATCTTCGAGTCGCCCCCAGAGATAACATACGGCGGTATAAGCGGCGTGCCGTGCATGACCCAGCTCGGCCCGGCCCGGGCCTGGAGACGTGCGGCTGCCAGCCGCGCCTCGCGGGTGGCTCCCCTCGCACCTCATCTTCCTCCTCATCTTCCTCCTCATCCTCCTCCTCTCCTCAGCACTCGGGTCAGCCGTTTGATTCCGAAGATCGCTCTCGTACCCCCCCTCCCCCCCCCGTCCTTGTCGCACCTATGCCGGTCGTTCCTCATGAAGGGGGTGGCAGGTCCCTATGAGTGTGACAAGGACGGAGGTAGCAGAGCGATCTTCTGGATGAGACGGCAGGCTGTGCGTAGCTGTGCGCGGCCGCGGTGGCCCCTAGGTGCGGCCCCCTAGGCTCGGCGCGCGGCGCGGCTGTCGTCCAGGCTGCCTACCCGCTGTCTCGCAGGCGCCCTCGTCCTCCAGGACCCGGCCCGGGGCGCGGGGCGCGGCAGCCAGTTTATGCCGAAGAGCGCTTTCCTCTCTCTCTCTCTCTCTCTCTCTCTCTCTCTCTCTCTCTCTCTCTCTCTCTCTCTCTCTCTCTCTCTCTCTCTCTCTCTCTCTCTCGCTCTCTCTCTCGCTCTCTCTCTCTCAAACTAACATTAGTCAGTGACATTCATGACCGAGTCCTTAGAGAAAGTGCAAATAATCTTCGTGTGCCACAACATGGCACCGACAAAGAGAGGGGCTGTTTTTGGATATCGGCTGGAATACTGTGGAACCAACTTCCAGATATAATTCGTACATGTAAATCAATTATCACCTTTAAAGTCAAAGTTCGAGAGCACCTACGGAAAAATGTATTATACAACTAACTTGTACTCTGCTACTCCTATCTCACCGGTACCTTATGTTCTTTGTTTGTCAGATTCTTCAGATTTTTTTTTTAACAATGTACTGAACAAATCATTTATGCCACCTAATGATGTACAATAACAAGACTTTTTAGTCTTATGCACTATGCTGACAATAAATCTAAATCTAAAATCTCTCTCGCACTCATAGACTTCGCCGTGTATTGGTGCGAAAGAGTGAGAGAGAGAGAGAGAGAGAGAGAGAGAGAGAGAGAGAGAGAGAGAGAGAGAGAGAGAGAGAGAGAGAGAGAGAGAGAGAGAGAGAGAGAGAGAGAGAGAGAGAGAGGAGAGCGCTCTTATTCGGTGATTCCGACCAGCGTTCTCGCTCGCTCCGTAAGGCCCCGCCACATGAGCGCCAAGTGGCACCCACACGATACCCTATAGGCAGGGCACCTGTCCAGGTTGCATTGAGCTAGGAACATCCAAAGCGTATATACAGGCACAGAACAGGGGGCAAGAAGAAGAGGAAAAAGAGAGAAAAATCACTGTAAATATCAGAGCGAGGATTCTCGCCCTCAGGAAAGCGAGAAATTTTCTCTCACTCTTTGAGAGCGAGGTTCGGTTTTCTCGCTCAATTAGAGCAATAGCCTCAAAAATCTAGCCCTGTTTGAGCGAGGATTGGGAAACCCCACTCTTTTTGAGTGAGGATTTTTATCCTTTATCTCACTTAGTTTGAGTGATGTTGTAAATTCTTTCTCAATGAGAGCGAGGTTCCTCCTAAACTCTCACTTAAATGGGGCAAGAGGATGAGGCATCCTCTTGCATTTGCAGTGAGGAAGAAGAAAAAAATCTATCCCCTTCTCCGGGTGAATTCAGCTGACAAGTCGAGCACCATAGCAACTGAAATTTCAATTCAAATTTACAGAAAATCTGTAGTTTAAATTTCTATTAAACTTTCAGAGTGAGTATACAAGTTTACATACTATAACTGTAGGTAATATTATAAAAATCGTTGGAGCGGATTTTTCCTCCCGTAAGGGGCCATATGAAACAATTGAGAGACGTTTCAAAGCGATTTTAGAAGGCAACTCCGTTGCCTAATAAGGAGGAAAAGGCACGTAAAAAACCCTTAAAAAGGTGGGAGCACTAAGAGTTTTGCCCACGCATGTGCACATTGGAAAACGTGTGGGTGCCAGGCGTCACTGCGAGTGCGACAAGGACAGAGAGACGAAGCCTCAGTGCGGAACCACTCGACAGCGCAGCGCAACTATCGGGTGCGGCGCTCCCGAGGGGGAAACTACTGTCAATGTTCGTGTCAGCCGGATTACGGATTACCCCGGATTACCGCGCATTACCTGTGGAATGTCGTCCGGATAACGGTGCTTTTTTCCTCGGATTCCTCCGCATTATCCTAAAATTTCCCCGGACTACACCGGATTACTTCGAATTTCCCCGGATTACACCTTGCCGGATTACCTAACGGCTGTCAGCCGGATTACCTCAGTCGTTTCCCCCTCGGGCGCGCCGTATACTGTGACAGGACTAAACGAGTGCGAAAGAACGAACTGGAAAACTAAAGAGTGTGAATTTCCATTCGCACCCTATTTGAAAATTTACGATGTGTGTTTTTCTGGTAGTTTCACGTACAAGTGTACGAATGGAAAGTCACACACATTCACACGTTAGGGTTTCCGTTCCCAGTGTGGGGCTGAAACATTCCGCGGTGACGCAACATCGCGCAAGCAGAGAAATGAAAGCAGCCACCATCGTAGGGTCGGCTGAAGGACAAACGCACACAAAGTCATGGCGGAGACAACGACAATATTATGCCCGAGAGCCCCGAAATGCGATCGACCTCTAGGGGAGAGCTGGAGAATTTATCTGTCACCGGGGCCTGTGGCCTATATTACCTAATATTACCAAATATTACAACGTACATTACATACGTTACTTCAGTTGTGAAACTAAAGCGTAGTTGTATGCCTGAGCGTACCACACCTTATTACGCCCTTCTTGAAGCGGACAACTACACTCCAAGGCAATATCCCCAATGCATTTATAAATGTATGGGGGATATATTCTCTTATCTATAGATAGGAGAAAAGGAGTGCATGAGCTATGAGCTCTTGGACGCTTAAATAAAGGCGTACGGACTCGTACGCTTCAAGAAAGGCGTACAACTATTATTTAGTTTCACCAGCGCTTGTATGATATGATAGATGTTACATTGTATTACAAGTAATTTTAATCTGTGATACCATATATCACTCTTAAATTGCTTGTATTACTTGTAACATTCTGTACTGCAATATTCTGTATTCTATATCCTTATATAAATTAAAATACTGTACGTTACATTGTAATACTTGTATTATTTTTTTTTTTAATATTAATATTAATATGCATTTACCTCATATTACCTGCGTCATACCGTACAATGCTACCTTGTATTACCTTGTTTTATCTGTAGTGGCTTACGATACTTGAAATATATTGATATCACTCGTATTACCTGCATTACCCGTATTACCTTTTAATAATATAGTACTCCATACCCGTCTTGTTCACCCCCGCGCGCACAATATGTCTTAACCCTGCTGTTCTGGGAGTTACAACGTTTCGGGTACGACAGTGTTTCCAGCTCTTGTTACACCTCGTTTACGGTAGACGCCTCTTGTCCAAAGGGTCGTCAAAACTCCACTTGACCGTGAACGGAGGAATGTGGAATGGTACAGGTACTATTGGTAATATTACACCAATTTTACAGTACTGACGTCATAATCCTGGGAAAACGGGTAATATCAACCAGTGGGTAGAAACGCCCTGGACGAGGTCGGGGGCAGAGCTCGAACCGACCGAGACATAGGTAACTGGTACGAGGTCCAGCTCCTGAACGAGTTCACCGATTTGAAAAAACGAAGAAGATTTGAAAAGATGAAGAAATTTTGCGGCACGTAGGCCAGGGGTGCAGGTCGATAGCACTACTGCCTTAGAGCATGCAGCATTTCAAATTGATCAAAAAACCAGATCCAGTAAGCGCTTTCCCGCCAAAATCACAATTCCAATTTTAGAAGCCAAACGCTCGCAGACGCGAACGTTCCTAGAGTCTAAACGTACCCTACGACTTGCGAAATTTCATCATCTTTCCAAATCTTTCTCGTTTTTTCAAATCGGTGAAGCCGTTTAAGAGCTGGACCTCGCCCCAGTTACCTATGTCGTTGGTTCGAGCATTGCCGCTGTCCTCCTGTACCACGTCTCTACCCACTGTATCAACGTAATATTACCTGTAATATGAGTAATATCAAAGCAATATTTGAGGTAATATCATCTCGTGTACGGAGGAATATCGGAGTTGACGACCCTTTGCTCTTGCCCCATGCTCAACGTTCGGCCCAACAAATCGTCCTCTGCGTGTTGCAACTTGTCTTGGGCTGGCCCATCCGAAGCCCTCTCGGACTTTTTTCTCCGAAAGGGTATGAAGTTCGGGAGTGCAGCAAATGCACGCCCTCTCGTGCACCCCCCCCCCCCCCCCCCCCCCCTCTCCTGTCCTCCACACCTGCTCTACCTGTGCCGCGCCCAGCGCAGGATGGGAAAAAAGACACACACACACCAAAAAATAAAAATGGTTCTGGTCGTCACAACCATACGATGACATGACGGCCTCGACCATGATTTCACGCTCAGATCTCTTACTGACTTTTTTCACTGTAATGTGTAAGGACAATGAGATTTGTCTACAGATGATAGATATTCGTTTTCAGACATTTTTAGCTAAAGACAAAAACGTCAAGATCTAGAAATGAAAATGACGTAATGTATGGACTAAGATGTTTATTCTAGGGTAGTACAGTTTTCTTGTTTTAAAATAAAGAAAACTGTACTACCCTAGAATAAACATTTTTGTCCATTTAGATGACATGCTTCTCTATGGCTCCGACTTTTTTCTCACCAGAAAATAAGCTCTGTCAACAAAAATGTTTCCTTTGAAGACAGATTTCATCTATTCCACTCTATAGTGAAAATAGTCCATTTCAAATCTGAGAGTGTTGATGGTTGTGCGTATGAGCTACATAAACGACGCAACGGTAACTAAAGCGTCTTATTTTTTCTAGGCATCGCGCCGAGGGGGCAACCACTCCCTATCCGGAGGGACACATGATTTCAAGATTTATAAGATTTCTCCAGATTTCCCGAGATTCCTCCTTCTCTGATTTTACCTGATTTCTCTGATTTTGTAGGATTTCTTCACATTGCGTGTGATTCCACGAGATTTCAACCAGATTTTAACGGATTTCTCAAGATGCCTTCAAGATTTCACGGGATTTCGAGAGATTTCGGTGAATTTCGTTTAGATGATTTCCAATGATTTCGGTGATTTCGCGAGATTTCAATGGGATTTCTCTGGGATTTCACCGGCTAGGGACACATGATTTCTTGAGTGGTTTCCCCCTCGCATCGCGCGCTGTGCCCCCTCTGCGTCGTTGCGGGCCGGGCCGGGTCGGCAGGGTGATTCGGACCATAGCGTCTTTCTCTCTCTTGCTCCTTTATGGCCGTGCTTCATAAGTACGACAAGGACAGAGACACAAAACCACCACTGTGCGGAATCACTTGTACGGGGGGCCGGGCCGGGCCGGGCCGGGATCCGAGGCCACGGCGGCGGCGCGATGCGGCGCAGTGCGCGCGCGTAACGAGACAACGTGTCGTGTCGCGGCCGAATTAAAACTACAGCAAAGGAAATCAGTGGAAATTTTCCGCGTGAATCGAAAACCCAAGAACAGACGGGCCGGGGCGGGCCGGGCCGGCACAGGTGGCGGGGCGGGGCGGGGCGGGGCGGGGCGGGGCGGGGCGGGGCGGGGCGGGGCGGGGCGGGGCGGGGCGGGGCGGGGCGGGGCGGGGCGGGGCGGGGCGGGGCGGGGCGGGGCGGGGCGGGGCGGGGCGGGGCGGGGCGGGGCGGGGCGGGGCGGGGCGGGGCGGGGCGGGGCGGGGTTGTTGACTACGCCGTGGCCGGTGGTGAGGCGGTGACCACCGCGGTAGGGCTGTGCCAGGGCTGTGCGACAAGCGACGCCACGCCCGCCACGCGGCCTTCGCAACCGCAGACCTGCCTTGCCGTCAGGTCAGATCCAGAAGAAGAGCGCTTTCGTAACTCCGTCCTTGTCACACGCATGGGTCTCGGCCACTAGGAGTGAGTGAGAGGGCACTAGCACTACAATACGATCTTCTGAATCTGGGGGGCAGGGCAGGCATCGCGCGCTCGGGGACGGGGACTGGCTGTAGGCGCACGGCGACACGGGGCGGGTTTGTTAGTTCGGCCGGCTGGCCCTCCGCGGCACTGGAGGACTTTTCCTCTGTTGCCCGCGCCTCAACGACTTAACTGCTCGCTCGGAAGAGGAGGGAAAAGGGTGGAGTGGGGAGGCGGGATGATTAAGTGAAGGGCAAGGAGTGCACCGTGTACATTGCGAAAACAGTGTTGTTTTTTTTTTTTTTTTTTTTTTTTTTTTTTTCGTTTTTTTTTCCCCCCGTGGCTCTCGGGACAAAAAGTCCTTTTACGCATTCAGAGCGGCCCCATGATAGGGTGACCAGTGACCACATCGGTAGTCAAGCCACGTGTTCCTATTGCAAAGCTTTGGAAAACAGGAAGGTCTGTGTCCGGTAAAGTCTGATCGAACTCCGTTCGGTACCAAATTATTCGCAAGCGGGAGCTTCGGTCAGCCTTGGCTGTTTCAGTCAAGCATTGTCTGCGTTCATTTTCCTCAGGCAGGTGGTAGAAGGCACAATACAAGAACAGAGGGATGTGTGGAAAAATCAATGTTTTTACCCTTCCAACCAATCGTGAGCTGCAGCAGCTTTTGAGTCAGTTGCTGGTCCACTAGATAAGCAGCGCGTTCGCTATACCGGCCAAAATTATTTTATCCGTGTACACGCCGGCCGCCCCGTCTTGTCTCGGTGGTAGATTCTCCGTTATAGATTGTAGAATCAGATTACGAGTGATGACAAGTTGCCGTCTGTGGTCAGTGCCGCTGGTGGCGGGGGCAGGCCGGGCCGACATTAAAAAGTAAATCGAGTCAGATGTGTATCACTATGTGATGGTTTATTGTTGGTACCTCAGAATGTACATGAATCGTCTTTTTCCTCCGCAGCGCCGCCGCCGCTCTCGCTGCAGCGCGCGCGCGCACCGCGCGGGGCAAAACAGACGGATGGCACTAAATACATCAAGGGTGACTAATTTAAATAAATACAACCTAATTTACACACTGATCCTTCGCTAAATACAAGGCATTATCACAAGGCACTCACTCACTCACACACATTCGCTCGCACGCCCGGGGCCTAGGCGCGCACGGCGGTGGCGGTGCTGGGGCTCACGCTCACGCCCGACCTCTTGCGGGGCTCCAGGGAGATCTTGAAGCCGTCGGCGCGCTTGAGGATGATGTCGGCGGTGAGCTTGAAGTCCTTCTCGGGGATGGTGGCCTTGATGCGGTAGTTACGGAGGATGGTGGACAGCAGGATCTTGAGCTTGAGCATGGCGTACTTGCGGCCTGGAACGGAAACAAGCGGTCAGCGGGCTATTTAAAAAAAAAAGAAAAAAAATTGTGCTAACACATTCCCCACCCAAGAAACTAACTACGTTTGGTCGGTCCTCGTGGATGCCACGGTGAATCCACGTGAATCATCGCGTTTCGCTAGCAGACTGTTCGGCGCAGAATCGCCCGTAAGACACCTACACCAGAGTCAGCCTTGCTGGCGGGCTTTTCCGTAGAGGGGTTCGGTGCGAGTGTTTTGAACCCCAATGATTTCACATGGGAGCAAGACCTCATCGTGGTCAGGCCGATCTCAATGAATGCGTTCGAATATAGCGAGAGGGCACGGGGGAGGTGGGTGACGTGGAAGCAGGGGAGCACGAGGGCGGCGGAGAGTCGAGCGCAGGCGGCGCGGCTCCAGCGGGCTCCAGTGGGCTCCAGGGAGTGGAGCAGAGATCGATTGGGCCCCCCTGTCGGGGTGGCGAAAGGGGGGGGGGGGGCTTAGGGCCAGCAGGCCAGGGGGGCAGCAGTGAGCGGCACGCTGTCTCTCTCGCACTCAGCTCACAGCTTCGTTACGGGAGACCTATTTGTTGTGGGGGGGGGGAGAATTGGAATCAGGCAGACCGGAAATAATGGAGTTCTAAATAATATGCCGGCGCTCTAAACGCCGCCAAGAGGGGAACAACACTAACACCAGGGCACAGGGAGCCCGCAGCACTCACCGACGCAAGACCTCGGGCCGGCGCTGAAGGGCACGAAGGCGTAGTAGTGGCGGGCGGCGGACTTCTCGGGCAGGAAGTTGTCGGGGTTGAAGACGGTGGGGTTGGGGTAGATGGTCTCGTTGCGGTGCAGCTTGACGGTGGCGACAATGACGGTGCACCCGGCGGGCACCACGCAGCCGTTGGAGGCTGGACAGGAGAGAAAGATGCCCTGGGTCAGCATTCGCAGCTCACGGAGCGAGACAGAGCTGCTCTCGACTCGTCCAGTACTCACCCATCTTGACTTCCTCCCTGAGCTGGCGGGCGATGATGGGCACGGGTGGGTACATGCGGAGGGTCTCGAGCATGCAGCGCTCCAGGTACTTCATCTCCAGGGTGTCCTGGAAGGTGGCGGGCCTGTCGGAGTCACCGAAGATCTGGTCCAGCTCCTCGACGACCTTGTCCTGGATGTCCTGGTGCAGACCCATCATGCAGAGGAAGAAAGAGCTGCCGGCGGCGGTGGTGTCGTGACCCTCGAACATGATGGTGTCGACCTCCTCCTTGATGTCCTGGTCGGTGAGCACGACGCCGTTCTGGGCGGACTCGATGAGCAGGTCCAGGAAGGCCAGACGCTTCTTCTCGCCGACGTCGTTGTCGTCGACGTCCAAGTCGTCCTTGAGACCGGCGCTCTGTCCGTAGGACATGCCGGTGTCCTCGCTCACCTTGGCGCTCTTGGTGGCCTTGGTCTCGGTCTCGGTGGCGGGCTTCATGCCGGGGTAGCTGGCGAGGGAGCCGCGCACGCCCTTGTTGAACTCGACCTTCTTGTTGGCGATGACGCGCTTGGTCAGGCCGTGGATGATGCCGAGCAGCTTCTTCTGCTCGCCGAAGTACTTGGTTAGGCGGAAGATGACCTCGGGACGCAGCCAGAACTTGGTGTGACGCAGGTGGAGGATGTCGCACATCTTCATGACGGCCATGGCGTACTCGAAGCCGGACTGCTGCTCCTTCTTGCTCACACCCATGGCGGTCTCGAGCAGGATCTCGACGGTGGCCTCGGACATGTACTCGTGCGCGTCGAACTCATGACCGATTTCCTTGCGCAGCTTCTCGACGACGCCGCGGCTGTTGTGGTTGAACAGGTCGATGAAGGACTTGAGCACGTTCAAGTGGAAGGTGGGGGCGATGAGCTTGCGGTGGCTCCTCCAGTGGTCGCCCGTGGAGATGAGAAGGCCGTTGCCGAACCAGGGCGCGAAGTAGCGGTACTCGGGGGACTTGTCGAGGTGCACGTTGCTGCCGAGAATCAGCTCAATGTCGCGGGGGTCCTGCAGGAAGACCAGGAGACGGGGCCCGATCCACAGCTTGACGGGGGTCTCGTTGTCGAACTCGCGGGAGCGTTCCCAGATCTTCTGGTAGACATCTGCGGACAGGACATGAGTACGGCGCGTGAGACGGGTCCTCCTCAGAGACGAGCAGCACGGCGCCAGACGCACGCGAGAGACACTCACCGTGGGCGGAGCCGGTGAACTCGAGCGCGGAGCCGAGCAGGGGCAGGCCGTCAGGGCCGTTGATCTTGGCGGCGAGCTCGTAGAGGCGTCTGCGGGAGTAGCGGAAGTAGGCGTACCAGAGGATGACGGTGGGCACCAGGAGGTAGTAGAAGAGGCCCGTGGGCGTGAGCAGATCGGCGACCGCCATCTTGTTTAGGTCTGCAACAAGGTCGGGTTGGGGTTGAAGGGGTTTAGCACCTGACGGCAGGAGCGGCGGGGAGCGACTGCTGAGAGACCCACGGGCCCAGCCCGTCCGCCACCAAGCGGCCCAAGTAGAATGATATTCCGGACGACGTCACGCTGTCCTTGTCGCACTCATGGGATTCGGCCATGAGGAGCGAGAGTGGGAGGGAGAGAGGACACTACGAAACGCCGTTGGGAATCACCCTGCCCCGGCTCGGCACCCGGCACCTGCGAGGGCACGGCAGGCCACGGCTGCTTCCGCTCGGCTCGGCTCGGCTCGGACCCCTTGTATGCAAAACCGAAAACCGAACTGGCGGCGCGGCGGGTAGGTCATGAGGCCAGGGGCCAGGGCGGTGGAGAACCCCGCCAGACCACATATCGGGAATCATTAGCACGCCGCCGTAGGGACGCGCCCGTGGGGCGGGGCGGGGCGGGGCGGGGCGGGGCGGGGCGGGGCGGGGCGGGGCGGGGCGGGGCGGGGCGGGGCGGGGCGGGGCGGGGCGGGGCGGGGCGGGGCGGGGCGGGGCGGGGCGGGGCGGGGCGGGGCGGGGCGGGGCGGGGCGGGGTGACCGGCCGCGGTCACACCGCGTTGTGATAGGGACGCGACCGGCGCGCCGCCGCCGCCGCCGCGGCCGCGGACGAGATGCGGCGGCTGGAATGGCTGATCAGCGTCACTATGACTCGCCGCGGTGACGCAAAGTCCGCGAAGGATAAAAAGAAACGCGGAAAGAAAGAAAGAAAGAACCGAGCTGAAACAATTGAAACATTTTGAATCTCGTTTTCTGACAGTATGTACGAATAAGTAGTGCTGGCTCAGAACAGAGTGACTTGCTTCCTGAACTGGTAGCCACGAATAGTCAATGTCCTAATCTAATTAATCATGCAAGACACCGGGCGGTCGCGGACGCGTTCACGAATTCCTAGTTAGCAGCGCCACTTTCGAGGCACTGCCCCCGGCCCCGGCCCGGGCCTGACCGGGCTTGTGCGGCAAACACAGTGGTCAAGCTTGGCAAATGAAACGCGGTTTTATCGATGATGTTCGATGTACTTATATCCAAAGAAAAAGAAGTCAACGAAAATAAGAGATATCTGGAGGAGAACGATTTCCCGTGGAACGAATGATGTGAATCCGTTACGGAGCCAGCGAACGAGGGTGGTCGCACTTTTTTTTCCACAACTTGGCTGGGAGTTGAACCCGCGATGAGGCACTCACTGTCGCACACACACTCATCAGTTTCACTTCACTCGAGCAGGTGAGACACACTACCTTAAGTACTAAGTTCCTTTCTTGTTCCCTGCTGCCCACAAAGCCGAACTGGCCTTTGCCGACCGCCGGAGCGGTTTTTATTGTTTCGCCGGGGGCTGGCGACGCTCGCGCGCCACCCGGTGGCGGGGGTAGGGATGCCCCAGCGGGGGTGGGGGGCGGGGTGCGGGGGTAGCGGGGTACCCGCTGGGGGTACTCGTGGGTGCCCCGGCGGGGTACGGGGTCAAGCATGCAGGAGACTTGAATGTAAAAATGCCTTGCGAGCGTCACGCCGCGACCGCAGACCGGACCGGACCGGCCCTGCCCGGCCCGGCGGTGACATACGCGAGCCGAACGACGACAACCCCGCGAGCAGCCATGTGACCTCCTATGACACGCCTTGCCATGAAGTTTGCGTCCCGTCATGCTGGGAGCGGAGCGGTCGACCTATCACTACGGAAAATATTTGTGTGGCTCAATACCAGGCTCAATACGCACTACTATAATGCTGCCGTCACCTTTATTGCCGAGATAGACCCTTCCAGCATTGACGAAGTGAAGTGCAAGGTGATGCGAACAACAGACCGGCCGGAAACAGTTGTCTTTGTATCACCCAAATGTGTCCTACACACTTAAATAAAATGTAGGTTGAATGGTTTGATATTGTTTACATTTTATTTAAGTTTTCGTGAACGTTTCGGTTATGAGAAGCAACTGTTTCCGGTCTGTTGTTCTTCGCCTTGTTCTTCACTTCGCTGATGCTGAAAGAGTCTATTTGGCATTTCTACTCGAGGAGACCGAAATTCGGCAAACTGAACGGAGGAGACCGAACTTTGGCTTTTGACAAAAAATCGCATTCCTCAGAAGTAGAGAAGCCAAAATTCGGCACTCAAAACAGAATGCCGAAATTTTGGCCACAGTGTCCACAGCTTTAAAAAGTGTATGGGATCGGCAGGCAACAGAGAAAACATTTAAACCAAGATTTTTAGCCCCTATGATAAGCTGATCCGCAACACTGTCAAGTGTTTCTGTTACACACGAAGCAGCGATCAGGTAAAATCTATGTCTGCATTGAATGGCCTGGTCGTCATTAGCTGTGACCACTAGTTAGCACATAATGCTCTTACTGTTCCGGCAAAAGTAGCCTACGTAATGTGAATGTCATTGGATGGCCTTATAGTTTTTCAATTGTTGTTTTGGAATTTTCTGGAACGGCGGCGTCTTTCTCTGTACACGTGGAGCGACAATTGCGATAATTTTTGTGGTAACGAAGATTCGTTGTCGTTTTTTCTCAATATCCTCTCTCCCACTTCCAACACAGAGGTTGCCCGAGAAATGAAGCTTGAACAGTAAGATTAAGTAGTCTCATCTCTTGCCTTAGTCTAAAATTGCTAGGCGGTGGCACCCCAACCTCAGATAATATCTGTGGTAAATCTGAGTAATGTCAGTTCTGGCTTTCATAAAAACTAAAAATTAAGAAATGCATCAATAATTCGTAAAGGGAGCCCTGCAAATTAAAGTGTTAAACTAGATGGGAGTCTAAGTCTCATACGGCAATTTTTACTGTGTAAACTTCCATCTTGCAAAGGTTTATCGGTTTAAACTGCCAAATTCCAGACGTTTTCCCAAGTGTACCACCATCAATTATGGTAGTTTATAAAGTAGAACTAACAGTATAAACTCTCATCTAGTTCAACAATTATACCTTCAGAGCGAAGGCGAAGGAATTTGTTATTTTTTTCACGCGATTTTAACAGTGTCTTGACGCTTACTTGTCGACCTGCTCGCGCCGGACGCATCCCGGCCGGATCTTCAGACCCCTTTACTTTCTGACTCGTGACGTCACCGAGTCGAGCGAGGAGGGGAGGTGAGAGCTGACGTCGAGACCAAAAGTCGAGGAAAGCGTAAGTCCATACCCGCCCCACGTACGAAACACCTATAATATAAAGCAACAGAACTTAAATCAACGGAAAGTTTTTTCTCTTTCTTTTTTTTTTCTCTTATCAAACCAGTCTGTTGCGGATCTTTCAGCTTTCGACCGTTCGCTCCACACAGAAAGGCGTGATTTTGAATTGAGAAAGCGTGTTACTGCAATTGATTGAACCCATTCATCGCACTCGTTTCGAGGTCCTTGTAGCAACTAAAATGTCCTCAAATAATAATAATTTATAATAATTTACTCAACTCAATTTAGCTCATACAATCAGGCGCGTATTAAGGGGTGGGCGATCGCCTGTGGCCTCTAAACAGCCACCTGAAAGGTAGGCAAATTGTGCTACAAAACCCCTGTTTGAAGGCAACCTGCAGGGCACCGCCTTCCCCCCTCCCTCCCTGTCGGTCGGACCTTTACGCTCCTGCATGAAATAAACGAGTAAACGTTTATTTTGGTGCAGCCGGTAAACGGAGGGGGGGGGGCGGGGGGGGGGCACTTGATCGGGCTTTAGAAGGGCCTGAAGGAAGGCACAAAGTATTTTAAAATGAAGAAGCATGTCACTCACACACTAAATATAAAAGGACAATTTTGTCCTCCGAAAATGTTGAGTTTTTCACAGACCTATTCGCCCTCAACGTGGCAACATCGTAAGCCAGATTTTATACTTGAGATAAACCGTATTTGGAGTGACTGTCAACAAAATTACTTATCACCATTCGAATCCTCTTGAACGTAGACTTTGGAGGTTTCTCTTTCGCTTCGTATTGGCTCGGCTCGAACTACCCCCACCACGAAAAAATATCCCCTTTCCGTATTCATTTTGCCTGACAAGTCGAGCATTACTATAAAAACTCGAATTTCAATTCAAATTTACAAAATTTCTACAAGATAGATTTCAACCAGACTTCAGAATCGAAATTAAATTCTACAGGTATATGCTTAATATTATCAAATTTCTTTTGTCAGTTCATTTTCTGCGGTACGGGGCCATATGAAACAAAACACGCGCGTTTTCCAACGATTTTAGAATAAAATATATATTGCTGAAAATATTTTTGAACTTCAACAAATATGATTTTTTTTTCTCTCGCCTTGAACAAATATGACCCTCACCATACATTGCAGTTGTCTAGTATACGAATAAAGGAAAGTATATTTTTTTATTTTATTTTTTTAAATCCATATTGCCACGTTTTTTGAGCTAGGGGCCAAGGTTTTTAATTTTGTCGGTAAAATGTTTTTAGAGACCCCAAAATAGTCCCCCCAAAAAACTGAAAAAATATTTTCCTTTCTAGGTAGCCTAGTAGTGTAAACAAAAGCATTTTGGTCCAATACTGCAACCACTTTTGTCTCAGGGCGTTCTTCTGTCATGGAATGCACCAGAGACTCCCAAGGGGCAGGCCCGGCCCGGCAGCACCACGCGCGCGCCCTCCTCAGGCCAAAGACACTGCATCTGCTCGCGCACACTATTCAGTGCGCGGCAATTCTAGCTCCCGGGCTTTACAGCACTGCACTGTTCAAACCTTGCGAAGGAATGCTTCGCATTACGAAGAAAATCGTTCGTAAGCTGCGAAGTATTTGACTGACTTCTCTCGTTCTACATTGAAATCACTTCACTTATTCACTCTTTACGAAACTGAAATTGCTAACCCCGTCCCAATCTTTTCATTTCACCACGTCGAAAAAGGGTCTTTTTGACTCTAAAATATCAGCACTGCAGGCACTAAAATTGCGTACCAATCCATCCACTCAACGTCACGAAAATCACACCTTGAAACACACCAGGGCCACTGGAGCACGAGCACCGAACACTGTTGTGCGGCAGCGCGCTGCCGCTCCTGTACAAGTACTCACAGGTGTGCGACTGCATCCCGTCCCGTCCCGTCCCGGTCGCAGTCTGGAGCGCGAGTGGCTGCTCCCCGCTGGAGCGCCGGGCCTAAATAATTTCTGCAGCAGCAGCAGCGCTGCGGCTACGGAAGCTGCGAGCGTCTCAGCAGCACAAGCGACACAGTCCGCCGGACCGCACGGCAGCGCGGGGCGGGGCGGGGCGGGGCGGGGCGGGGCGGCGGGGCGGGGCCGACCCGCGAGGGGTAGGCCCAGGGCCCAGCAGGCTAGGGTAGCGAACCGGCTCGCTCCGCACCCCGCACTCCCCCTCCCCTCTCTCCCTTTTTCCCTCTGGATAAGGGCGTGCAGCCTCCGGTCCGGGCCATGTGCGCAGAAACGCATTGGCGGCGACCTGACCGCTGCCGGCCCCAGCAGTGCCCCGGCCGCTGTCTCTACCCCTAGCAGCCCCCGCCCCGCCCCGCCCCGCCCCGCGCTGCTTGTGCGGTCCCAGAGTACACAGCCGGCCATTTACTCAGCTCGCTCTCCACGGAGAAGAGAAACCGAAAGCACCCGATACCACCCCACAACACAACAGACCACAGCAGCGCCTCGCCCCGTCCCACCCCGTTCCGTTCCGCCCCGCCCCGCCCCGCCCCGCCCCGCCCCGCCCCGCCCCGCTCCGCCCCGCCCCACACCGCGCCAGCAAGCGCCGCCATACCCCGTCACTCTAATCACGCTGCTGTGTCTTTGCACGCAGATTGCAGATCGCGTCCATGGTCATTGCTTTGCTGCTTGTTGTGAGGCGTGTTATTGTAGACCAGTTTTGGGGGTGAGATGGCGATGGCAGGTGTATAGAGGCAGCAGCGCAGGAGCTGCTGAAATAAGATTGCCCTGAACCACACGCACTCAACAATACAAATACCCTTCCAAATAACATATCCAGCACTTCGTCGTCAAAAAACCTCACCCTTGTGATATATAATTTAATAAATGCAAACCTCATATCTTCAAGGGAATGGCAAAGTTGACAAAGTTTATACTTGCATTAAGCCGAGGCGTGGATAACTCTTTTGCTGTGTGATTCATCGTTAGGGCGGTCCCGTTGTCTGTGCGGTTTAGACGTACAGGAAGGGCGGTGCAGGGGGGAGGGAGGGGGAGGGGGGGGGCTCCGTGCTGCTCAGCACCACACCCCTCCCCCAGCAGGCTGAATCCGAAGATCGCTCTCGCGCCTCCGTCCCTGTCGCACTCATGGGGCCCTGCCATCCCCAACATATAGGGCACCGCCATAGGTGCGACAAGGACGGAGGAACGAGAGCGATCTTCGGAATCAGACGGCAGGCCCGGTGGGCCCGCGGCCCCCGCGAGCGCCCAAGGCGCGCAGCGCGCACCCGTCCCTGCGGTCCAGACCAGAGACCGGACACGCGTGGGCGGGGCAGGGCACGGCGTGGCCGAGCCAGACTTATCAACGAATATGGTCGGGGACGGCTGGATTCAACCCCCTCCCCCTCTCCATCCCCTTTTCCATTTCTCGATTGCATCATACGGTCGGAAAAAACTTATCAGCAGCTAAATTAAGGGGACTCAACTCATTTCCGGGTCTGAACTGCTCGGGGGTAGGGGTAGGGGTAATAAGGAGGGAGGGGGGGGGGCACTCGAACCTCGAAGCCTGGAGGGGTATCACGGAGCTCCCCGAAGCGCCTTCTATAACCAGTCGACAGAGGGTGAGGGGGGTGGTGGAAGAACGTTTCCGAGGAGCTCCGTAATACCCCTCCAGTGAGATGCAGCATTGTATACAAGTGCAAGGGGTTGCAGACTCTCCATCACTCTACAGGCGCAGGAGCTGATGTGACCCTCCGGCACGCGCGCCCACTTGCAGACTTACGGATAGGCTGCGAGCGGACGCCAGCGCGCTTCGCGTTTTACAGTTTTGCTCTAAAGGAACGCGAAGCGACCATTAGCAGAAAGGGCTAGCGATGTCGGGGCAACGGGTTGACTGGGGATGGGGATATTCCAGTCAGGCGAAACAGCCGGACTGCGGTCGGATCGAGTCGAGCATCCAATGTATTCGGGTTTTCTCCAGACGGGAGAAATAAAAAGAAGACAATCGCGGGGCCTCCCCCTGCTCACCTCTGATCGAACTGCATTTCCGCCGCGAGCAGCTGCGGCGTGAGTGAGTGGTCGCCGGGCCTGATGGTCGCTGTCGTTGCGGGCAGAGAAATTCACAGCTCGCTGGTCCACGAAGCGGAAACAAGGGTTAATTGAAAAAAATTGCCACTTTCTAAGAGACAACATAATACTGTTATCCTACACTAATTAAGCAAATTTCTGGGAAAGCTGCTTCAGCTTCTCTGTGGGAAAGGGGAACAAGTGTTGTTATAAGTTAAGGAAAGACCCCGGTTCGAGCCAGCTCCAGTGCCAGCGCTGGCGCTCGGAAGGCGGGCGACTTTTCTGTGGTGTTCATCGATATCAACCGTCATTAGTTACCCACTCAACGGTTGATATCGATGAATACCACCGAATGGTCACCTCCAACCCCTCCTTCCAGCTCTCCCTAGCACCAGCGCTAGCGCTGGCTTAAAACGGACACATTTAACTTGATATAGCTTGTGATGACTATGACTAGAGTTGGTTTTATGTTTTATCCATGCTTTTCCTACACGTTCCAAGTCACGAAAAATATTTGGGAAAAAAATAAAAATAATAAAGCACTCATAATGGGGAAATTTTTTTTAAAAAAGGAGGTAAGCTGAGTATGTGAAGGGCTCAGATGGAATTGGAAGACAAGCTATTAAATTTATTAAATGTGAAGGGTGTTATAAATATCCAGACATGTTAAAATCTGAACACCATTTGGGTTCAGCCACCGTTGTCTCCTTTAAACAGAAAAATTGTGACTCAAGTAACAAAGTCGACATAAATTATCATTTGATAATACCTTAAATTGACAAGTTGACGTTTTCAGTGAGAATGTGGGCTCTGTGCTACAGATAAACGGCCACTTCAAAGCTTCGTTTGGAGATGTTGATCTATTGCCTTCCTTTGCTTTGAAAACACACGGCAGGTATAGTGATGAGTTTCAAGCAGATGACGTACTCATGGTGTCTACAATTTAAGATTGAGGTGAGTTTTGGAAAGGAGTAAAGACAGATATATAAACAGAACTTATATTATGACAATCAAATAACTTACAATATATTTGTACATGTATTATTAAAAACATTCCTCTTTAAAAGAACAAGGCTTAAAACCTGGAAGTTGTATTTTTACTTGTTAGCCACTTCAGTTACAATTATCTTTTAAAACTAAATTTATAAAAGTTAAATATTTACAGCAAAATTTGACCCCTTCCCCTTCCCCTAGAAATGCTGAATCTAATCAGACTTGGGCACTGCCAGCTTCCTCTCCCGTTCGGCCTGGGCCTGGGCGCACTGGGGGCACTGCGCTCGCACTCCGTCACCGCCGGCTGGAAAAAAAAACAAAAAACCAGAATTAGCACCGCGATCAACATCACCCGAGTCAACGCCCCTGCGGGCTCAGAAACACCGCGTCCAGTCCCACCCCCCGGCTCGCCTAGCCTAGTCCAGCAATTGGGCGGGAGAGAGACGCAAAACCAAACCACCGCCGGCGGGGGGCAATTACACCAGAACAGCCGTCCGATTCCGACGATCGCTTTCAGGCCTCCTTCCTTGTCGCACTCATGGGGACCTGCCATACCCAACATCGGGCATCGCCATAAGTGCGACAAGGAAGGAGGCATAAATGCGATCTCCGGAATCAGACGGCAAAGCGCAGGGGCGGGGCGAGGGTGAGGCCGGGGGGGGGGGGGGTAAGCGCCCGAGAAGAGTCGAGTCTCCACCCGTCCCCCCCGAGGGAGAGCGGGGATCCATGGTGCAGCGACCAGCTCTGCTGCGGTTTCACGTCAATCCAAAGTACCGAGGCCGGGTGGGGGGGGGAGGGTACCGAGGTAGACGCCCCCACTACAACATCCCCACGACTCATTAGCTCCCGTACTCACTGGCTGCGGACGCGGTCTTGCCGATCAGCTGGCCGACCTCGTTGATCTTCTGCATGCCGTAGCCGCAGACAGAGCACACGGCGCCCATGACGCGGTCGTACATCTCCTTGGGGGGCAGCTTGACGGCGGGGACCTTGCTCTCGACGTAGTCGATGCCGGTGCACAGCGCCGAGTCGACGCGCTGGATGGGGCCCTGCAGGCGCGCGGCCACGGGGCGGCCCACCTCCACGGCCTTGTTGACGGCCGTCTGCGCCGTGCTCTCCGCGGCCCCCAGGGCGGCAGACACCATCGCGTTAGAGTCCTGCGGAGTCGGAGGGAAACAAACATGTCATCACTTGGACACCAAACGTGTGGATGTCTATTCGTACACTTGTTAAATGTGCGACAAGTTTAGTCAAATGTACGAATGAAAATTCACACCACGAGGGGAAAATTCAGAAGCTTGGGTCTCTGATGTATGGAGGACTTGGTCCTAAAGAAGAAAAGTAGGAAGACATGCCAGGAATATAACAAAACGGCAACAGTTTTGAACATATCAGAACAATTGCCGTTTTGTTATGTTCCTGGCCTGTCTTTCTACTTTCCTTCCTTAGAGCCAAGTCCTCCACAGAGAATCGCACGGACACGTTCAGAAAAAAACAAAAATCGCTCGGCTACAATTTCACCCACCTTGACTTTCCTGTACATGTCGGAGGCAAGGCCGATGGTGCTCTCGACGACGGGCAGCTGCGAGATCTTGTTGACGGACTCGAGGTTCATGCCTCCAGCAGAGCCGTTGACAGCGGGAACCTGAGCGGCAGACATTCTGCAAAAAAGAAACGATAGGCAAATGAAGTTCCGAAGTGAGAGGGAAGCGTCGCAAAGGCGGTGGCAATACTCAACAAGTTGGACGGCCACGTCCGGGATACGATCCAGCATAGCCCCCTTCCCCTTCCCCACTACTTTGAGATCGAGGGTTTCTATCTCCGTCTCTTTCTCCGTTCAAGGGTCCGAGATGGAGGAGAGAAAGAGCGACGCCCCCGGTCACGCAGTCCCCGCCGCCGGCCGGGCCCTGCTTTGCCCCGCCCCGCCCAGCCGCGCCCGCCGCCGGTTCCGTCAATTGACATCCCCTTCCCCCCACCCAACAACGCCCCCATCCCAACGGCCGCGACCTTTAGACTGACTGTAAACTCGATTCGAACGCTGAGCCAGCAGGATTAAGTTAGGCCTCGGCCTGGGGGCGTTACGTGATCCAGCGAGCGGACAGGGGCGAAAGGGCCCGACGCGGCGGGATGCAGTCGACCTCGAGGAGTACGCGATGGACAAGGAAACGCAGCGCGGGGAAAAACGGGAAGGAAGCAGCCATGCAGCGGCCCGCTCCACGTGGAGTGCACGTGGGCTACACGCCCCCTCCCCTCGCGTCAGGTCCTCTGCTGCGCCTCGGAAGAGGCTCTAGCTCTGACCTGCGGGCCGAATGATTCCGAAGATAACTTCCATAACATCGGTCCTCGTTGCACACACGGGGCACTACGGCACCCCCACCATGGGCGCGACAAGGACGGAGGTACGAGAGCGATCCTCCGAATCAGCCGGCTCGCTATCTTGCCTGCCGCGTCCGTCCGATCGAAAAGCTCGAGAGATACACGGGAGGGACCCAACCCGACGGACTGCGCTGCCAGCGAGACGTGATGAATGAAACCAATGAAACGTGCAGAGCGTGTGCACGGGCCGCGGGCCCTCCTGCCAAGCCCCGCCCCGCCCGAGCTTCTCACCGGACGGGCGTGATCGTCACAGAAAAAAGCTTTGATGCCATCGCCGCGTTTAGAAAAGTTCTACACTACACACTCACACATACACGCGTATACTGGGGCAACAGAATAGGACGGGACCGATGTGTCTATGGCAGGGGGGAAGGGGGAGAGGGGGGACAGGGCACGGTCACACCAACACACGTCAGCCCGGCCCAGCGGCACGGCAGGGCCGCATGGCCCGCCTAATCAGACGTTTAGCTAATCACAACCACCGAACTCGATTATACATCTAGCGGGCCACACAACAGGTGGGCAGGTGGGAGCGGGCCGCGGCACAAACTCATACATAGTGCGCGCTGTTCGATGGAGCAGAGGCACCGCCGAGCACGGCTGGGTGCGGGGCCCGGCCCGGCGCGGCAGGTGAAGGTGCTTACCTGGCTGTGAGTGAGGTGGAGGTGACTGCTATTCGGAACAGAGGCTGTCGCTGGCTGCGGAGTGCGGAGGCTGCCGTCGGGAGACTTGAAGGCGAATGAGTGCGGAGTGGAGAGCCGGCTCTGATGGTCTGATGGTGATGCGTGCCTCCTGCGTGCAGCGCTGCCGGCCGGGGCCGGGGCGGCTGCGTCCGGAGGAGAGGAGGGGGGGGCTGCACTCTCTACCCCCCTCTCTCTCGCACACGCTGTCGCCTCGCCCGGTGCGAGGTAGAGGGAGGCAAAATCGTTTTCGAACGTGGTCGCCGGTTGGCGATGAGTGGGGGGAAACCGCGGGGAGAGACGGGCGGGGAGGGAAGCCCCCCTCGCCTCGCACCATCCTTCGTCCCTCCCCGCCCCCGCCCCGCCCCATCCTCCCGGCGTCGGTCCGGCTCGTCACGGACCGGCCGACGTGTCGTCTGCTGTCGGCCACCATGCCGCCGCGGAGGAGCAGGCGACATGACAACATCAGACAAGACCTTTTCATCATTTCTTTCTTTACTTGCTATTGTTTCATTTGACCAAAAAAAAAATAAACAAGCGGCAAAGAATTTAAAAAAGTACATAATATCAATAAATTGATATTAAAATTGGATACTCGTTCTTTACACTAAGAAAAAATTTAGAAGGGGTTTGTTTTGAATGACTGATGACGAGGGTAGAGGGTAAAAGTGTATGACTGGGTAAGGATAGTGACACAGGAACGTTTTTCGACGAAATGCAGGGATAATTCCACTGGTTCGCGCTGCTCAGAGGTGCGGCGGGCTGTGCGCAGTCGCAGTGTTGCCGACAATGGAACCGATCCTAGGCCCGACCCAGGGAGGCCGAGCGTGAAAAACTTAATCAACATTATTTTTTTTCTCAATATTTCTTTATGACATGAAGAAAAGTTTGTGTAGGTTTTTTGTTCCTTGACACATCATCTATTGTTACAAAATATTTCATGGAGTGTAGTAAAGAGTGTATGTGAGTAAATAACACATGTGTAAGAAGTTAAAATGCCATCAGTCATTCAAAGCACATATCTTCTACATCAATTTTCTTCACTTTTTCCTATGGATGCTAAAAAAAACTTCATTTAATAAATTGAGATCAGGTGTTACTTTATCATAAAATCATATACTCAAGATATGATATATTATAGTTTTGACAGTGAAAGATGTCCAACACCCATGTATTTTCGAGCACAATACTCGTTCCATACACTAGGAAGGTAAAGTGATAGTGTAAAGAACGAATAAAAATAAGGGAAATGTTTGCGGGGGAGGGGCTAGAATTAACAGGCATGGTGTGACCCGGACGGCCCTCACTGACGGCTGATGTCACTGCAAGAGCGCAAAGTGACGAGCGCGTTGCCTTCAACTGTCTCCCCTTTCCTTACTTTCCGCTTCTCGATCAATTATTCAGAGCCCAAAGTATCAAAAGTTCACGCGGTGTCCTTCCCTCGCGACACTCTGACTCACATTCTTGCGTCCGCTATGGGTCACTCGCAGGCAAGTCACTGACTTCACAACCGCTTCGTAACAGTTATTAGAAGCGGAGCGCGCAAGACCGCTCAGGAGAGCGTCGAGGGGAAGTAAGAGTAACAATACCAGATGGAGAGAGCGGTGGTGAGCGAGGGGAAGGGAAGAGAGGCTCCCCGCCCGCCACCTTCTACCCCTTCTGCCAAGAGCCAAAAAACGCAAATATTTTGAGTGTTTTCCATGAACGCCAAAAATTTGGCGTCTTTTGACGCCAACCACTTAACGGTGTTCAAGTCCACGGGGGCTTCTACTCTGCCGTTACTACAAATGGACCATACACTCACTCGCAGACCGCATCATACGCGAGAGCACTCACGCTGCCACGCCCTCTCCTCACAGGCGTATGGACTTTGACCCCCCCCCCCCCCCCCCCCCCCTCTGCTCCCCTGGCGAGTATATTTCCCGCTCAAAATGAATCACGATGTGACGCCGTGAGCTGAGCTGACGCGGGTCGGGTCGACCCTGGAGATGGGCGGGGCGGGGCGGGGCGGGTCCGGGGCGGGTCTCCTGTGACGTGCTCCTGCTGTAGCCTTTGACTGCCGGCTACGTGTCCTCTCCGCGGACCTGCTGCCCCTGCCTGACGCAACCAGGCGTAACCTACCGGCGCCTCCTCGCCCGATGCACAACTCCACCATTTCTTGGGGCCGCAGATATTTGCGATGGTGGTGGTGCCGTCGGGAAGCGCGGCAAACTCGTAACAAAGTCACCGCGCCGCGAGCAGAGGCGCGTTTTCACACTTCATGATGCGGCCCAGGACCGGGCCGGGCCGGCGACGCCCTCTCCTCGCCCATCGCTCCCATCCTGTACTGTCTGTACGAGAGAGAGAGAGAGTGAGAGAGAGAGAGAGAGAGAGAGAGAGAGAGAGAGAGAGAGAGAGAGAGAGAGAGAGAGAGAGAGAGAGAGAGAGAGAGGCGCGCGCATCGTAGTCGGGATATCAGAACCGCTGCTCTATGGGGCGGTGCCGCGCGCTGCTGCGGTCGCCCGGTCGCCCTGAGGCGAGGAGGCGAGGAGGCGAGGGGTCGACAACTTGTTCTCCTGTGTACAGGACTTGAACCCCGAATGTACCGGGTGTTTCTTTGAACGCGTAAGTGTTGCGGGTTTGCCTACCCCATTCGCCCGTAAGGCGCCATGGCGAGTATGCAATCCCGCAACACTGTTACACATTCAAAGAAACACCCGGTACTCCCCGTACTCCCGGTATACTCTGTGTACTCCGAGCGTTCTTCGGGTGCTGGTTGATCACCGACGGACTCCGATGTACTCCAAGTGTACTTTTGTGTACACTAAAACACGCAGAGTTGTCGACCCTTCGCCCTCAGGTCCATCTCATGACGTCGTGTAGACACCTCTCTCTCTCTCTCTCTCTCTCTCTCTCTCTCTCTCTCTCTCTCTCTCCTTTCTGCCTTTCTCTCGTTCGAGCCTCTGGTTTCGCCGACCCGCGGCCGCAGCCGCTACCGCCCCCCCCGGCTCGGCGCAAGCGCGATGGATCGCGATAATAACGCCGCCACAGCGCGCGGCGTGGCTGCCGCTGACGAGCGGCGCAAGGGATATGTACCGCGACTCGTTCCCCGCCCCGCCCCCGCGAGGCACTGCAGCCTGATTCAGAAAAGCGCTCTCCTCGCCCTGTCTCTCTCGCACACACGGGCTTCGCTCTACAGGTGACAGAGCGAGGAAAGCGCTCTTCTGAACCAGTCAATCAGTCTGCTGCTTGTGCAACGGGGGACGGGCTGACGCGCCGGGCCGGAGGAGCGGCCTTACAACGTGATACAGCATCAGCTCTACGGGATTCCACTCGCGACGAAAAAATAACGCGCTCACAAGACAATGTTGAAGAGTAAAAATGCTGATCCCCCTGGTACACAACAGTGTTGCCAGAAAAGTAGCCTATACAAGAAGCCCAAACGATATAGGGTAATTCAATAGCGCGTCGGGAGGAAGAAGAACAAAACGGAATGGAGAGCGGAGGTGGCCGAGGGGGGGGGGGGAGGGGATGCGAGGGGAGGCTCCCCGCTCCCCCGTCACCACCCCACTGAGTGAAGAGGGCTGCATCTATCAGCCTGCGTACCGGGTGTTTCAGGAAAGACGCAGGTGCGTGCGGTTTTGCCTACTCGCGCCATAGCCCCTTGCATAGGCAAACCCGCCCGCACCCTGCGTTTTCTCTGAAACACCCTGTGCTAGGCAACACCTTAGCACAACAGCATGTCCTTGACGTAGGCAGGCGTAGATGCAGCCAGCAGCGTCTCTCTGTGTTTTGGCTGCTTGCGATATAGCTGTATTACACAATCCCTCTTTTACATTCACAGTTGCAACAAATTTTAGGCAAAATTCTCGTTATTCTGATTCTTCCTGATAACTTTTTTTTTCAGGTGGAGGACCGCGGGGACGCTCGTCTCGATTATTGTAGCTTCGCTATTTTTTCTTCACTGATTTTTTTCCCCCCGCGATCATCAGCTTCGCCAGAAATAGTTACAACAGCGATGTGCACTGGAAGCAGAACTAGAAGCGCACGTCTTATCATCGGGTGCATTGAATAGTGGAGGGGACAGGGACAGCCAGGCTCACGCCACAGGCCCGGGCCGCGGCCCCCGCGCGGCCACGCCGCCCAGTGACGCAGGAGTGAGAGGCCACCGGGCCGCGCCGCGCCGGGTGCATGCCGGGCACCTGGAGGTGCCTCCGTCCTTGTCGCACTCCTGGAGACGACCCAGGCAGGACGCGGCGTGACAAGGACGGGGCATAGCGCGGCGGAATAAGGTGCGAGCGCGATCCTCCGCGCCGAGCCGAACCGCAGCCCCGCGGGCGGAAGCCTACACATTTACGCGGCCCGCCGCCGCGGGTCTTACTCATGTCTTGTCCGCTGCAACAGCTTAGCAGTTAGCAGCCATGGCGATTGTTATCGCACGTGTGTCGTATACTCCTATCAGGAGCAGCGCGGCCTGAGGCGGGCCCCGCCCCGCCCCGCCCCGCCGGGCCGCACCGCGAACCTCAGCACAACGTACTTCCCCGCCCCGCCCCAATATGGGCTGTGGACGCGCGAGCCGACCCTTGACACTGCCGAGCGATTCCGCTGCCGGCACTCGTCGCCGCTCTCCTCGAGTGCGAGAGAGACAGCATTCTCGCATCCCTCGGCTCGGCAGCCTCTGTGAGAGCGAGAGAGAGACAGAGCGACGAGTGCCGGCAGCGGAATCGGTCGGCTGCACACTTCACCGGGGCCAAATTCCGCACTGGGAGCACTGGGAGAGGGGTCCGGGCCGGGCCGGGCCGGGCGGTCATCGGTCCATGCGCTGTCATGCGCGCGTGCTGTCACCAACCTCAGCGACACCAGCCACGTGCAATGCGACCCCACACACCTGCCGTCTGATTCCGAAGATCGTTATCGCGCCTCCATCCTTGTCGCACTCATGAGGCCCTGCCACCCCCAACGTGGGGCACCGCCATAGGTGCGACAAGGACGGGGGCGCGAGAGCGATCTTCTGAATCAGTCGGCTGGCCTGATTATGAAGATCGCTCTGCTCAATCCTCCGTCCTGCTTGTCGCACACATGGGTCACCGCCGTGCCGTAGGTGCGACAAGGACGGCGGCACGATAGGGCGATCTTCTGAATCAGACGGTAAAGCAGGGCGCAACAAAAATGAGCGCTAGAGAGGAAGGCGTCGCGGCGTGATATATCGGCGCGGGTGCCGAAGAAATGATATACGACCGAGGAGTACAAACAAGAACAGTGAATATTTATAGTATCAATCTACTGGGACAGTGTCAAGGTTTCCCCTCTTCCTTTCAAACATAAACTAGTGCGCGAGGCTGCGCCGGGGCGGGAGGCTGCGCCGGGCTACGCGTGGTCCTGCTGGTGCAGCAGCTCGCTGATGAGGTTGGAGTGGCTGGCGCGGTTCAGCTGCTTGAGGCGGTGCTTGCTGCAGGCGTCCGGCCCGTGGCGCTCCATGTAGCGCTGCTGGGAGAAGGCCTTGTAGCACTTGGGGCAGTGCCAGGACCAGTCGTGGTGCGCGCGGGTCCGCTGGTGCGCGCGCAGGTTCGACCTGGACAAGAGACGAGACGGGGGGCGGGGTCAGGGAAAAAGGGGGGAAGGCGGTTCCGAGGCGGGGGGCGGCCCGTTGCGGCCCCCGACGACGCACCTGAGGGAGCAGAGGAAAACTTTAATTCAAGAGGAAAAAAGACACCCAATTAGTTGAGGTAAGGTCGGAAAATTTGCCTCCCCCCCCCCCCGCCACATTGACGTCAATTTGACGCATGTAAACGAGCTGCTTGAGGGTGAGCGGCCGTCCACCGCCCTGCTGTGCGTGTGTCTGAGCCTCGCCTCTGCGCCCCTGCGAGCCGGACTGCAGGCCACCCGCCCGACACGCGTGCACACCCGTGCCTACCGCCCGGGCGCTCCGGCCGGCCCGGCCCGGCCCGGCGCCCGGACCCAGACCGACGCGACGCGTTCCTCTCTGCTACGGCAATGGGGGAACAGCATAGACTGAACGAGTCAAACGATTGGAAGCGGATCGTCAATGACTGGGCGTGACTGGAACGAGGTAAGCTATTGGATTCGAGGTGCAAACATTCCAGTGACTCAATAATTCACCACAAGCGCACTGTAAAAAGCATACGAAGCATTTCCTTCGTTAAGCTTACAAAGAAATCGATTGCTTTGTATTAAGAAGCACTGCTTTGTGTTCCGAAGCACTGCTTTGTATTACGAAGCACCTTTTTGTAAGTTACGAAGCACCACGCTTTGTTGCAGCGAATGTCCCGAAACGGCCCTCTCGCGGTTCGCGCGGTCTTCGGTAGGGCGTTACAGGGGGGAGGTTCGCGGTTTCGCGAGCGTAACCCGCGAGTCCGCCGGGAAAGCTCGCGGTCCGCCCGTCCTGCCGCGCAGGAATCTCGCGTACCGCGGATCCTCTGTGGGTCCTTCGCGGACTGCGAGCAACCCACGAGAAGGATCCGTGGACCTCGACCTTCCCCCCGCGGTTCGCGAGATACCCCCACGGAGCGACTCGCAGACCGCGAGCTCTCCCGGCGGACTCGCGGGTTACTCCCGAGAAACCGTGAACCTCCCCCCCGGTAACGCCCCGCCGCAGACCGCGCGAACCGCGAGAAGGCCCTTTCGGGACGATGGCTGCAACATCAGTGCCGGAGCGGAGCGTCCAGGCTTCGAGCTGGTCCCCGGCGCCTGATGGGTATGCAGTCCCGGATGGAGCGGTGCGGGCGGGTTGCATAGTACAAAAAGTGCACGGCGTCCGTCAGCCACCTGGTACAAAGCGATGCTTCGTATTACAAAGCACTGCTTCGTAGATTACGAAGTCGATTCTTTGTAAGACAATGGCTCTGTTTTCTATGTAACTTACAAAGGAAATCCTTCGTAATACAAAGAAATGCTTCGTAGACTTTTCCGCGCTTTTCACCCCATTTCACAGTATCTTACAAGATTTCTTGACTGGTTTGCTGAATTTCTCCCCCTTCTCGATGCGACTGCGACCCCCGACCTCGACTGCACCCACCTGTCCGCGAAGCGCTTCTGGCAGAAGGGGCACTCGAAGGGGCGCTCGCCCGTGTGCAGCCGGAGGTGGCCCTTGAGGACCCACGGCCGGTCGAACTCCTTGCCGCAGTGTCCGCACTTGTGCAGCTGGCGGGGCGAGCCGGAGCCGGCGGCGCTCGAACCCGAGCCGGCCGCGCCCGCGTCGCTCGCCGAGGACCTGGAGGAGCTGGCGGAGACCCTGCCGGGGCTGGAGCCGTCCTTGCGCGCCGCCGGCCTGCCGTCCACGTCATCCTGCAGGCGGATTCAGGGTATCGTTCTGTAATGTCCTCTCTCTCTCTCTCTCTCACTCCCTATGGGCCTGCCCCGTGAGTGCGACTAGGACAGAGAGACGAAGTGGCCGTGTGGAATCGCCCTGCTGGGGGCGAGCGTGCACAGGTGAGGACGCGAACGCCTCGCTCCGCACGAGGATCATCATATCTCCAGCCCCTTTTCTCAACACAATGTGACATTTTTTAAAATTATTATTTTTGAACGTTGAAAGACATAAACTACGCCCACTTCACAGTTAATGTAAACCATATTTTCCACATTTTCTAATAAAATGATTTCAAATATGTTAAAAAGACAGAGACAAATGCAGTGCGCCCGAGTTTATGACAGTGCCTCTCCGGAGCGGCGCCGCGCCATAACGAACCTCCTCCTCGTCGGTGGTCTTGTTGTCGATGAACCTGGCCGCGGCCCGGGCCGGCCCCGGCTCCCGCTGCTGCTGCTGCTGCTGCTGCTGCGCGGCCCGGGCGGACGTCCTGGTGCGCGTCTCCATGCCCCTGATGCCCAGGGCACGGGTCCGTGCGCCACAGCCGCTACCGGTACCGGCCAGGGCACCCAGGCTTTGCAACAATGACCGCTCCCCCTCTGGCCAGGCATTGTTGTTGTTGGTCCCGCTGCTCTTGTTGTTGTTGTTGTTGAGCTCGCGGAGGGCGTGTTCCACGGCCTGGCTCACCGCCTGCGACAGCAGCGCGCTCTCGCGCCGGCTCGCGGACGTCCTCCGTGACCGGCGGGGAGGTGCGGTCCGCGAGTCCGCGGCCGGCAGGGCGGCGGGGCTCACCGTCACCACGATGCAGCTCCCTGCAGGGTGATTCCGCACAGTGGTGGTGTCGCCTCTCTGTCCTTGTCGCTCTCATGGGGCGCGTCCGCAAGGAGCAAGAGAGAGGACACTACTGAACGCTGTCCGGAATCACTCTGCTGGCGGAGCGATGGGCAATAAACAAAGAACATGCTCAAACCTCCTGTCGTCCCGCTTGGTCATTCCGGAGAGCGTTTCATAGGGTCCCCCCCCCCCTCTCTCTCTCTCTCTCTCTTGCTCCTAACGACCGTGCGCCATGAGTGCGACCAGGACAGAGAGACGTGGACGACGGGGGCGCTGTGGTGTCCTGTCGTCGGACAGGGCCCTGGCCCGGGGCCCGGGGCCCGGGGCCCGGGGCCCGGGGCCCGGGGGGAGGGCTTACCGTTCGGTGGCAGGGTCACGGTCCTCGCCGCCGGGCCGTGCGCGACCCGCACCACAGGCTGGTCTCCGAGTCCCAGAGGCAGCAGCAGGTCGCTCCCGACATCCGCGGTCACGGCGGCGCTCTCCTCCGAGTAGGGCGGGGGGTGGAGCGGGAGCGGGCGGCCGCCCAGGGACGCGTCCGTACCCAGCCGCTCCTGACGGCAAAAGGAAGAGACAACCCCTTGGGCGTCTTTCTATTTTCCCGGTACATGCGCGGAGACTCGGTCCGCTGCGACGGTTCGCCGCCAAATAATTATTCTCTCGAAGCAAATCACACATGAAATAGCGCGCACCTGCAGGGAAAGGGCGTCCAGGGCTGCTTGATGATCACTGTGCTGAGCGTACAGGTCGGTGGCTAGAAACGCGTTTTCCGTCGGCCGGGCAAGTAGTTGGCTGCCGCTGAGAAACCTAAGGGATGGAGGGACAGATGCGTAGAATAAGCTATTTCAGAGAACGGGTAAAGAAGAAAAGCACGAATAACAAGCGCTTCTGCGCATGCAGCCGGCAGTCTCGAGCGTCTCGAGTGAGAGGTCGCGTAAGGTGTGACCCGCAACTGAGGGGAGTGAGAGGCGAAGGGTGTTCTCAGCGCGACTTTCCCGAGCGCCAAATCCCAGCCTTGTCCGCGCCACACGCTCACCAAAGAGAAAACAGGCTTCCGAAGATTAATCACGCACCGAAGGCTTAAGTTCTTTAACTTCGTTTGTAAAGTTCTTAGAGATTTCTGTTGGAAGTTCAGAACATGACCCGAGGTTCATAAAAAAATGGCTGTAATAGACCCTATTCGGTCTTGGCATTTAGAGAAGAAATCAGGAAATCAGGACCGGAACCAGTATCAAAATCTCAGCAAATACCCACGCAAATCCGAAATGAACGTTGTAGAGGAGGTTCTCAATGGCAAACAAGCATAGCAATATGGTTAAAATTTCGAATAGGGTATTTCAATGGAGCCCTGCCCGGAAGTAAGAAGATCAAAACCGGATACAGGGAGCGGTGGTGGGGGCGGGCGAGGGGAGGAGGGGCGGGTGGTAGGGGAGCCACCCCGCCCGCCCTCCGCTCCTCCCTGCTGGCCCGCCCCCACCACCACTCTCAGTGTCCGGCGAGGGGTCAACCACTTAGATATTCCATGTACACACTGAAAAATATTCCAAAAATATTCCAAAATATTCCAGATATTCCACAAAAAATTGCCAAATATTCCACAAATATTCCAGATATTCCAAAAATATTCCAGATAATCCAAAAATATTCCAGATATTCCCAACATATTCCAGATATTCCCAAAATATTCCAGGTATTCCATGTACACCAAAATTCTGAGTGGTCGACCCCTCGGTGTCCGGTTTTGTTCTTAATTCTTACTTCCGGGCAGGGCTCCATTCAAATATCCTAGAGTATTTCAATAGACCTTTTCGCCCACAACTTGGCAACACCGCAAGTCGGATTTTATACTTGAGATAAAACGTATTTAGACTGTTTGTCATCAAATTTTCTTTTCACTACTCGATTCCTTACAAAATATACTGTGGACAAGTGTTTTTAATATTTTGAAAAGATGCTTGGATAACATTTTTACGTAAAATTGGGTTCGTGATCTGCGCTGTTGCCAAGTTGTGGGCGAAAAGGTCTATGGAGCCCTGCCCGGAAGTAAGAAGAACAAAACCGGACACAGAGAGCGGTGATGAGGTTCCGGTCGGGATTCCTTTCTTCCTCTCCCCTAGCCCAGACCGAATAGGGTATGTCAACGGAAATTCCCTTCAGTTCATGGAAATCCGTTTACATTTAACGAGATCCCTCAATTTAATTCCATCGAAATTCAGAAGTCTAAAAACACTGCTTCCCCTCAGCCCAGCCCCAGCTCTCACCTGGTCACGATGGGGAGGTTGGGGTTGAGCAGCCACTCCTGGTCGGCACGCGAGCGCGGGCCCGGCGCCGTGGGGCCGGCGGAGACGCAGGGCATGTTCCCCAGGCGAGGCCGCTGCCGCTGGCGCCTGAGGTACGACAGGTAGCTGCAGGGGTCGTCCGAGTCCTCGTCCAGGGTCTTCCTGGGGGGGCGCACGAGGCGCACGGGCCGGGGCCGGGGCGGCGGCGGCGGCCGGGTGTGGCCTCGAGGCCGTGGGGTGCGCGGGGCCGTGGCCGGGGCCGTGGCCGAGGCCTCTGCGTGGGGCGTTGGTCATGTTACGTGGCGAACAAACGGACAGGAATATTGAAGGTGCGCTTGGTCTACGAAGTGAATCGCATGAGCAGCAGTGCGAGCAGCCTAATAATCACTGTGAACACTACGGAATCCGTCTAAAGTAACCTCTCATATTGAAACCGGCAAATATAAGCCGCAATCGTAGGGGTTTTTTTTCGAGAAAATTGCGCATTTACTCTTGCAAATGTGCCCGAGGTTCCCAACTTGTTTGTTTTTCTCTGAAAATCTCGCGGGATCACTAGGGAGAAGGGTTCATTGATCGCCGGGCCGACGCGACCAAGCAGCACCTTCCCGGACAAGTGTGCCGAGGTAAAGTTGAGGTGTTTCACCATCTCACCTGAGTCCGCGCGGTCCTCCGCTTTTCCAACTCTCAGAAGACGTCCTCCAAAACCAAATGACCTCAAGAAACACTTAGGCATGTCGTTATGAGTCACTTTGAACAGCAATCGTAGAGAAACACTGTCTCGACGAACTGGCACCTTCTTCAAAGTAGCCCCTTAAGCATTGTTGCATCAGGTGAACCACCGCCACCCCGAACTGTTGCCTAAATGTTCTAGTGTAACCCGGCCGAAATGGGTCACGTTTAATGTATTTTTCTTGATTGCTTCGTCGTCATTAATGTGTGTGAGCGTGCTATTCTTCAAAAATGTAATGAGAAGAGAACTTTGCATTTGGTCTTGTGCGCGGGAGGAAGAGGGGAGGGGCGGGAGGGTGGTTGGGATTCGGCTTTTCTTCGGCCGACATCGGTTTGTTTACATCAGTTCCGTAGCGTAGCGTAGCAGACGACGCGGTCTGCTCGCGGGTTGCGCCTGCCAGAAGAACCTTTGCGTACACTTTGGCTCGTTATTGACATTTCTGCCTCAAAATTTGTGCTGTGCTGCATCAAAATTGAATCTGTCTTTGAAATAAAATAATATTACGATGAAAATCTTCCAGGAGCGGAAAATTCCAGCGTCAAGATGGCAGATATTCTAATCATGACACTCGACCCATAGATCTGTAACAACAAAGTTGGTGAATTATTTTGTTAAGGATGGAGCCAGATACTTTACATGGATTATTCCTGAAGTCCTTACCAGCACACCAAGACAAGTTGGCTGTACTAGAAGACAGTGGATCTTCAAGATGCGACATGACATACAAAGACCTGTGGGACACCAGTTGCATCGTGTCAGATATGCTTGGCCAATTTTGCAAAAGTAGAGTTCAGTTTATTGGAGTTTGCATGGAACAGTGCCTCATCTATCCTGCAGTTATTATGGGGTGTGTACTTCATGGCCTTTTTTGTCTGAAACTTAAAGTTTTGTCCTATACTCGCTTTATTTGCATTGTTGCAGTATCTTAAATCAAGGATTTGGGTTTGCGTGCGTTGATCCATCATGGTCCTCTGAAAAACAAATTGATTATTTAAGAAAACTTGGTGTACCACTCCTGATTCATGATGGTGGAGATCGGACGTACAAATCTTCCAATCAACAATGCCGAGTAATAGTCAAGAACAGATCACTATATTTTGATAAACTAAAGAGTGATGGAAATTTTACGAAGTGTTTGCATCCAATGGCATATGCTGTTTTAACTTCTGGTAGTACAGGCCAGCCCAAAATTGTTCGTGTTCCTCATTCTAGTGTAGTACCAAATATTATCTCTCTTATGTAAGTTAATTATTTAATATCCAAAAGGCATAAACCATAGAAAGCATATCTTTGTACTTATTTAAGTTTTGAAATGTCTTCTTACGTGAATTTTACTTTGCAGAGATCTCTGTAATGTAACCTCAAGAGATGTTATATTTTTATCATCCCCATCTACATTTGATCCAAGTGTTGTAGATATTTTCTTAGCTTTGGCAACTGGGGCCACTCTTCTAGTGACAAGTAATACTGTCAAGACATCTGCTTGTAGTTTACTGAACGTGTTATTTCCACAAAAATTTTCTATGGGTGTTACTATTTTACAAATGACACCATCAGTATTTAATCGTTGGTCAGAGACGCAACTAAGGGAAGTTGTTCTTGGAGCCAGAACATCTCTAAGAGTTCTTCTTCTTGGCGGTGAACCTTTCCCCTCACGCTCGAAGTTAGTTAGATGCATAGGTAAGCCACTTTGAATGTATTATCATCAAAATAATTATAAAAATTATCATGGAAGTAAGAAACTTTTTCAATTAATAGGAAGTGGCAATGCTACACGCATTTATAACATTTACGGCATTACTGAAGTTTCACCATGGGCTAGTGTTTATCAAGTGATTCCTCCTACCAATGAAATTTGTCACCATCCGAATTCAAGTGAAAATCCCATACAAGTTGGCAATCCTCTTCTTGAGACTATTCTACAAGTCCGCAATTGTAAGACAGGTTCTGTTGTTCTTAATGGATTTGGAGAAATGTTTATAGGTTTGTTGATGTTGACGTATATTCATTACATATCATTTGTTTTTATGTGGTAATTAACAATTTTGTCAAGCAGGTAGTTCAAACAGAATTTGTGAGATTGATAATGAAAACTGCTTGGACTTTTCCCCTCCTGTGTTCCGTAGTACAGGGGATATTGTTGAGGTAAATAGGTTCAAAATATGAATTCTCCTCAGTTTTCCAATAAAATGAGTATTTTATTCTTGCAGGTACATTCTGATGGGAGAATATGCTATGTTGGCAGAAAAGATCTCACTGTGAAAAGATGGGGGCATAGAATCAATCTGGAAAGTGTGGAGGAAATAGCTCTCAGTTATCATGCTGTACAGGGTGCCTGCTGTGTGTGGGACGAAGTTAATCACAAACTTTACCTACTTGTTGCTTTGAGAGAACCAACATCAAATATAGTTCTCAGAAGACATTTTTTGACATTTGCTCAATCAGAGAAAGCTTACATGCCCGATGAAATATTTCAAGTTGATAACCTAGCCCTTACTCAACATGGTAATGATGTCATCATTTCTGTATACTTTTTATTTATGGTTTGCTTCCGTTGTCATTTATTTCAACAAATCTTTCCGGTGAACAGGCAAAATAAATCGTCAGTTAGTTTTAGAATCGCTAGACAAAAAAAAAGCTCCTCAATTCCAGCTTTTTGTTGCTAATAAGTTTTTTACATTATGGTGTGAGGTGCTTGGATTAAAAAATCTGGAAGAAGGTTCATTCATTCATTTTGGAGGAAACTCTCTTTTGGCCATGATATTGATTACTGAACTTGAAAATGAGTTTGGACTTGTACCCTCAGAGTTAACTGGTTATCTTCTTTCTGATAAAAGCCCTCAATTCATTAGTGATTATTTAAGTCAGTTTTACCAGAAAAATAACACAAAAAATGCAACAAATCCGTCAGTATCAAATTCTTCTCACTTACCACATTCTTATGAAATGAGTAAAAAATCTTCAGACAACTCCAAAGTGCCATCGAATAGACTTATCTCGTTTTACCTTCCTGGCAAATCAAGTAGTAATACCTTACCATCTTTTGATGTGTATGAGAAATGTTTGGAAAATTTGGAAATGAATTTAATGTGGAAAGTAGATTTAGGGAAATGCATAGATGCATCCCCCTTGTGTTTAGAATATGAAAGGTAAGATGTTTTGTCCGGCAAATATTGCTACTCTATCTTGTTACACTCTAATATGAACTGCCTTCCTTAGTGAAATTGGTATTGTCATTGGCTCACATTCAGGAAAGTTTGCCTATGTAGATGGTACAACAGGTGAGATTCGATGGCTGATAAAGTTGCCTCATAGAATAGAAGCCACAGCGTGTCCTTCTGTGTGTGGTGCATACATTTACATTGGTTTGTATAATTTCCTAAATTTAAAATCTATACTTGAATTGAAAATGCCATAGATTGCATACATTATTTCATACTTAACTTGATAATGCTACCATTGTTTAAGCAAAGAGAAATAGTTGGTTTTAAAAATAAATGACATTAAGTTTCTTTCTCTAGGGTGTCATGACGGTGCATTGTACTGCATTAGCAAAATTGATGGCACCATTCACTGGTCTTTCTTTACTGGTGGAATCATCAAATGTCTACCTGCTCTCTGCAATCAAGGAAAAAGCATTATATTTGGGTCTTATGACACAAAAGTGTACTGCTTAAATTCTCAAGTAAGGATTCATTTCTCAAGTAATTTAGATTCCTAAACAAAACCTGCAATTCAACTGAATTTCCTCTAACTTTAACAGTACATATTTCTTAAATTATATTTCTTTGAATCAGTCAGGAAAATTAGAATGGAGCGCAAAATATGATGGAAAGGGCAACTGGTTAGCCTCCCCTCTTATAATTGCTGATATGGCTATCATCTGTTCTTTGGCTGGCAAAGTATATGCCATTAACACAGAAAATAGCAATATTATTTGGACAGTTTCACTTAATCAACCTATTTTCTCTTCACCTTGCAACCTCTCAACATCGTCGATCTCATTTGTGGTAATTGCTGAAGTTAAAGGAGCTGTTACGTGCCTTAGTGCCTTGACAGGTGAACAGGTGTGTTTTAATATTCAACTTGTTTAGGACTTTTGCAGTTTCGTTTCCAATAGGAGTCCTAATTGACACTCAGTGAAATCTTCATTACAGATTTGGAGGTGGCAGGCTCCAGGTCTTGTATATGCTCCTCTCATTCTTCTGGCTTCTTCTTCAGAAAATATCGACTGTATAGCTGAAATTTTAGTAAGTTGTCATGACTGCTTTCTTTACTGTCTAACAATCAGTAAAAAAAATACAGTATTGATGAGATGGAAAGTTAATTTAGGTGCTAGCATTTTGTCGTCTCCTTTTGCTTTCTCAATGGGGACTAAAGATAAGCCAGATCAACTGTGCTGTGTTGTCAGCAATAAAGCTGGAGTTGTTGCACTTCTTGGGTTGCATTCTGGAAATGTCTATTGTAAATTCCATTCAGAATCCGAAGTATTTTCTTCACCAGCGGTATACAGAGATAAGGTGTATTTCGGTTGCAGAGATAACTTTCTTTACTGCTTAAAACTTCAAACAGTAGAGCCAAACTAGTATGTTTCTGTAGTAGTTTAATGAGCCATAATATAAGAGCTTACATGCAATATACCCTTGATAGATACTCCTTTAAAAATAATTAAGAAAAAGAAACACAGCCAAGCATTAGGAGGTAAAGAGGGGAAAGATTTCATCATAACATGAAATTTCAACATTTTAGCCACTTGAAAATTCATGTACCCTAAATTGTTACAGAGCCAAATATGTCATAAAATATTGTCTGTGTGGTGTCTGTGGTCACTGTTTTGATTGTCACTCACTGACAGTTGCAGTATTATTAGTATTTGAGAATAAAAGTCAGATATTAATTTCTTTACCAGTTTCCCAAACTTCAGTCATATCTTTCCATGACAACTGTCAGCCCAATAACCATTCATCGCAGATGTTTAGACACAGAATCATTGATATATAACTAATATTCACATGTTATGACTGCACTAGGAGACAAGTGCCAAGCCTAGATAATGGAGATTCACCTCATCATAGGCCATGACCATGGTCTTTCTACCTTCCCCCATCCCAGTACTCGAACACCACAATAACTCATCATTCTGAAATAAAATCACATTTTTGAAATGGCTCTAAGAGAATGTTTACCATACATGTGGATTGGTAAATACAATTGAATACAAATAATTTTCTACAAACTACATAAAAAGCAGAGAAGATTGAGTAATTTAGAGTGAAGGGGTGATCATGCTCTTTGTTTGGCTTTTACAATATTTTAATCCGTTTGTGCTATAGATATCTTTGCAGGGAAGAGTCTTGAATAATTCCAAGAATTAAAAAAATTGAAGTCCAATCCCATTAAAAAAAAAAAAATGACCATGTCATTATTGACTGCTTGAGATAAAGTCCACACACCATTAAAGTGAAATCCTGAGAGCAAGTTTGAGTCATCACACCTTTCGAGATAGAAAGCAGTCATACTCCGCACTTGTTCAGGAATGCTAATAGCCTCAAAGCATAACATACAGAATAAAATGAGCTTTCAACAAGAATTCTGAAATACCGCACAAAGTTCATTAAGTAGAGAATTCTTGAATGCACCTTATATAAAAATAATAAACAATTTTCAATTATTATCTGGAAGCAAATCTTGCACTTAAAACTTACTAGGATACCACCTCTGCTTTGCTACATGACTGAGCGAGAAACAATACAGTACTATGAATGAGGACTCGAATAATCACACATACAATTTAGGCAAGCTAGACAAATGGAAACAATTGGGATAGGAATGATTATCATTCATATTAAAATTACCTTTTCAAACAAGGTCATTGTAACATTCTAAACACATTCAAGCCGTGCAATTTGTCCTAAAATTATAATAAAGCAAGTGATTTTTTTTTAAAGCACAAACTGAACAATCAAATACCATACACAGACTGTCAATTCCTGAGCTGTGCCACGGCCCTCCAGATCATTTCATAATTGAGCAGGGAGCAATCCCCATAAAAAATTGACACATCAGTTCACTGCCAATTCTTCCCACATATTGAAATTCTCAGTTATGGAGGGCACTGGAACGATTTAGGACCAAACATGCAATAATTAACAGGAAGTTTTACTGACAGCTATCAAGGTAAACCTCATTAAATGCACAACATTTCATCCCAACATTTTACGGCAATACTTGGCTTAAACTTTACTGGTCCTCATCACCCAAATTTTGTTTTACTGCTGAGAAATCGAAGTCAGTACCCGTTCCTCGTCTGAAGATGTCCAGCACATCCAAGCAAGTAGTTTCAAAATGGGTGGTTGCATCATAAGACTTTGAGATAAACACCTGCAGAATAGATTGGGATGAATGTATATTCAAAGTTATTATTTAAAAGTAAGATCAAATAAAAAAGTAATAGCTTACTTGGGACTCTTTGCCTTCATCTGTAGGTTCATAATAATCACTGACAGTCACAAACTTCTGTCTGATTGGTCCCAGAAGTTCAAGACCAGGTTTGATCTCAGCTTCAGGATTATCAGTTTCAACAGTAGTTGACACCATACCAATGAACCAACCTTTGGCAGCAACCTGATGAGTGTAGCTTACAAGAGATACATAAATGTCGGACTTGCGGTTCACCTGCAGAAGAAGAGAAAATTAGATTCCTTTCCCAATCATATGAGACGAGTGCAAAAGAATAGTACACCTACCTGCTTCTGAGGAATGATAATTTGAGTGGAAAGAGCATCTTTGGTGTTGGGAATGGTATGATCCAAAAGGCAAATGCAACGGATAACCTGTCCAGTCTTTTTGACCTGTAAAGGAAGAGTGTTATTACACATCATACAAAACAAATGCCTTTCATCCATGAGACATTAAAAGCAGTACATACCTTTTCCGGGACATAGGATGGATCGCAATAAACTTGCTTGCATTTTGCTATTTCACTTCCCGAGCGTACCCCAACAGCTTTCCCGTTTTCATACACAATCTCATCGATTGGCTTATCTAGCATATATGTGCCTCCATAAATAGCAGACAGGCGAGCAAACCCTTGAGGTAGTTCACCCAAGCCATACATTGGATACAGGTAAGGAGACTTTCCATATCGTGCCAAGGAATCACTGTACAACTTTATCCGACGGATCGTCTGAAGAGCATTCTGATTCAGATAGTCATCATCTCTGTACAGAGCCAGAGCATGGCCGGTGAAATCTTGAGTGTTCTTGTCCAGACCAAATTTGTCATACACTTGCTGCATCGTACAGACATTAGGATCCAGGTCCTTCCAGGTTTTCGGGTCATCCTCTTGGAGGTCCTGAACATATACAAGGAAGTTGCGGAAGCGGCGCTTTTCAAACATACCCATTAAGTCAGATGCCAGAGCTTCCTTCTGATCAACTGGGACTTTGGAAATCTTCCCTTGCTTATAAACATAGCTTCCTTCAACACATTTGAACTCCAGGTACTTGGTAACCCCAGTATGAATGAGAAGTTTCACCAATGAACCATTGGCCATCAGGAACTTGGGGATCAGGTCCACATTCCAGTCACGGCCGCGGCCGTAGCTCTGGTCCGGTGCAGGAGCTCCATAACGGGTAAATAACTCTTCCAAAGGAGTAATAGAGGCCGACTCTCCACCATAGTACTTGTTGCGGTCGACGTGGAGCACTTTCTTGCCAGATACCGATAGCATACCACTCAAAATACACTCCTTCAGGCCAGTGCCCAAAACAATAGCATCGTACTCTTCATCCATTGCGGTTACTTGTCAAGAAGTTTCACTCAGACAGATGGGCAAGCTTGGCCTCCTCGGCTCTCTCTTGATCTCAGTTCGAGAACCTGAAAATGCTACCACTCGTTTCCTGTGCCCTGTGCCTGTGCGGAACGCCAAACGTAGGTCAATTTTCTGAGTACAAGATGGCCAACACTACAGCCTGTTTGGGAACATAACCACCGTCGTTATAAAAGCTTCAAGTATGTTTTAATATCTTAAAATTCCAAATAAATACAGTTGAGTCCCAAAACATACCCAAACCAGTATCCTAAAGGCGTGTTAATACATAAAATACAAAGTATTTTTCGTGTTAGGTTGGACTGTACCAAAACTATTTTGACGTTTCACTGTCAGATGTCGCTTTTCCAGGAAAGAAAATGAAAAAAAATGTTGTTCCTCTTGCCTGCTTTAAAAATTATCGAAATCCGATAAATGACTTTTGATAGCATCTAATGAAAAACTTTGATTTTGTTGTTTACTTCTACACGAAAGTCACTTACTAGTACTGGACTACTGGACATTCATTCATGGGAGTTGTCAAAAGTACGGCTTGAGTTTTGAGTCGAAGGAGCAAACTTTGGACAACATTAACGAACTATACATACCGTGATAATGTATTCCAGGTTACCGATTACTGAAAGTTGACGTATTCTTTTGGATCCAGATACTGTGTCAGATTGTGAATGGTAGAAAGGATTTCACTCTTTCCTTGAAAAGTTTCACCAACCTGCTGATAGCCTCAGTATTTTCATCGGGAAGTTGGCAACAATTCAGCTGGTTTTCCTAGTACCCGTGTTTTCGTTATTATGCAATCAAAACAAAGAAGATGGCGGACGTAGAGGTTGCTTCGTCTAGTGGGGAGCATCCAGAAGTTGTCGAAAAATCTGACGAATTTCCCGAACCAGACAAGAAACGTAGGAAGCTTGGAAAATCTGTTGACGGTAAAAGTGTGAAACTCGAGCAGCGCTTGGGAGGAATTCTGTGCTGCGCAGTATGTCTCGACCTCCCTCGGTCAGCTGTCTACCAGGCAAGTTACCTTCACCTACATTTTGCATTTTCCTTATTTCTCCCAATTTTAAAGTTGTTTATTTTGAACATGCGCCATACCCTGTTGCCGCTCTTTTGTGTAATTATGTAGAAACAGAGATATAATAAGAGAAAACAGTCAAATCTCCTTAACTCAACTTTGTCCCATTGTCCATTGTCCTAGCAGAACACCATTGTTGTTGGAGTGGATCTTTGTTTACGTCGAAACCCCTCCCCCCTGATAAGCGATACAAAGACTACCTACTTCTAAAGTTGCCGTTTTCTGGCTTGCTAGTAGTTTCCTTCGAGTCAAACGTTTCCTTCTCCGTCTGCAGTTCTTGTCCTAATTTTAAATCAGTATGGCTGTGCTAGAATATTTATAGATCCCGACCAGCTGTTCGCCATGTCTGTCGCTGTCAGCCCCCGTCGGTAGTTTGCCAATATTGCTAATACCATCATTCTGTTGTTAATTCATTGACATTGTTCATTCATCTTACTTTGATCCTAAGAAATTGCAAGAAGTTTTCACTTTGCAAATGTATCTATGTTATTTTTACTTACCATCTAATAAATGACCTCCAATAATTGTTATGCTGAAATATTTTTCAGTGTACCAATGGCCACCTCATGTGCGCTGGATGTTTCACTCACCTCCTTGCTGACGCCCGCCTCCGTGATGAAGTGGCCACATGTCCCAATTGTCGCATTGAGATCAGCAAGGGTGTTGCTTCACGAAATCTTGCTGTGGAGAAAGCTGTCAGTGAATTGCCAGCGGAGTGTCAGTTCTGTAACAAAGAGTTTTCCAGAAACTCACTGGACCGTCATGAAGAGTTTCTTTGTGAAGAACGGTCAGTATACCTCAGATTATTCACCATTTTTAGGTAATTAAATTTGATTTATAATTTTTATGAAAAAAAAAATTACAGTCTGACAAGCTGCCGATATAGTCGTATTGGATGTCCATGGCGTGGACCTTACCATGAAAGCAAAGAGCATGAAAGTGTATGTGTCCATCCTCACAAATCAGGAGCTGAGGTAATGGAAACTTTACTGGTAATGGACAATAAACTTGAACAGGAGAAACGTCTGTATGACCATATTTTTGATATGTTGAACTATGAGAAAGTTATCTTCAATGGTAAGTAATGCTTTGTATTGAACACAAAGTTCTAAAATACTGTATCAGAAATTTGGAAACGGTAATATTTTTTTAACAGATTTGCAAATGAAGCCTTACCGAACTGATGAGTTCATGCACAAACTGTTCTATGAGACAAGTCGGTTCTCGGCTTTTAATCATCAGTGGGTTGTTAAAGCTCGGATCAACAACAGCCAACGAGACCCAGCCCTCAGCTCTGAACGGGAGATGACGTACCAGGTAAAGCATGTTGTTTCTACCTTTTTGGTAAGTTTCAGATGATAGTGATATAGCTGCTGGCTGTCTGCTGCTGTGCCTGTGGATGAATGAACGGGATTTATTTCTGTGTTTTCTGTTTGTTGTGAGTCTGCTGAATGTTGGGAAGGGTGTCCAGATGCTCTTTATTTTATTTTTTGTTGTCTTTTGTGTGTGTGTGTTTTTTCCCTCAGCTGTCTTGGCCGATGTTTTCTTTCCTTTATAATTTTTGATATGTCACATTTTGATTGGGTTGATTTGGAACATGTCATTCAATTATTTCAGCAAAGTGAACCTCCTTTGAGTGAACTCATCTACAGTGCCAATAATTCATTATGTCTGTACTCTAGTATAAACTGACTGCTTGTCTTTCAGTGTGAAGTGTTATCTCTGTTAAGTTATATATAATACTTAAGAGGTCTACAATGACAGCTTTGATTCAACTCTGAAGACACCTGCAAGAGTCTTAATAGACAGGCTTTGAGGTAGTGTTCGTTTGGCAAGACAAACGGAGTGCTACATTTTGATCACCGTCCTCTGAGCTACACAGGTATGAAGGTATAGTATGTGATTATGATCATTTCTCTTGGCTGCTCCACGAAAACATAAAAGCAGTATGAAAAGAACCTTATTTAAATTCTCCGGAAAATTTCTTATGATCCATGAATTGAGTTTTTGATATATTACATGTTTCTGTTACCAAATATGATTTGTTTTGGTAATTTAAATGTTCAGTAGTATTTTGTTCCCTTGTTGGTTTTTTCTTGTTTTCTTTATTTTTTCAATTTTGAGGCCAGTGCATGTAGGAAATCATGCTTCAAATTCAGTTTTGGGTCCAAAGCTAAAATAACCGAGTACAATTATTTTGGCAGTATGAAAGTAGTTACTTGCTCAACCTAAATCTTTTGCTAATTTGAATGAAGCTTTTCTTTTCATATGTTTTTGTGTTGAAATGCAGTCTTTGAAAGGGAACACACCCTTTTATCAATGGAAAGTCCTTTTTCTTCCTAGCACTGGTGTTTTGAAGTTCTCTACATTATGATCTAAAGATTTCAAATACAAAATATGTTATGCCTTTTCATTATTAATTCTATCCTTATTACTTGTCCAAAAGTTCCTAGCCACTTTTCCTGTTGGGGAAAAGCTGAGCTTAATAAAGCGAATATTTGGAAGGACATATGTAGAGGACACAAAACAAAGAATGCACTAGTTTCCTAAAACTCAGTTACAACAATCTTAAAATTTCTTGGCAATTTTTTGTGCTGTAGCAGCTAAACTTTTCTATACAGGCTTTTTCATGGTTTTATTTTGTCCTTGACATTGCACTGACTGGACCGCGGCCTTCTCTCCAACTGTACCCTTTGTTTTGTAAGTTAAGGATTAGGTAATACATGTTTTCAGGTGTACATAACTTGTAAGATTGTTGTTTGATATTGTGAGAGAAAGGGCTGTGTTTCACATCACTGCTTTGATCTTTGATGAGTTGAAAGTTAAAAACTATCATATTAAAATAGATGTCTGTGTTACAGTCAAAACTAGGTGCCCGGTCAAACTGTCAAAACGCGTTTTAACCAGGGATTTGGTCAAAACCGATAGTGTTAAAAATATTTACAGAAGTTTCGTGTTTGGTCAAAACGCGAAGTAACCGGTTAGGACTGGGCAGGGCTGGTCAAAACCAGTATTAGAAATAAAAAAGTTGGTGTTTTTTTTTTAATTTTATTTTATTTTAAATTAGAAGGTCAAATTGTGTGAAGACATTTTTGCCGAAAATTGATTGCCAAAAAGAGAAAGGTTTCACTTAAAAATTTTGCCCGCTCCTATCAGCTACTAACGCCAGTCTTGGGTGATGCCACAACAATACTAATGTGCTGTACGCCCGAGCGCAAGTACTTCTCATCGTAATAGACAAACTTGTCCTGATGGAGAGTACCGATTCATGGTCCTTCTAAATCACCATCTAAAATTTCAGTTTTGACCAATCCTGCCCGGTTAATTCGCGTTTTGTCTACCAGCACCTAGACAACACCCGAACATCCTGTTAATAATTTTAATATTATCTGTTCTGACCAAATCCCTGGTTAAAATGCGTTTTGACCAGGCACCTAGTTTCGCCTGTAACATGTATTTAAATGAAATGTTGGATGAAGAAATGAAGAATGCTGCAGCACATTAACCCAAAGTATTAGATGACTGTCAAGACATGCAGGTACACATATCAGAAAGCTTCATTAAAATATTACAGATTTCATGCTGTGCGGAGGATTTGAAGATCTTGAAGAGGATTTCTTTCTGTTTATTAAAGTACATGAATGTTTGTGCTGTTGATAGGTGATAAAGGAAGAAAAAGAGCTCTCCTTGTTGTCTTCCCTATGATCTTTGCTTTCAAAAACACATAAAAACGTGGCAGTAGATACAGATTTCCTGTTAAAGTTATATTTCGTTACTTGTCAGTAAACTAAACCTATGACCTAAAGCCGTAATAGGACAATGTCTAATGAGAGCAGGTTTGAGAGGATTTCTTTCCTTTTTAGCACCAGCTCTGAAATTTCCTGTAAAATGTTGTGGAACAAGCCAACACTACAATTTCTTCAAGAATCAGTATTATTTTTTTAAAGTTTATTCGGTAAAAGTGGTTAGGTTTTGTCTGTACTGACAGGCTTGAACCAGTGAGATGGTTTAAACTTTACTTACTTTGAATTATAATTTTCTTTACATACAGACTCATTTCTAAAGTTGTGTCGCCAAACACAGCTTAATTAATGAATGAGGGGGAGCAAACTGTGCCACATACTTTGCTTGCAATTCTTGCTTAAAATGTAAAGCTATTTGCCAAGATAGGTCTAAATCAGTACCTTGTAAAGGATATTTGGATGTTAGATATCAAACTAACATTTTGTTTTAAATGGCGTAAGTTTCAGAGTGCTGAGGCCTGGTTTGGATTTGCCAGTGTGATTCCAGTTGGAAATCAGATGCTCTAATATTCAGTTCATTGTTGTATCTTCATAAAATATAGTCTGGAATTCTTAAGGTCTGGTTTGAAAATAAAATCATCATTGTCTTGGAGCACATATTCAGTACATCTTTGGGTTGTATTCCCCAATCGTGTTCTTTAAATATGTTGATTTATATAGATAAATAAAATATGTACACCCAATAAGTTTTATTTTTCACAGTTTATATAATATCACTGTGAAAGAAGAATCACTCCCTTATAGTCTGCGTAAATTGATTTATGTGTTCCTTACAATGGGATTTGTTTGTAGCCCGAAATTTCAAGTCTTTTTGGGGACTACACCAACTTCAAAAATGACAGTTTTAAAAAGAAAGCCCTCATTTTTTGTTTCTATGAACATTTTTATTCAGTGAAATGGCAGATTCTCTGTTGATAACAAATGCTTCGAAATTTTTTCCCCACCTTGTAGCTGATTCTGAAGACGAAGACAACTTGCCCATTGTCCATGTCATTCCTTGTTATCCGTGGTCCCTTTGGAGATATGAAGGTGACACCGAAGGTGGATAAATTTGACTTCACTGACCAAGATAATGAGAGTCCCTATGTCCGCCTTGCTTTGCAAGACACTGCTGAGTGTAATCGTCTGCTGTCCTGCAAAGCCATTAACTTCAGGTTTGTGATTCTTGATTTATCTTCTTGTAGTATTAAAATCGCTTATCATGGTTTGACTGATTGTTTTTTGTGTCAATGTGTCATTGAATTTTCTGTCCTGTTAATTTTAGGCTCATCATGTTCCTTGTCAGCAAGTGAGGGTTGATATCTGAGGAGCGAGTGGAGAGTCGTGCATCAAGCATGGAACCAGAAGCAGGATCCTCCGCTGCGGCCCCTCAAGGCAGTGTTCAGCCAGGTCAACAACTATTACAAGAAATGTTGGATGGCTAGTGCTTCTACACTGCACTTTGACATGGAACATGCAACCAAATCTCCTATGTATCCACTCTAACAGACATACATCATTGAAACAAATAAATTGTGAATCTTAAGTTTGTACTTTTTTCCAACTTTACTTATTTATTTGTTGAGATATAATACGGTGCTCAAAAGAGAACTTTGAGCTCTCCAATTATAAGTTTGTGATTTAAAAAATTGGAAAAGAAAAAAATATATTTGTGTTAATTTTATGTTATTTGTCTTTTTTCTTTCTATCAGAATTTATATAGAATAATTTTAGTCAAGCACTTAAGATTCTACATAGTTTGCTGGTGATTTTTAATGTGCATATTCGTACCTCGTTTTGTGTAAAACAAAATTTGTACCAAAAAATATTCTTTGTAAACATTTTTATTTTTAAGAAATTTCATGAAATAGTTCAGAGGTTTTAAAGTTAGGTGTTGAATTATAAAATAAAATGGTGAAGCAGAGAGGCATTCTGTAAAATGTTGGAAACTTTGGAATACCTTCATTTATTGGCCACATCTCTTGTGTCATGAGACACAATTGTAAATTTGTTTTTGTCAAAGCTTTATTTTTATCAAACGAATATATTTCCTTTCTGTGATAATTTAATGCCATAGCTTTGTGATCAATGCCGCCTTCCAATGTTTGCTCTTTGAGAACCTCTATTCATTTGAATTTATTTGAATTTTCAGTATCATTGAAAGAAAAATGTAGCATATGATCGTTCACTCCATTTCTCGCAGTACTCTAGAGTTTATTTACATTTTTTGGGGGGGATTTGTTTGTCTTATGAGTCACCACTTAACATCTGTGTATTTGCCATGTTCTGGCGATAAGATCTCAGTTTTGAAATCAATCAATCACTTTGTCTCTGAATTTTTCTTTCTTTAAAAGTTGTGTCAAGATTCACATCTCTTTCTTTTTTTTGTTTTTGTAAAGTTGTTGATTTATTGTTTATTTATGTTGATTGGTTTGAAGCAGAACTAGATTGTAGGTATTCAAGACAGTGTAACCTTCTCAGGGTTTGGCTTGTGAAGTATTTTGTTTTGCTACTCAATCAAGGAAAACCCAGGGTGAAGAAAAGTCTTCCTTTGAATATTCTGGCTATTATTCACCATCGCTTCAAATGATAGAAAACCACTGCAGAATTAATCTCTTGCCCATTGGGGCTTTGTACTTGTGTTACCCACAAGACCTTCAAACTAATCTTCCGTGTTTACTTTGTCCTTATATATTCCTGTAGGCCTTTCAATCAGACAATCAGCCATCAAAACTTTTCACCAGCACTTCTATTATTTTATGAAGGCACAGAAATGCATCGTACAATCTATTTTTAATGCTGGCCATGTTACAGCAAGCACCAAACTTTTCTTTTAGGCCCTTTTCCAGTTCATACATATTGTTTTTTTGTTTTTATTCAATTTAAAAGCTTGCTGCCATAAGTTACGGACAGTTAGTCATTAATGTAATGAAAAGATTTTATATTTACTTATTATTTCTAATGGTGTGTGCTGTGTATTCTCCCCCCAGAAAAAGCATCTATTGTTTACTCCACAAATAAATTACCATAGAAAATAGACAAATAGTGTATATTTGTGCCTTTTATCTCATTCATTTGAAGAGAGAAGACTGCTGTACCTTATGATGGGATCCCAACTTGCTTCAATACTTGTTCATTCTTTGATCCAACCCTTTTTAAATGTCACACATTAAGTAATTGGCAACAAAAAAAACTAGCCTGTGAGTTTTCAAAACTTTCAGCCACAAAGTTTGGCTTCAATCACTAAGCCACAAGCATCAAATTACACCTTAAATGTTGCAATTTTGTATGGTTTTGAGAAAAGTTGCAATAATTTAATGCTGTATGTTCATAGTGGTAAAATTTTATTAGTAAGGTTTGCTTCTGACAGATGTTTTTGAAAGAATCTGGAAAGAGATAGAAAGGAGTTTCGTCAATTTTTTCAGTCTTTAAAAAAAAAAAGGTGCCGTAGTTTAGAATAGTACTGTGTACCTTGCCAGAGTTATCATGACCTTTTTCAGTTCCAGATTTCCATACAGATAGTATCCCACCTTCTCCAGCAGTTATGAGGCTTCCATTCTGAAAGAAGGAAAAAAATGAATTAATGTGTTCACCTGCAAATTAAGATACACAAACCTCAAACAGAAAACAAAACAATGAATTCTTCACACCTCAGAGTTGTACCAGCTACAACGAACTCTTTGCTTGTTTCCAGGGAGAGCGGTTTCCACAAGAAGTGTCTTGTCTTTTATATGTAAAAAAGCAAGATCCTCACTGTTTGACAAAAAGTTTTGGTCTTAATTAATTAATTAAACTTAAAAAGAGCATTAAATCTAATATCTTACAGATATACCTATTTTTAGTTGAGGCTCCGGTGAGAACATACAAGTCTCCTGAAGCTGCTTGGTGAACATTTACAACATAACTCTCATCCACTTTCCACTGAAATAATTAGAAAATTTTGACTTTAAGTTAACATGTAAGAGAAAGGAAAAGGAATAGAGTAAAAGTCTAGTTCTTACACTTGTACTCTTTGAAATATGCTTGCGGGAAAATGTAGAGTAAGGTGACACTCCATCATCTTCCCACAGCTGGATTTCCATTGTGTCCAGAATGCAAGACAATCCTTTATGGGCTCCTTCAATTTGATACCATGCAAGTTTGTCCTACAGAAATAAAGAAAGAAAAAAATTAGAAAAGAGGATTAAAAAGAGAGGTCTCTAAGACACTATAATTATCAAACAATGAAACACACAATTGTTGATTCAGTATTTAGACTACTAATCAATGCATCATCTTCATTGTCACTTTTCAGGTTGTATATGTTTATCAAGCCGTCAGCAGAGCCTGAAGCCACGCTATCTGAGAGATTAGGATGAAATGCCACCTAGGAAAAAGAGGTAAGGGAATATTTGAAACATGGAGAACATTAAGGCTATGAGGATATGGGCATCAAGTACGGATTATGGTACGTATTACAATACCTGAGTGATGTCATCACTATGGGATTCCCAATAACCACCTAAAATTTTCCCAGACCTAGCATCACCAAACACAAGAAAGGCATCTCCATCAAACAGTTCGGTACCAGCACACAGAAAATGTCCTGATTTGGATATGTCGAAGCTTAAGAATGGTTTTAGTTGTTTGGATTCAGCAGTGTCATCTAAAAATATGGAAGGCATAATTTAGGAGTAAAATCACAGTATAATAATGTTTAAGTTAAACAATTCACAAAATCAAACTCACCTTTAAAAATAAGAGCACTTTTACCAGCTTTCCTTATGTCCCAAAACCTTACAGTCCCATCAGTGGATGAAGACACAATTTGATGAGGGTCACTAGGATTGAACCTGGTTAGCAAACACAACAACAAATAAATTAATTTGGAAAAAAATAAAGAGAAATATTGCTAAACAATTTTGGATTACTGCACCAATTGCTTGAAATGAGAATCCCTCTGTCCTGATTTGACCTTTGCTTTCTTGCTTTGATACAAACTTAAATTTGTTGATAAGTTATACCGTACCTAATATTAGTTATTGTTTTCTGATGGCCCTCAAAAGTTCGAATGTGCTGGAGTCCATTGATGTCATACAGAGATGAGGTAAGATCACTGAAAGCTGTAGCCACTTGATTTGTAGAGCTTAAAAGAGAAATGAGAGGGTGTAATAGAACTCAAACAAAGATATGTCTTCAATCATAGTAGTGGCATGTACTAAGTGGACTCACGCAGATCCACACATATGACAGATGTAAATTTTCTGCATAGAAACAGCCTTTTCTTGAGAGAGGTGATAGGATACCTTTAGATCTACATTAATATCACTGTCAGCACTTGAACTCTCACCACTTTCACTACTGTCACTTCCACTATCTTCACTGTCGGAATCATCATCTGATTGTGATATCTCCACCTCCTCAATTTTCTGTTTTATAGATTCCAAGTTTTTCACTACAACAGAAAACACCGCTCAGGATGAGAAAACAGGCATTGCCCAACAGCCAAAATGTGACAAGTTAAAGGAATGATCATTTTATAGTACATATCCTTAAAAAACACCAACGTGAACTAGGAGGTTATAGTTGCTACTACTCGAACAAAACAATCAAAAACTAGACTTACTTTTGTCAAAGGCAATTTTAAAATCTCCTTAAAAATAATGGAAGGCTCTCCGGGCCTTTTACGTTGTCTAGAGAGACTTAGGAGTGCTTAGGAGCTCATAAATTCAAATATCAGCTGATCCTTAAATACAGAAGATGAGAAACAAAAGAAGAAGAAAACTGTAAAGAAAAGGCTGGAAGAGGAAGCGACGAGCAGACAGGCAGCAAAGGTACCGGAAAAAAAACCAAAACGAGCACACTGGAGCGAAATGCGCTAGACGGCCACAAGAGAGCTCCCAGCTTCTCGATTTCCGGTTCTGATTGTTGCAAAATATCAGTACTTTTTTTGCAAAAGGTAAACAAGTAAACAAAAATGTTCATTATTGTAAGACTGTATTCGAGATCAGAACCGGAAGTCCTGCCGAACTTGAAACGGAGCGCGCGAGCGGGCGAGGGAGCGAGAGCGAGAGAACTGGCCGAATGGACGAGAGAACGACCGCGGGCGTACGAACGCCGGAACGAGCGAGCAATCAGGTCCATATAGTTCACTTTTCTCACTTCCAAAAATCAACGACATTAACATGAATTAATCTGAAACAAAATTGATTTCCAGGGGGATTTCCCAAGGCTGGAGCAGGGGAGGGGTATCGTGATACCCTAGGAAACGCTTCCTAGGGAAAGCTCCTAGGAAACGTTCTTCCACCAACCCAACGGTTCTCAACCTTGGGGTCGCGACCCCAAATGGGGTCGTCAAATTTTATTGTGGGGTCGCGTTGAGGTTACCTGAGGTGTCGCCGGGGGTCGCGGTTTGGCCACCGGCTGGCCCCCGATACGTCGTCGCCTGAGCGGAGATAACGGAAAAACCGCCAAGGAGGCACTAACAATTTAAAAAACTCAAAAAATAAATAGCTTTAATTTTTATTTTTGTTTTGAGGAGGGGATAGGGGGGGGGGCAGGAGGTAAGATGGTTGACGTGGGGTCGTGTGGGGTCGCGAAAAACCTTCTGTGGGGTCGCGAAAATTTTGGCGTGCCATTTTGGGGTCGCGAGCCTAAAAGCACTAAAAAGGTTGAGATCCGCTGCACCAACCCCTCACCCTCTGTAGAGTGGATAAAGAAGGCGCTTCGGCGAGCTCTGTAACACTCCTTACTCCTTAGTAGCTTTAGTTGGCTTTGATTTTGGCTTAACTCTTATTACCTTCTAGAGGTTAGGTTGTTGGTTGTACGACGATGCGCTCAGATGAAGATGAGGATGAGACGTCGAGCGCCACGACCTGACCAACACCAAAGTGCGCAAGTGCGCTTTGGGGAGGTGAGAAGAAGGAACTGTGTCCTCCTCCTGCTTCGCCTCGCTAGGCCTCGCTCCAGGCGCTCCAGGCCGCCGGCAGAGCCGGGATGGGGGGAAGGGGTGGGGGGTGGGAGTGCAGATGGTCCACCCCCTCCCGCCCTTCGCTCGCACTACCCTATCCCACCGCCACCGCCGCGGTCGGATGGGGCCGCTCCACCCCCTTTGCCGGCGGCGCGGCGCGCGGCTCGTCTCGCGTCTCCTCGGCCCGGCCCGGCTCCCCGGCTCCCGCTGTCTTCTGTTCAGTGTTGACCCGCGCACCGCCGGGAGCAGACACGCCTCCCCGCCCCCCTGCGGACACTGCCGCCGCGGACCGGACCGGAGCTCACGCGCGCTGCGAACGCGATCGACTCGGTTGACGCGAGTGGAGACGGGACGGCGCGCGGCAGGACACCGGGCGGGACGTGTCACGTGACAGTCTGGTGACAGTCGGGCTCCGCCTGCGGGTGCCGTCACCGTCGCCATGAAGTGCCTCACGATTGTCGCGGCGCCGTCAGCCTCTCAGTCCTAGGAGCGGCGCGCGGGGCCAGCATGGCGACGACAGCGGCCGGCGTCCTCCTGTTCTCCGGCGTCCTCTGCCTCACCGTCTTCTACCCAGGTGCGTCATTCGCGTATGTCGGCGGAAGTATAGTTGTTTGCATGTTTTGTCTGCGTTTGTTGTGAAATGACGTGCGCAGCCGTCCGATTCAGAGGATCGCGCCCCGTCCTTGTCGCACTCGCATTTGTGATGGCGGTAGCCTATGTTGGGGATTCCAGGGTCCCATGAGGAGTGCGACAAGGATGGAGGCGTGAGAGCGATCTTCGGAATCAGACAGCTGTCAAGCCGTTGAAACCTCTTTACTCCCGCAACGGTCAGCAGCCCTTTGCGCCGCTCGGCCGCTCGCCGGGTCAGCCCGCCCAGGCCCCGTACCCGCGTCGATCATGTAGAAACAGTTTGTCCTGGACGACTTTATAGTTATGGAAAAGTATAAATTAATGGCGTGTAATTCAAGAACACAGTTTCCTAAAAGCCATTGCGCTGGACGGTCTTAAAAAGAGGAAGGATTCCCGTCGAAGATGGCGGCGGGTGGCGGAGCGTAGCCGCGACCCAAAACAAAGCAGAGGACACGCGCCCCCTTCGCAGGCATGCTAGCGCACACGTCTCTGTTCTTCCCGTTTGTAAAATTTTAGACGTATTTGAACGAGATGTTTTGCTCCTTATATATTTTTGACGTCTTCTGCTTTGTTTTGGGTCGCCGCTACGCTCCGCCACCCGCCGCCATCTTCGACGGGAATCCTTCATACAATGACAAGTACAAAAGTGGTCCAAAGCCTCCCCGGAGGGGTCAACAACTTGGCATATTCAGTGCACATGCTTGCGGTAATCAGTTCAATATTCAACCATATTCACCCACTTTCAGCAGTATTTCACACAAATCTAACATTATTTCATCCTTACTTACTAATAATTCACCCAAATTTAGACAAACTTTAGTCGAATTTACGACTATTTCACCGATATTCATCAATATTAAACCATGTTCAAGTATTCGGTGTACACGAAATCCCAAAGTTACTGACCCCTCGCCCCCACCTTACTGCGCTCTCCCGCGCGCTGCTGCTCCTTGCACTGTAGTGCTTATTGAGATCTCCTCACTCCCTCAAGAGGAATAGCCGATTTCCTAGCTTCAAGTCAGGCTGCTTAAGCCCGATTGGGGAAGGGGGTTGATTTCCGCCCCCCCCCCCCCCCCCCCCCCCTCCTCCCTCTGAGTCCGCTGCTGGCCACTGCCTGTCAAGATAGACAACGGTCACGAGGATCGCGACATTTGTGAGGACCAAACCACCTGACGTCTACTCAGTGTGTGCGCCCGCGCGCGCCTGTGAGTATAAACACGGTGGTTGTGACCCTTCGCAACCCGAGGCGTTTCCGGAGTTGGAAGGGGGACCATTTCTCTGCGGTTGTCGACCGGCTGCCCCCCCCCCCCCCCCCCCTTCCCCCGCCGAGTATTTAATTTCCGACGGACCTTGCTAAAGGACAAGGCTGTCGCGCCTTTTTTGTCATCCCTTTCATTATTGACAACTCATCAGTGGGGGGGGGAGAGGAAAGGGGTATTATGACATTTTCTTTTGCGGCGCTCCGGTCCGTCGGCTCGCTCGCTGCCGGCCCTCCCCCTCCCCCCCCTCCCTCTGGGCCCACACCCCTTCCGCCGTCCAGATTGACATTTTCCTTATCTGGGCTGTATTGAACGATCAGGGTGAGAGGAGAGGAGAGGAGAGGAGAGGAGAGGAGAGGAGAGGAGAGGAGAGGAGAGGAGAGGAGAGGAGAGGAGAGGAGAGGAGAGCGAGGCGCCTTGCTCGCTCCGCTCCGCCCGGGCGCTCCCCCGCAGTGAGCAGCACCTCAGCCCTTCGCGGTTGGATCGGAGGCCCGGCCGGGCCCGGCCCGCTTCGGGGCCTGCCGGCTCATGCCGTAGAGCGCTCACCTCGCCCTGTCTCCCTCGCACCTACACGGCGAAGCCCATGAGTGCAAGAGAGACACGGGCGAGGAGAGCGCTTTTCGGAAAATAGTCGGCTGCGCGGTTGCGGTGCGAGGAGGGGGGATCGGGACGGGACTGGATCACACGCGGAGGGGAGCGGGGGGTGTAGGGGAGGGTCGTCACAGATTCTTACCCTGCCGACTGATTCAGAAGATCGCTCTCACCCCTCCGTCCTTGTTGCACCTTCAGCGGGTCTCCATGCTGGCCATGGTAGTGCTCCATGAGTGCGACGAGGACAGAGGTATGAAAGCGATCTTCGCAATCGCGCGGCTGTTTGAGGAGCGGCGGACCCACAAGCCGACTGAAGTAGGATGAGGGTGGGCGCGTGGGCGCACCTCGGGAGGGGCGGGCGGGCTACGGTATTCCGTATATTTTTCGCACATGCGCGCTTTATCTTTACATGGCAACCCGTTGGCCCGTTTCTTAACACATCTGTAGCAGCATGACCACAATGAGGTCATGCTTTCGTCTAAGGGAAAACGGGATGAAACGCCCCGTACTGATCGACTGTAGGCAAGAGGGTAGGGGTGGATCTAGTCGGTCTGAAGAGGGTGTGTGGAAAATTGTCGTACAGGGTACATGAAAATTTTCTATAGAAGTTGTCGCACAGTTACAATTCAAGATCGTAAATTTACAAGCATTGCGCATCGGCATAGAATCAATTGACGAGCAAGAGTGGGAGGTGGTACATGTACATGTACGATTCATTTTGTTAATGGTAAATTACTACATGTACGAACGTGTTTTTCCCGGTGTACCATTTTACATTTTCACAGAAGGTATTGCCTTTGTCCCTGCATACCTTATGCGTTCAAGTGGTGGCGGAAAACCCTTTGACCCCCTCCCCCCCCCCCCAAATCCGCGCCCATGAAGCAGCCTTCTCAGTGTTCCAGCAGAGGTCGTCAAGTCAAATCGTACGCTTGACTTGACGTGAGAGAGCCGTGTCACAATAATTGACCCAAGACTGTTCACCGACCGGAGTGGGCTACTTGCGAGGCCGCCTGCATGAAAACGGAAAATCGTACGCTGTATAGTACATAATTTCAAACACAGTTGCAGTTAAAATGTCTTTATTTTTAGTATTTTTTTTTTTAACGTACAACGTGTGGTTTGCTGGTGAGAGTCGTGTGAGCTCTTCATTGCTGACGCCATCCGCCACCGCCGCCGCGGCGTCGAGACGCCATGAGCCGAGCGGAGACGTGTGTGTCTTGCACTCCTCACCCACTCCTGGGGCTTCCGCCTCAAGGGGGCGGCGTGGCATGCCCTGCCCTGCCCTGCCCCGCCCTGCTCCTGCCCTGTCCTGCCCCTGCCCTGTCCTGTCCTGCCCTGCCCTGCCCTGCTCCTGCGCTGCCCTGCCCTCTGTCCTGCTCCTGCCCTGTCCTGCCCTGCCCTGCTCCTGCCCTGTCCTGCCCTGCTCCTGCCCTGCCCTGCCCTGCTCCTGCCCTGCCCTGCCCTGCTCCTGCTCCTGCCCTGCCCTGCCCTGCCCTGCCCTGCTCCTGCTCCTGCTCCTGCCCTGTCCTGCCCAACCTCGCCCTGCCCTTCCCGCTGCGCTGGCGCCACTGGCGCGTTGGCGTGCGCCCTCAATACCCCCGCGACCTGCTGTAGGGTGATTCCGCACACTGGTTTCGCCGTAGCTCTTTCCTTGTCGCACCCACGGGGCGGGACATGGCCATAAGGAGCAAGAGACATAGGACGCTACAGAACGGTGTTCGGAATCGCCTTGCTGCGACGCCTGCGACACAGCGTGGCGTGGCGTGGCTTCGTTGCCCCACCCCTACCCCACCCCTTGGCCGGCTCAGCCCTGCCCCATTTGCCGCGCGGCCCCCGCCCCGCCGCCGTATGTTCGGCTCGGCAACCCACTGAGTGAGTACTCGTGGGCGCACTCCTCGAGTGCGTGCGATAGCCCGCCTGGAAAAGTATGGTATCATTTTGTAATCGGCTTGTCATCGGCCGGTTGACATTTCGCTCCCAAACTGATGACAAATGGACGGTGGAATCGGATGACATATTGATTGATTACAAACTGATCACGAAACACTAATCGTAAAACTGTTTCCAAACTGATTCCAAAACGATTACAAATTGATGACAAACACCGATAAGCATTCTGTGATCAGTTTCTAAACAGTATGTCATCCAATTTTATCATCCATTTTTCATCAGTACGGGAACGAAATGTCAGCCGGCCGATGACAAACCGATTACAAAATTATACCATACTTTTCCACGCGGGAGGTTGCCTACTCGCCTACTGCCGTGGGCGCTGTTGCTCCTCACACCCGTCACCTCACCTCGCAGGCTGCCGGTAGGAGACGGAAATCCATCGTCGTGGTTATATCTCGGGTTTGGAGAAGGGGGGTGGGGGTGGGGGGGTGGGGGGGGGGTGGGGTAGAGGTATACAATTCACTCAGGCTGGGCCACTGCACCCCCAGCCCGTTATATGTCTATAAGTTTTCCGTCTCATTGTCAGTAATCCTGCTGTGTAAAGGCCTATGTAAGTCACTGACAATTATTTTAAGTAGTGATACCGTTTTAATGTATTTACGAAGCAGACAAGTTTTGGTTTCATGTTGGACGGCGTCGAGGGGGCAATGCACTCGCGTATTAGTCGGGTCACTCTATCCGCAATAAAGGGGTAATAGTGTGTGTAATTGAAGCGTAATGACCAAAATTCTCCATTATTTTATTCATTTTTGGGTCGAGGCTGTTTTTGCCCGTTTTTGCCTGACTTTGGCCAAATCTGTCAATTTTCGGAGCGTAATACAGCGTAATAGACGTAGTAGTCGGGTCACAGATTTTAAGAGTGAATGCCCCCTCGGACGGCGTTATGCACAATATAATACAATCATAGTAATATGCGCAAAATTTTAGGCATGTGAACACATTGTGCATCTGCACAAATTTGTGCATAAGGAACAGAGCTAAGCATAGTTATGCAGGAAAAATTGTGCACAATTTTGGTTGTTTGAAATCCTGCAAGGCTAACGCACAACAAAGTGCCCAAGGGTTTAGTGTGCACCATGAGGGGAGGGGGGGGGGGGGGTTATGGCAGGGTTGCGGGCGAGGGTATGCTGGCTGCGGAGAGGGCTGCACACAGCTGGGTTATGGATGGAGTACCCCGCCGGCTAAACCCACGCCACCTCGGGCTCAATCTCACCATCATGGTTCGCTTCTCTTTTCCTCTTCTCTCTCCCTCTCTCCCTCCCCTTGAACCGAACCGAATGTAAAGACGTCCGCGCTTCACTCGCCATTTTCTGATATGAAATCTAGTGCCTTGCTCCGGCCGGCTAGACTGGCAGCTGCGGATGAGGATGAGAAAGGAAACCAAATTCCTCCTCCTTCCCCCTCCTTCCTACCCTCACCTCCTCCCGGGGTCGTTACCCCCTCGTCACCTCCGCTGCTCACCCTTTCCTCCCGCCCCAGCCCGCGCCGCCACATCACAGAGCCGTGCCGCCGAAGAGCACGCGATAAATCCGGGGTGCTATCTTGATGCAGAAATCAGCCACCGCGCGCCGCATTACGCTTCGGATTTCCACGCCAGTTCCCCCACCCACCACCCCTACGTACCCCCTCCTCCCCTCGCCGTACCTCCCAGACACTGCCCCCTCCGCTACGTACCCCCCCCCCCCCCTTAATCCACGGCGTCTCCAACAACTCGTGCCTCACCCCCCCCCCCCCTCTCTCTCTGTCTCTCTCTCTCCCTCCCTCTCCCCCTCTGTCTCATAGGGAAACGGGGAACTTCTTTCTGATTGCGACCATTCTCGTTGGTAGGTTGGTGCGCGAGCGAACACACGCGTGGTTTGGCCGCAACAGCCGCGCGGTCTGGTCGAAGTGTAGTCGTGGGACATTTGGGAGATTTTGACTTTTATCATGCATTTTTTACGTTCAATACTGTCGAAAGGGTTGCTCTAAGGCTAATCTCGACCTAACCAATGAATTTCCCTCACTTTTCTGCTACTTGGACAACTCTTGATTCCTTACTATAGTGATATTTTTCTATTTTAGCTATTTTTTTAAAGTTTCGACATTTGGGCTAAAATTCTTGCGAGCATGGTTTCTCAGTGAATTTTGTTTCAAAAAAATCTGAAAAAATTTTCACACTTAAATAAGGTCAAAATGGAGAACTCATAAGTGGAAGATCTCAAAAAAATCAATTCTGTGATTTTTAATCAACAAATGAAGATTCGTGACAGTTTTCATGCCGTTTTCTGACATTTCATTGGCCGTTACTAAATATGCAATTATTTTTTTTTTTGACTAAAACGCGTTTATGAGTTCTAGCCAATAAATGAGTGATCATTTTAAGCCATCAAACAAAATTCTATCTCTAACGTAGCCTGAGATATCGTGCGCGCAAGCTAAAACAAAAAAGTTTCTGAGAAACAGCTTCAAAGTTTATAAAACAGTTTGCCCCTCACCACTTCCAATCACTCTCTCTGCCTGCTCTGCCTTCCCGCCGCTCCAGCAGAGCCCGCTGGCACGCTAAACTCACGTTTGTTGCCGGCATGGACCAGACAGGTCGATTTTACGGTATATGTTCATTTTGGGGAAATTTCCAGTTTTGCAGAACTTCGAATAAAAAATTCCTACCTCGATTTGAGGGTGCTGTGGGGCCAGATTTCATCTGGCACAGTTGTATGAATGTCCAAAGAGTCAGAAAAAAAAACATGCGAAAATCGATTTTTTTTTCACTTAACCCCCGCTTAAGTATTTAGTTTCTTTCCTACGATTTTGTTTTTTCTTTCCCCCGGTGACTCGAGGGCGTAAGAAAGAAAGAGAGAGAGAGAGAGAGCGAGCGAGAGAGAGAGAGAGAGAGAGAGAGAGAGAGCGAGAGAGAGAGAGAGAGAGAGAGAGAGAGAGAGAGAGAGAGAGAGAGGAGAGAGAGAGAGAGAGAGAGAGAGAGAGAGAGAGAGAGAGAGAGAGAGAGAGAGAGAGATTTTGCTTTAATGCAACGCGGCCGCGTGAGTTCACTATAAAGTTGACGAGGACCATTTCGCTCCCTCCCTGTAACGGTCCTCCACCCCACGCCATCCCCGGCCAGCGGTACGGGACGGAAACATTCCGTGCAGGTCGATTTTTATTTCCTTTTGCTTTTTATTGAAGTTGATGAAGCAGGGCTTGTTTTGTCTCCGCAGTCAGAGGCGGAACGATGCACCAATGAGAAAAAGAAAACGACGAGAAGCAGTGCAAAAAAGATAGATGAAAATGTCTCTCTTTTTTGTGTCGCTAATATATAATAATCCTGGCTCTTCGGTGGGGAAGAGACGCTTTAAAAATTTTGAGATTGGCCTTGCTCATGGCCTCCCTCTTAATTGCGCCCTTGTGGAGATAAACGGTAACCTCCCGGTTTAGGGGCAGCACAGCGTTATGCTATAGCCTTGGTAATGGGATATTGTTCGCGTTGGTGT
>JAHWGI010001413.1:141558-537990 GCA_029379305.1 Frankliniella fusca
AAAGATTTCCGTGGAGGGGGACACTTGATGAGTCTATTGACCAATTTTTTAAAGCCCTGCGCAAGCGGGGCAAATAATGTTTATCGTCAGATCACATGTAGTCATAGTACTACGCGATGACTCGGTTCTCTCGAGTCAAGTCGAGTTTCAGTGTTGTCATCTCATCTCCTCACTGTGAAAAACATGTTCGTAGATTTACGATTTATTTTGTAAATTACGACTTACGAAAAATGATGTAAATTTACGACAGCCCATTCTTGCCTGTGATTGAATTTCAAGTCGATAGGTACTGCGTGTAATTCTACGATAAGTGATCGTAATTTTACAACTCTACTTCGTGGAAAATTTTCCCGTAAACCTACGACAATTTTTCACAGTGTTCTTTCTGGTGCTGGTCACTGAAGTAGAGCTTTGTTTGAACGCAGACTTTAGAGGTTTTCTGTTTTGCTCCGTATTGGCTCGGCCCCGCCTACCGCCACCCCCACCACGAAAACACTATTCCCATGCTCTTGGTGATTTAAGCAAAAAAGTCGAGCAGATGGTGTGGTAAGCTCCCGCTGCACTTCCGGCCAACTGCAAGCGATCCACTGTGGAAACCCGTTGTTGTCGTTTTAGTGGATAATTTTCTACGAAATGGAGTTGCAAATTTAAATGATTGTTTCTTTGTTTTTGTTTTTAAAAATCTCGACGTATAAGAGAAGTCAGGTAATCAGCGCATGATCATGATGTTAAGTATCGTGGACTTGACTTCCGCGGCCGCAGTTTTCCTTTCTCCCGGCAGATGGCGTGTTAGGCTCCCGCTGTACTTCCAGGATAAATTTATGAAAGCATAAATCCTAATTTGAATAATGTTGCATTAAGGGAGCTGCAAATGTTGTCAAGTGTCGTCTCGCGCACCGGACAATTCATGTCCGAATCAACCTCCTTGGCCGTCTTGCTTTTTGCATTGATCTGAAGGCAGACACTCAGCGCGTGCTGGTCTTGACAACTCTATAAGTGGTTGCGCTACAGATTTCCGGGCATACTTACCTGGCGCAGGAGTTAACCGTGATCATGAAGGCGGTTCTCCCAGGGCGAGGCCTTTCCATTGCACTTCGGTTGGGCTGACCTCTGCGAGTATCCCAAATGTGGATACCTCGGGCGTATAATTTTTGATAGTCGGGACTGCGTTCGCGCTGTCCCGGAATAATCCTTCCTATCTCTCTCTCTCTCTCTCCCACCGGTGACGGTACTGTCAGTCTCACGTGGAAGAAGCGTTGTGTGTCATTCAGTGCCGATGGCGGTGACACAAGTACCCTATGGTTGGTTATGCCTTGTAGCACACCATTAACGCCATAGCCTTGGTAATGGGATATTGTTCGCGTTGGTGTCAATGTAACATTTTCGAATGCCAAAGCCCCGAGTCCTGGAACCAGCGAAAAACTAAATTTCGCGTAGATAAGGATCCTGCTATTTCTTGGTGGAAAAAAAGTGGCCAAGCATATTAATGTTTCCGGGAAATGCAAACTGGACGTGCAGTTTTCGTATTCAGGGCAAGAGGGAAGGTCCACTCGTGTTTGGTTCGGGCTCCGCACGATGGAGCCACCCTCGATCTCCGGCCTGCTTTGCGCGCTGGTGTCTCACATCCCCGAAGGGGTCAGGGGGCTCGTGGCGATCGGTGTACCGGTACTCTGGTCTCCCTTCAGATCGTAAAAATCTTTCGCCTTTTACTAAAGATTTCCGTGGAGGGGGACACTTGATGAGTCTATTGACCAATTTTTTAAAGCCCTGCGCAAGCGGGGCAAATAATGTTTATCGTCAGATCACATGTAGTCATAGTACTACGCGATGACTCGGTTCTCTCGAGTCAAGTCGAGTTTCAGTGTTGTCATCTCATCTCCTCACTGTGAAAAACATGTTCGTAGATTTACGATTTATTTTGTAAATTACGACTTACGAAAAATGATGTAAATTTACGACAGCCCATTCTTGCCTGTGATTGAATTTCAAGTCGATAGGTACTGCGTGTAATTCTACGATAAGTGATCGTAATTTTACAACTCTACTTCGTGGAAAATTTTCCCGTAAACCTACGACAATTTTTCACAGTGTTCTTTCTGGTGCTGGTCACTGAAGTAGAGCTTTGTTTGAACGCAGACTTTAGAGGTTTTCTGTTTTGCTCCGTATTGGCTCGGCCCCGCCTACCGCCACCCCCACCACGAAAACACTATTCCCATGCTCTTGGTGATTTAAGCAAAAAAGTCGAGCAGATGGTGTGGTAAGCTCCCGCTGCACTTCCGGCCAACTGCAAGCGATCCACTGTGGAAACCCGTTGTTGTCGTTTTAGTGGATAATTTTCTACGAAATGGAGTTGCAAATTTAAATGATTGTTTCTTTGTTTTTGTTTTTAAAAATCTCGACGTATAAGAGAAGTCAGGTAATCAGCGCATGATCATGATGTTAAGTATCGTGGACTTGACTTCCGCGGCCGCAGTTTTCCTTTCTCCCGGCAGATGGCGTGTTAGGCTCCCGCTGTACTTCCAGGATAAATTTATGAAAGCATAAATCCTAATTTGAATAATGTTGCATTAAGGGAGCTGCAAATGTTGTCAAGTGTCGTCTCGCGCACCGGACAATTCATGTCCGAATCAACCTCCTTGGCCGTCTTGCTTTTTGCATTGATCTGAAGGCAGACACTCAGCGCGTGCTGGTCTTGACAACTCTATAAGTGGTTGCGCTACAGATTTCCGGGCATACTTACCTGGCGCAGGAGTTAACCGTGATCATGAAGGCGGTTCTCCCAGGGCGAGGCCTTTCCATTGCACTTCGGTTGGGCTGACCTCTGCGAGTATCCCAAATGTGGATACCTCGGGCGTATAATTTTTGATAGTCGGGACTGCGTTCGCGCTGTCCCGGAATAATCCTTCCTATCTCTCTCTCTCTCTCTCCCACCGGTGACGGTACTGTCAGTCTCACGTGGAAGAAGCGTTGTGTGTCATTCAGTGCCGATGGCGGTGACACAAGTACCCTATGGTTGGTTATGCCTTGTAGCACACCATTAACGCCATAGCCTTGGTAATGGGATATTGTTCGCGTTGGTGTCAATGTAACATTTTCGAATGCCAAAGCCCCGAGTCCTGGAACCAGCGAAAAACTAAATTTCGCGTAGATAAGGATCCTGCTATTTCTTGGTGGAAAAAAAGTGGCCAAGCATATTAATGTTTCCGGGAAATGCAAACTGGACGTGCAGTTTTCGTATTCAGGGCAAGAGGGAAGGTCCACTCGTGTTTGGTTCGGGCTCCGCACGATGGAGCCACCCTCGATCTCCGGCCTGCTTTGCGCGCTGGTGTCTCACATCCCCGAAGGGGTCAGGGGGCTCGTGGCGATCGGTGTACCGGTACTCTGGTCTCCCTTCAGATCGTAAAAATCTTTCGCCTTTTACTAAAGATTTCCGTGGAGGGGGACACTTGATGAGTCTATTGACCAATTTTTTAAAGCCCTGCGCAAGCGGGGCAAATAATGTTTATCGTCAGATCACATGTAGTCATAGTACTACGCGATGACTCGGTTCTCTCGAGTCAAGTCGAGTTTCAGTGTTGTCATCTCATCTCCTCACTGTGAAAAACATGTTCGTAGATTTACGATTTATTTTGTAAATTACGACTTACGAAAAATGATGTAAATTTACGACAGCCCATTCTTGCCTGTGATTGAATTTCAAGTCGATAGGTACTGCGTGTAATTCTACGATAAGTGATCGTAATTTTACAACTCTACTTCGTGGAAAATTTTCCCGTAAACCTACGACAATTTTTCACAGTGTTCTTTCTGGTGCTGGTCACTGAAGTAGAGCTTTGTTTGAACGCAGACTTTAGAGGTTTTCTGTTTTGCTCCGTATTGGCTCGGCCCCGCCTACCGCCACCCCCACCACGAAAACACTATTCCCATGCTCTTGGTGATTTAAGCAAAAAAGTCGAGCAGATGGTGTGGTAAGCTCCCGCTGCACTTCCGGCCAACTGCAAGCGATCCACTGTGGAAACCCGTTGTTGTCGTTTTAGTGGATAATTTTCTACGAAATGGAGTTGCAAATTTAAATGATTGTTTCTTTGTTTTTGTTTTTAAAAATCTCGACGTATAAGAGAAGTCAGGTAATCAGCGCATGATCATGATGTTAAGTATCGTGGACTTGACTTCCGCGGCCGCAGTTTTCCTTTCTCCCGGCAGATGGCGTGTTAGGCTCCCGCTGTACTTCCAGGATAAATTTATGAAAGCATAAATCCTAATTTGAATAATGTTGCATTAAGGGAGCTGCAAATGTTGTCAAGTGTCGTCTCGCGCACCGGACAATTCATGTCCGAATCAACCTCCTTGGCCGTCTTGCTTTTTGCATTGATCTGAAGGCAGACACTCAGCGCGTGCTGGTCTTGACAACTCTATAAGTGGTTGCGCTACAGATTTCCGGGCATACTTACCTGGCGCAGGAGTTAACCGTGATCATGAAGGCGGTTCTCCCAGGGCGAGGCCTTTCCATTGCACTTCGGTTGGGCTGACCTCTGCGAGTATCCCAAATGTGGATACCTCGGGCGTATAATTTTTGATAGTCGGGACTGCGTTCGCGCTGTCCCGGAATAATCCTTCCTATCTCTCTCTCTCTCTCTCCCACCGGTGACGGTACTGTCAGTCTCACGTGGAAGAAGCGTTGTGTGTCATTCAGTGCCGATGGCGGTGACACAAGTACCCTATGGTTGGTTATGCCTTGTAGCACACCATTAACGCCATAGCCTTGGTAATGGGATATTGTTCGCGTTGGTGTCAATGTAACATTTTCGAATGCCAAAGCCCCGAGTCCTGGAACCAGCGAAAAACTAAATTTCGCGTAGATAAGGATCCTGCTATTTCTTGGTGGAAAAAAAGTGGCCAAGCATATTAATGTTTCCGGGAAATGCAAACTGGACGTGCAGTTTTCGTATTCAGGGCAAGAGGGAAGGTCCACTCGTGTTTGGTTCGGGCTCCGCACGATGGAGCCACCCTCGATCTCCGGCCTGCTTTGCGCGCTGGTGTCTCACATCCCCGAAGGGGTCAGGGGGCTCGTGGCGATCGGTGTACCGGTACTCTGGTCTCCCTTCAGATCGTAAAAATCTTTCGCCTTTTACTAAAGATTTCCGTGGAGGGGGACACTTGATGAGTCTATTGACCAATTTTTTAAAGCCCTGCGCAAGCGGGGCAAATAATGTTTATCGTCAGATCACATGTAGTCATAGTACTACGCGATGACTCGGTTCTCTCGAGTCAAGTCGAGTTTCAGTGTTGTCATCTCATCTCCTCACTGTGAAAAACATGTTCGTAGATTTACGATTTATTTTGTAAATTACGACTTACGAAAAATGATGTAAATTTACGACAGCCCATTCTTGCCTGTGATTGAATTTCAAGTCGATAGGTACTGCGTGTAATTCTACGATAAGTGATCGTAATTTTACAACTCTACTTCGTGGAAAATTTTCCCGTAAACCTACGACAATTTTTCACAGTGTTCTTTCTGGTGCTGGTCACTGAAGTAGAGCTTTGTTTGAACGCAGACTTTAGAGGTTTTCTGTTTTGCTCCGTATTGGCTCGGCCCCGCCTACCGCCACCCCCACCACGAAAACACTATTCCCATGCTCTTGGTGATTTAAGCAAAAAAGTCGAGCAGATGGTGTGGTAAGCTCCCGCTGCACTTCCGGCCAACTGCAAGCGATCCACTGTGGAAACCCGTTGTTGTCGTTTTAGTGGATAATTTTCTACGAAATGGAGTTGCAAATTTAAATGATTGTTTCTTTGTTTTTGTTTTTAAAAATCTCGACGTATAAGAGAAGTCAGGTAATCAGCGCATGATCATGATGTTAAGTATCGTGGACTTGACTTCCGCGGCCGCAGTTTTCCTTTCTCCCGGCAGATGGCGTGTTAGGCTCCCGCTGTACTTCCAGGATAAATTTATGAAAGCATAAATCCTAATTTGAATAATGTTGCATTAAGGGAGCTGCAAATGTTGTCAAGTGTCGTCTCGCGCACCGGACAATTCATGTCCGAATCAACCTCCTTGGCCGTCTTGCTTTTTGCATTGATCTGAAGGCAGACACTCAGCGCGTGCTGGTCTTGACAACTCTATAAGTGGTTGCGCTACAGATTTCCGGGCATACTTACCTGGCGCAGGAGTTAACCGTGATCATGAAGGCGGTTCTCCCAGGGCGAGGCCTTTCCATTGCACTTCGGTTGGGCTGACCTCTGCGAGTATCCCAAATGTGGATACCTCGGGCGTATAATTTTTGATAGTCGGGACTGCGTTCGCGCTGTCCCGGAATAATCCTTCCTATCTCTCTCTCTCTCTCTCCCACCGGTGACGGTACTGTCAGTCTCACGTGGAAGAAGCGTTGTGTGTCATTCAGTGCCGATGGCGGTGACACAAGTACCCTATGGTTGGTTATGCCTTGTAGCACACCATTAACGCCATAGCCTTGGTAATGGGATATTGTTCGCGTTGGTGTCAATGTAACATTTTCGAATGCCAAAGCCCCGAGTCCTGGAACCAGCGAAAAACTAAATTTCGCGTAGATAAGGATCCTGCTATTTCTTGGTGGAAAAAAAGTGGCCAAGCATATTAATGTTTCCGGGAAATGCAAACTGGACGTGCAGTTTTCGTATTCAGGGCAAGAGGGAAGGTCCACTCGTGTTTGGTTCGGGCTCCGCACGATGGAGCCACCCTCGATCTCCGGCCTGCTTTGCGCGCTGGTGTCTCACATCCCCGAAGGGGTCAGGGGGCTCGTGGCGATCGGTGTACCGGTACTCTGGTCTCCCTTCAGATCGTAAAAATCTTTCGCCTTTTACTAAAGATTTCCGTGGAGGGGGACACTTGATGAGTCTATTGACCAATTTTTTAAAGCCCTGCGCAAGCGGGGCAAATAATGTTTATCGTCAGATCACATGTAGTCATAGTACTACGCGATGACTCGGTTCTCTCGAGTCAAGTCGAGTTTCAGTGTTGTCATCTCATCTCCTCACTGTGAAAAACATGTTCGTAGATTTACGATTTATTTTGTAAATTACGACTTACGAAAAATGATGTAAATTTACGACAGCCCATTCTTGCCTGTGATTGAATTTCAAGTCGATAGGTACTGCGTGTAATTCTACGATAAGTGATCGTAATTTTACAACTCTACTTCGTGGAAAATTTTCCCGTAAACCTACGACAATTTTTCACAGTGTTCTTTCTGGTGCTGGTCACTGAAGTAGAGCTTTGTTTGAACGCAGACTTTAGAGGTTTTCTGTTTTGCTCCGTATTGGCTCGGCCCCGCCTACCGCCACCCCCACCACGAAAACACTATTCCCATGCTCTTGGTGATTTAAGCAAAAAAGTCGAGCAGATGGTGTGGTAAGCTCCCGCTGCACTTCCGGCCAACTGCAAGCGATCCACTGTGGAAACCCGTTGTTGTCGTTTTAGTGGATAATTTTCTACGAAATGGAGTTGCAAATTTAAATGATTGTTTCTTTGTTTTTGTTTTTAAAAATCTCGACGTATAAGAGAAGTCAGGTAATCAGCGCATGATCATGATGTTAAGTATCGTGGACTTGACTTCCGCGGCCGCAGTTTTCCTTTCTCCCGGCAGATGGCGTGTTAGGCTCCCGCTGTACTTCCAGGATAAATTTATGAAAGCATAAATCCTAATTTGAATAATGTTGCATTAAGGGAGCTGCAAATGTTGTCAAGTGTCGTCTCGCGCACCGGACAATTCATGTCCGAATCAACCTCCTTGGCCGTCTTGCTTTTTGCATTGATCTGAAGGCAGACACTCAGCGCGTGCTGGTCTTGACAACTCTATAAGTGGTTGCGCTACAGATTTCCGGGCATACTTACCTGGCGCAGGAGTTAACCGTGATCATGAAGGCGGTTCTCCCAGGGCGAGGCCTTTCCATTGCACTTCGGTTGGGCTGACCTCTGCGAGTATCCCAAATGTGGATACCTCGGGCGTATAATTTTTGATAGTCGGGACTGCGTTCGCGCTGTCCCGGAATAATCCTTCCTATCTCTCTCTCTCTCTCTCCCACCGGTGACGGTACTGTCAGTCTCACGTGGAAGAAGCGTTGTGTGTCATTCAGTGCCGATGGCGGTGACACAAGTACCCTATGGTTGGTTATGCCTTGTAGCACACCATTAACGCCATAGCCTTGGTAATGGGATATTGTTCGCGTTGGTGTCAATGTAACATTTTCGAATGCCAAAGCCCCGAGTCCTGGAACCAGCGAAAAACTAAATTTCGCGTAGATAAGGATCCTGCTATTTCTTGGTGGAAAAAAAGTGGCCAAGCATATTAATGTTTCCGGGAAATGCAAACTGGACGTGCAGTTTTCGTATTCAGGGCAAGAGGGAAGGTCCACTCGTGTTTGGTTCGGGCTCCGCACGATGGAGCCACCCTCGATCTCCGGCCTGCTTTGCGCGCTGGTGTCTCACATCCCCGAAGGGGTCAGGGGGCTCGTGGCGATCGGTGTACCGGTACTCTGGTCTCCCTTCAGATCGTAAAAATCTTTCGCCTTTTACTAAAGATTTCCGTGGAGGGGGACACTTGATGAGTCTATTGACCAATTTTTTAAAGCCCTGCGCAAGCGGGGCAAATAATGTTTATCGTCAGATCACATGTAGTCATAGTACTACGCGATGACTCGGTTCTCTCGAGTCAAGTCGAGTTTCAGTGTTGTCATCTCATCTCCTCACTGTGAAAAACATGTTCGTAGATTTACGATTTATTTTGTAAATTACGACTTACGAAAAATGATGTAAATTTACGACAGCCCATTCTTGCCTGTGATTGAATTTCAAGTCGATAGGTACTGCGTGTAATTCTACGATAAGTGATCGTAATTTTACAACTCTACTTCGTGGAAAATTTTCCCGTAAACCTACGACAATTTTTCACAGTGTTCTTTCTGGTGCTGGTCACTGAAGTAGAGCTTTGTTTGAACGCAGACTTTAGAGGTTTTCTGTTTTGCTCCGTATTGGCTCGGCCCCGCCTACCGCCACCCCCACCACGAAAACACTATTCCCATGCTCTTGGTGATTTAAGCAAAAAAGTCGAGCAGATGGTGTGGTAAGCTCCCGCTGCACTTCCGGCCAACTGCAAGCGATCCACTGTGGAAACCCGTTGTTGTCGTTTTAGTGGATAATTTTCTACGAAATGGAGTTGCAAATTTAAATGATTGTTTCTTTGTTTTTGTTTTTAAAAATCTCGACGTATAAGAGAAGTCAGGTAATCAGCGCATGATCATGATGTTAAGTATCGTGGACTTGACTTCCGCGGCCGCAGTTTTCCTTTCTCCCGGCAGATGGCGTGTTAGGCTCCCGCTGTACTTCCAGGATAAATTTATGAAAGCATAAATCCTAATTTGAACAATGTTGCATTAAGGGAGCTGCAAATGTTGTCAAGTGTCGTCTCGCGCACCGGACAATTCATGTCCGAATCAACCTCCTTGGCCGTCTTGCTTTTTGCATTGATCTGAAGGCAGACACTCAGCGCGTGCTGGTCTTGACAACTCTATAAGTGGTTGCGCTACAGATTTCCGGGCATACTTACCTGGCGCAGGAGTTAACCGTGATCATGAAGGCGGTTCTCCCAGGGCGAGGCCTTTCCATTGCACTTCGGTTGGGCTGACCTCTGCGAGTATCCCAAATGTGGATACCTCGGGCGTATAATTTTTGATAGTCGGGACTGCGTTCGCGCTGTCCCGGAATAATCCTTCCTATCTCTCTCTCTCTCTCTCCCACCGGTGACGGTACTGTCAGTCTCACGTGGAAGAAGCGTTGTGTGTCATTCAGTGCCGATGGCGGTGACACAAGTACCCTATGGTTGGTTATGCCTTGTAGCACACCATTAACGCCATAGCCTTGGTAATGGGATATTGTTCGCGTTGGTGTCAATGTAACATTTTCGAATGCCAAAGCCCCGAGTCCTGGAACCAGCGAAAAACTAAATTTCGCGTAGATAAGGATCCTGCTATTTCTTGGTGGAAAAAAAGTGGCCAAGCATATTAATGTTTCCGGGAAATGCAAACTGGACGTGCAGTTTTCGTATTCAGGGCAAGAGGGAAGGTCCACTCGTGTTTGGTTCGGGCTCCGCACGATGGAGCCACCCTCGATCTCCGGCCTGCTTTGCGCGCTGGTGTCTCACATCCCCGAAGGGGTCAGGGGGCTCGTGGCGATCGGTGTACCGGTACTCTGGTCTCCCTTCAGATCGTAAAAATCTTTCGCCTTTTACTAAAGATTTCCGTGGAGGGGGACACTTGATGAGTCTATTGACCAATTTTTTAAAGCCCTGCGCAAGCGGGGCAAATAATGTTTATCGTCAGATCACATGTAGTCATAGTACTACGCGATGACTCGGTTCTCTCGAGTCAAGTCGAGTTTCAGTGTTGTCATCTCATCTCCTCACTGTGAAAAACATGTTCGTAGATTTACGATTTATTTTGTAAATTACGACTTACGAAAAATGATGTAAATTTACGACAGCCCATTCTTGCCTGTGATTGAATTTCAAGTCGATAGGTACTGCGTGTAATTCTACGATAAGTGATCGTAATTTTACAACTCTACTTCGTGGAAAATTTTCCCGTAAACCTACGACAATTTTTCACAGTGTTCTTTCTGGTGCTGGTCACTGAAGTAGAGCTTTGTTTGAACGCAGACTTTAGAGGTTTTCTGTTTTGCTCCGTATTGGCTCGGCCCCGCCTACCGCCACCCCCACCACGAAAACACTATTCCCATGCTCTTGGTGATTTAAGCAAAAAAGTCGAGCAGATGGTGTGGTAAGCTCCCGCTGCACTTCCGGCCAACTGCAAGCGATCCACTGTGGAAACCCGTTGTTGTCGTTTTAGTGGATAATTTTCTACGAAATGGAGTTGCAAATTTAAATGATTGTTTCTTTGTTTTTGTTTTTAAAAATCTCGACGTATAAGAGAAGTCAGGTAATCAGCGCATGATCATGATGTTAAGTATCGTGGACTTGACTTCCGCGGCCGCAGTTTTCCTTTCTCCCGGCAGATGGCGTGTTAGGCTCCCGCTGTACTTCCAGGATAAATTTATGAAAGCATAAATCCTAATTTGAATAATGTTGCATTAAGGGAGCTGCAAATGTTGTCAAGTGTCGTCTCGCGCACCGGACAATTCATGTCCGAATCAACCTCCTTGGCCGTCTTGCTTTTTGCATTGATCTGAAGGCAGACACTCAGCGCGTGCTGGTCTTGACAACTCTATAAGTGGTTGCGCTACAGATTTCCGGGCATACTTACCTGGCGCAGGAGTTAACCGTGATCATGAAGGCGGTTCTCCCAGGGCGAGGCCTTTCCATTGCACTTCGGTTGGGCTGACCTCTGCGAGTATCCCAAATGTGGATACCTCGGGCGTATAATTTTTGATAGTCGGGACTGCGTTCGCGCTGTCCCGGAATAATCCTTCCTATCTCTCTCTCTCTCTCTCCCACCGGTGACGGTACTGTCAGTCTCACGTGGAAGAAGCGTTGTGTGTCATTCAGTGCCGATGGCGGTGACACAAGTACCCTATGGTTGGTTATGCCTTGTAGCACACCATTAACGCCATAGCCTTGGTAATGGGATATTGTTCGCGTTGGTGTCAATGTAACATTTTCGAATGCCAAAGCCCCGAGTCCTGGAACCAGCGAAAAACTAAATTTCGCGTAGATAAGGATCCTGCTATTTCTTGGTGGAAAAAAAGTGGCCAAGCATATTAATGTTTCCGGGAAATGCAAACTGGACGTGCAGTTTTCGTATTCAGGGCAAGAGGGAAGGTCCACTCGTGTTTGGTTCGGGCTCCGCACGATGGAGCCACCCTCGATCTCCGGCCTGCTTTGCGCGCTGGTGTCTCACATCCCCGAAGGGGTCAGGGGGCTCGTGGCGATCGGTGTACCGGTACTCTGGTCTCCCTTCAGATCGTAAAAATCTTTCGCCTTTTACTAAAGATTTCCGTGGAGGGGGACACTTGATGAGTCTATTGACCAATTTTTTAAAGCCCTGCGCAAGCGGGGCAAATAATGTTTATCGTCAGATCACATGTAGTCATAGTACTACGCGATGACTCGGTTCTCTCGAGTCAAGTCGAGTTTCAGTGTTGTCATCTCATCTCCTCACTGTGAAAAACATGTTCGTAGATTTACGATTTATTTTGTAAATTACGACTTACGAAAAATGATGTAAATTTACGACAGCCCATTCTTGCCTGTGATTGAATTTCAAGTCGATAGGTACTGCGTGTAATTCTACGATAAGTGATCGTAATTTTACAACTCTACTTCGTGGAAAATTTTCCCGTAAACCTACGACAATTTTTCACAGTGTTCTTTCTGGTGCTGGTCACTGAAGTAGAGCTTTGTTTGAACGCAGACTTTAGAGGTTTTCTGTTTTGCTCCGTATTGGCTCGGCCCCGCCTACCGCCACCCCCACCACGAAAACACTATTCCCATGCTCTTGGTGATTTAAGCAAAAAAGTCGAGCAGATGGTGTGGTAAGCTCCCGCTGCACTTCCGGCCAACTGCAAGCGATCCACTGTGGAAACCCGTTGTTGTCGTTTTAGTGGATAATTTTCTACGAAATGGAGTTGCAAATTTAAATGATTGTTTCTTTGTTTTTGTTTTTAAAAATCTCGACGTATAAGAGAAGTCAGGTAATCAGCGCATGATCATGATGTTAAGTATCGTGGACTTGACTTCCGCGGCCGCAGTTTTCCTTTCTCCCGGCAGATGGCGTGTTAGGCTCCCGCTGTACTTCCAGGATAAATTTATGAAAGCATAAATCCTAATTTGAACAATGTTGCATTAAGGGAGCTGCAAATGTTGTCAAGTGTCGTCTCGCGCACCGGACAATTCATGTCCGAATCAACCTCCTTGGCCGTCTTGCTTTTTGCATTGATCTGAAGGCAGACACTCAGCGCGTGCTGGTCTTGACAACTCTATAAGTGGTTGCGCTACAGATTTCCGGGCATACTTACCTGGCGCAGGAGTTAACCGTGATCATGAAGGCGGTTCTCCCAGGGCGAGGCCTTTCCATTGCACTTCGGTTGGGCTGACCTCTGCGAGTATCCCAAATGTGGATACCTCGGGCGTATAATTTTTGATAGTCGGGACTGCGTTCGCGCTGTCCCGGAATAATCCTTCCTATCTCTCTCTCTCTCTCTCCCACCGGTGACGGTACTGTCAGTCTCACGTGGAAGAAGCGTTGTGTGTCATTCAGTGCCGATGGCGGTGACACAAGTACCCTATGGTTGGTTATGCCTTGTAGCACACCATTAACGCCATAGCCTTGGTAATGGGATATTGTTCGCGTTGGTGTCAATGTAACATTTTCGAATGCCAAAGCCCCGAGTCCTGGAACCAGCGAAAAACTAAATTTCGCGTAGATAAGGATCCTGCTATTTCTTGGTGGAAAAAAAGTGGCCAAGCATATTAATGTTTCCGGGAAATGCAAACTGGACGTGCAGTTTTCGTATTCAGGGCAAGAGGGAAGGTCCACTCGTGTTTGGTTCGGGCTCCGCACGATGGAGCCACCCTCGATCTCCGGCCTGCTTTGCGCGCTGGTGTCTCACATCCCCGAAGGGGTCAGGGGGCTCGTGGCGATCGGTGTACCGGTACTCTGGTCTCCCTTCAGATCGTAAAAATCTTTCGCCTTTTACTAAAGATTTCCGTGGAGGGGGACACTTGATGAGTCTATTGACCAATTTTTTAAAGCCCTGCGCAAGCGGGGCAAATAATGTTTATCGTCAGATCACATGTAGTCATAGTACTACGCGATGACTCGGTTCTCTCGAGTCAAGTCGAGTTTCAGTGTTGTCATCTCATCTCCTCACTGTGAAAAACATGTTCGTAGATTTACGATTTATTTTGTAAATTACGACTTACGAAAAATGATGTAAATTTACGACAGCCCATTCTTGCCTGTGATTGAATTTCAAGTCGATAGGTACTGCGTGTAATTCTACGATAAGTGATCGTAATTTTACAACTCTACTTCGTGGAAAATTTTCCCGTAAACCTACGACAATTTTTCACAGTGTTCTTTCTGGTGCTGGTCACTGAAGTAGAGCTTTGTTTGAACGCAGACTTTAGAGGTTTTCTGTTTTGCTCCGTATTGGCTCGGCCCCGCCTACCGCCACCCCCACCACGAAAACACTATTCCCATGCTCTTGGTGATTTAAGCAAAAAAGTCGAGCAGATGGTGTGGTAAGCTCCCGCTGCACTTCCGGCCAACTGCAAGCGATCCACTGTGGAAACCCGTTGTTGTCGTTTTAGTGGATAATTTTCTACGAAATGGAGTTGCAAATTTAAATGATTGTTTCTTTGTTTTTGTTTTTAAAAATCTCGACGTATAAGAGAAGTCAGGTAATCAGCGCATGATCATGATGTTAAGTATCGTGGACTTGACTTCCGCGGCCGCAGTTTTCCTTTCTCCCGGCAGATGGCGTGTTAGGCTCCCGCTGTACTTCCAGGATAAATTTATGAAAGCATAAATCCTAATTTGAATAATGTTGCATTAAGGGAGCTGCAAATGTTGTCAAGTGTCGTCTCGCGCACCGGACAATTCATGTCCGAATCAACCTCCTTGGCCGTCTTGCTTTTTGCATTGATCTGAAGGCAGACACTCAGCGCGTGCTGGTCTTGACAACTCTATAAGTGGTTGCGCTACAGATTTCCGGGCATACTTACCTGGCGCAGGAGTTAACCGTGATCATGAAGGCGGTTCTCCCAGGGCGAGGCCTTTCCATTGCACTTCGGTTGGGCTGACCTCTGCGAGTATCCCAAATGTGGATACCTCGGGCGTATAATTTTTGATAGTCGGGACTGCGTTCGCGCTGTCCCGGAATAATCCTTCCTATCTCTCTCTCTCTCTCTCCCACCGGTGACGGTACTGTCAGTCTCACGTGGAAGAAGCGTTGTGTGTCATTCAGTGCCGATGGCGGTGACACAAGTACCCTATGGTTGGTTATGCCTTGTAGCACACCATTAACGCCATAGCCTTGGTAATGGGATATTGTTCGCGTTGGTGTCAATGTAACATTTTCGAATGCCAAAGCCCCGAGTCCTGGAACCAGCGAAAAACTAAATTTCGCGTAGATAAGGATCCTGCTATTTCTTGGTGGAAAAAAAGTGGCCAAGCATATTAATGTTTCCGGGAAATGCAAACTGGACGTGCAGTTTTCGTATTCAGGGCAAGAGGGAAGGTCCACTCGTGTTTGGTTCGGGCTCCGCACGATGGAGCCACCCTCGATCTCCGGCCTGCTTTGCGCGCTGGTGTCTCACATCCCCGAAGGGGTCAGGGGGCTCGTGGCGATCGGTGTACCGGTACTCTGGTCTCCCTTCAGATCGTAAAAATCTTTCGCCTTTTACTAAAGATTTCCGTGGAGGGGGACACTTGATGAGTCTATTGACCAATTTTTTAAAGCCCTGCGCAAGCGGGGCAAATAATGTTTATCGTCAGATCACATGTAGTCATAGTACTACGCGATGACTCGGTTCTCTCGAGTCAAGTCGAGTTTCAGTGTTGTCATCTCATCTCCTCACTGTGAAAAACATGTTCGTAGATTTACGATTTATTTTGTAAATTACGACTTACGAAAAATGATGTAAATTTACGACAGCCCATTCTTGCCTGTGATTGAATTTCAAGTCGATAGGTACTGCGTGTAATTCTACGATAAGTGATCGTAATTTTACAACTCTACTTCGTGGAAAATTTTCCCGTAAACCTACGACAATTTTTCACAGTGTTCTTTCTGGTGCTGGTCACTGAAGTAGAGCTTTGTTTGAACGCAGACTTTAGAGGTTTTCTGTTTTGCTCCGTATTGGCTCGGCCCCGCCTACCGCCACCCCCACCACGAAAACACTATTCCCATGCTCTTGGTGATTTAAGCAAAAAAGTCGAGCAGATGGTGTGGTAAGCTCCCGCTGCACTTCCGGCCAACTGCAAGCGATCCACTGTGGAAACCCGTTGTTGTCGTTTTAGTGGATAATTTTCTACGAAATGGAGTTGCAAATTTAAATGATTGTTTCTTTGTTTTTGTTTTTAAAAATCTCGACGTATAAGAGAAGTCAGGTAATCAGCGCATGATCATGATGTTAAGTATCGTGGACTTGACTTCCGCGGCCGCAGTTTTCCTTTCTCCCGGCAGATGGCGTGTTAGGCTCCCGCTGTACTTCCAGGATAAATTTATGAAAGCATAAATCCTAATTTGAATAATGTTGCATTAAGGGAGCTGCAAATGTTGTCAAGTGTCGTCTCGCGCACCGGACAATTCATGTCCGAATCAACCTCCTTGGCCGTCTTGCTTTTTGCATTGATCTGAAGGCAGACACTCAGCGCGTGCTGGTCTTGACAACTCTATAAGTGGTTGCGCTACAGATTTCCGGGCATACTTACCTGGCGCAGGAGTTAACCGTGATCATGAAGGCGGTTCTCCCAGGGCGAGGCCTTTCCATTGCACTTCGGTTGGGCTGACCTCTGCGAGTATCCCAAATGTGGATACCTCGGGCGTATAATTTTTGATAGTCGGGACTGCGTTCGCGCTGTCCCGGAATAATCCTTCCTATCTCTCTCTCTCCCACCGGTGACGGTACTGTCAGTCTCACGTGGAAGAAGCGTTGTGTGTCATTCAGTGCCGATGGCGGTGACACAAGTACCCTATGGTTGGTTATGCCTTGTAGCACACCATTAACGCCATAGCCTTGGTAATGGGATATTGTTCGCGTTGGTGTCAATGTAACATTTTCGAATGCCAAAGCCCCGAGTCCTGGAACCAGCGAAAAACTAAATTTCGCGTAGATAAGGATCCTGCTATTTCTTGGTGGAAAAAAAGTGGCCAAGCATATTAATGTTTCCGGGAAATGCAAACTGGACGTGCAGTTTTCGTATTCAGGGCAAGAGGGAAGGTCCACTCGTGTTTGGTTCGGGCTCCGCACGATGGAGCCACCCTCGATCTCCGGCCTGCTTTGCGCGCTGGTGTCTCACATCCCCGAAGGGGTCAGGGGGCTCGTGGCGATCGGTGTACCGGTACTCTGGTCTCCCTTCAGATCGTAAAAATCTTTCGCCTTTTACTAAAGATTTCCGTGGAGGGGGACACTTGATGAGTCTATTGACCAATTTTTTAAAGCCCTGCGCAAGCGGGGCAAATAATGTTTATCGTCAGATCACATGTAGTCATAGTACTACGCGATGACTCGGTTCTCTCGAGTCAAGTCGAGTTTCAGTGTTGTCATCTCATCTCCTCACTGTGAAAAACATGTTCGTAGATTTACGATTTATTTTGTAAATTACGACTTACGAAAAATGATGTAAATTTACGACAGCCCATTCTTGCCTGTGATTGAATTTCAAGTCGATAGGTACTGCGTGTAATTCTACGATAAGTGATCGTAATTTTACAACTCTACTTCGTGGAAAATTTTCCCGTAAACCTACGACAATTTTTCACAGTGTTCTTTCTGGTGCTGGTCACTGAAGTAGAGCTTTGTTTGAACGCAGACTTTAGAGGTTTTCTGTTTTGCTCCGTATTGGCTCGGCCCCGCCTACCGCCACCCCCACCACGAAAACACTATTCCCATGCTCTTGGTGATTTAAGCAAAAAAGTCGAGCAGATGGTGTGGTAAGCTCCCGCTGCACTTCCGGCCAACTGCAAGCGATCCACTGTGGAAACCCGTTGTTGTCGTTTTAGTGGATAATTTTCTACGAAATGGAGTTGCAAATTTAAATGATTGTTTCTTTGTTTTTGTTTTTAAAAATCTCGACGTATAAGAGTAGTCAGGTAATCAGCCTTCAGGAGGCAATGCGCGAAAGAAAGGGACCTCACGAGAACTACCATTTTAAGTTCGAAAATCCATGAAATATTTTGAGTTTAGTAATATTTGTGTTTTGTCTTGCTCATTTTCCTTGGAACGATCCATATAAATTATAGACAGCCTGAAAAAAACGTTCTGGAAATCAGCGAAAGCTCGGGGAAAATAGAGTTGTAAAGTTTCGTGCGGCCATAGTTTGTGTTGCAATGGGCCCGGCTGTGCTGCTTTAGGCTACTTGGTGAGAGTTTCCTTTCCCGCCCCTTGCGACCCTCTCGCCCCTGGTAGGAGTCTCCACGAGCCGCGAGCTTTTACCATTCTGTCCGCTCGCCCAGTCCCGTCTGGCCCGGCCCAAACTTTCCTAGGACCAGGCTCAGCTTCTCGAGATTTTTATTTGTTTTATTTCGTTGTTCGCTCGATGGGTCGCCGGGCGGCACATTCACACGGCCGCGGCCATCATATCCTGAGGAGTTTTCTGTTACGGCACACGGCAATGCGCCGCGCGGGTTTATCAAGGGAGTGTGAAGTGAGAGGAACCTAAGAGCACACCTGTTCTGTTTCCTACTGAACTCTGATGGGTCAACGCTTATTGTAATTTTGTCAGTAGCCAATGAGTGCACAGTAGGGAGAAGAGGTGTCTGGCGTGATCTTTTTCTGAGGGTTCCGGTTTCACTTGGGTGGAATGCCCTATTTTAACGGCCCTCTACGAGAGACAGAGAGAGAGAGAGAGAGAGAGAGAGAGAGAGAGAGAGAGAGAGAGAGAGAGAGAGAGAGAGAGAGAGAGAGAGAGGGTGCGCGCGCACGCGCTTGTGTGTGTGTGTGTGTGTGTGTGTGTGTGTGTGTGTGTGTGTGTGTGTGTGTGTGTGTGTGTGTTATTTGAACCCCTCCCTCCTCAACTTTTTCTTGCCCTCCCCGTTGCCGCCTCGGATTCAGCTTTGCTTTGGCTTGATGAGCGGCCTCCGCCCCGCCAGAGGCACTGCGCGTCCGCCTGAGGCCCGCGGTCGCCGGGTTCTACACGGACATCGTGCGACTCCTTTTTTTTTGTTTGTTCTGCTCCTGCTTCTCAGCAAAGGGGGAAGTCCAGTAAGTGTCGGGGCGGGGCGGGGCTGTGCCGGCTCGTGCCCGAGCTGGGTGCGCAGACGCAGCCGCCACGGGAGCATTAGCCTGCTTGCGCTCTCTCCCCTGCAGCTCTTGGCTCTGTTCGAGTGGCATTTTTTTCCCGCCTATCCTCTCCGTACTTCCGGTTCCTCCCCCTCGCTCCCCCGCGACCCTCTGGCTTGTAGCCACGCTGTGCCGCGCCATATCTCGCTAGTCCTCATGACGCTGACACATTTTTACCGAAGAAAGAACTTGCTAAGCTTGGTGCGCTGGCCCGCGCGCCCCGCCCCGCCGTGTGAGTCGGTGTGAGTCTTAAGTCGACGTTAAAGGAAAGCACTGTGTGAAATGAATGCAAAGTGAATTATTTGTAACATACGCAGAATTTCATAACCTTGTATATTGCGAAAAATTAGTTCACTGCAAATAAAATCTTTGCAACGGTTGTTTAAAAATCCTAAAATATATTTGCATTGCAAATCTAATAAATAGTATGTAAGCTTGCAAACACTGAAAATGTACAAGTCACATTTCTCGCCCGTAATGAGCGGAGCATTTTTTCATCGCTCAGTAAAAGTGACTTTCGCTAAAACGACTCAAATCAAGTCTTTTCTTGAATTTTTAAATCGCTCCAGAAGAGTGACGTTTGACGATTTGACTCAAAAAGAGTAATCAAAGTGACTCTAGTAGAGCGATGTTCATCCATGTCGCTCTCCGAGGAGCATGAAAATTTGGTACAGAAAAGTCGCTGTCCCAAGATCGAAAAAGGCGACTCTTCCATTTTCAGTGAAGAACTTGCCTGCTGTAAGCTTCTTTGCAACTCGAGAAGAAAATACTTCACAATATAAACCCACGCTTTGCAAGCATTTTACAGTGTAAAGGCCCGGTTCGGCCCTTCTTTCGCTGCCATTGTTCTCATTAAGCACCTCACTGCCGAGCAATTCGAGAGTCAGATCTAGGATCACCTCAGACCGGTAGAGAAAGGTCAACCCTGCACAAAGGTACGCCTCTTGACCCGATCTGGTCCACTTTTCAATCGCCGGAGCACTACAGGCAGCGCAGGGCCCGTCCGGAGCAGCAGGTCCACACAACCCACGTACTTTGCAAATCCCGTTCAGTTGAATTTAAAAATTGCTTTTTTCTTGCTCCAGATACCTAAAGCTTCCACACCCGTCTGCTCTGGTGCGTTTTTTTTCCTTCACCTAGCGAGATCTTTCTTAATTTCACGCTCGTCGATTTCCTTTCTGTGAGCCTCGTGAAAGCAGCCCCCCCCTCTCTCTCTCTCTCTCCTCCTTGCCCTCTACCCCCTTTCTCTGTGTATCTCACTCACTCTCAAACGATGCGCATTTTTCATCTGCCTGAATGGTAGGCGAGGTGGGCCGGTGGCTGTCCGCCTCGCCGCCCCGCAGCTCATCGACAGCCTGTTTCATCAACATGACTATTCATAAGGGGATACGTGAGTGAATGAAGGTGATTGTGTGTGGGTGTGGGTGTGTATGTGTGTGAGGGAAAAGAGTTAAATGTTTGTGTGAGTGTGTGCACTCCTGCCTTCATAGTAATAGCAAATGAAAGTTTGGGAGTTTTTCGTGAATAGCTCATCCGCAGATAACGTTTGCTTCTATACACCACTTTTCCCCTCTCCTTTTATTGCTTTTAAAGAAGGAAACAAAAAATAAAAAACAATTCCAAGCTGTTGCGAAGAGCGCTTGGAACAGTGACCTACGGTCGGGGCGAAGCGGGAATGCCAAAGTGGAAGGGCAGCGCGAAGCATAGCAAAAATAACGTAAGTTCTCTCATCGCACGTGACCCCGCAGCCCGCAGCGCCACCGCGTCGCCCCGCGCCTGCCTGTCTCTGAACCCCCCTTCTCCCCTACCCTTTCACAATATTTTTTTTTCAACCTTTCTCTTGCTACTGCGTCCGTGTTAGGAATTCATCACAGCATTCTCAGCTGATGACGCCGCGCTACAATAAAACACCACAGTAGGAGGGAAAGGGGATGATGACGCTCGCTCAAAGGGTAAACAAAGGAAATAAATAAGCTATAGAACCTTGAATGTTGATTTGATCAATCTGGGAAATTTTGACAATAATTGTAACTTCGAGTGGGAATCATCTCAAACCTCACAGCCCTATTGTAGAACTGTCAAACTTTTCTTGAACTAAGGGCCGTGCATTAGCGTTATCATTATTATCATGGGACTCGACGGCCGCTGTAACGTCCTTGCCATACAGCGCCCCGCTTATTTTTCCCGCGTAGCCCTCTGAAACTCTGGGGAGACATGTGTCGCGCCTGTCTCCCTGCGGTACTTGTTGCGTTAGGATTTGTAGTCAACTACTGTGCTGCGTCAACCAGGCCGGATGTGTGGGCCCGGAAGTGGGTGCCTGTGATTGCACTGTAGTGTGAAGTGTCGAGCTGACACACATTTACAAGTGTCGAACATGTGTGAAACTCTTTTCGATGCTAGGGCAAAAAAGCCCATGTAATTCATAGAGAACAAGATGGTCCGACACTTCAATTGGACACATCCTGAGAGCTAGAATGTTGGTTTCAGACTTATTCAACACTGTTAAAAATATCTTTGTAGATTTACGATAAATTTTGTAAATCTTGATTTACGAAATATGTTGTAAATTTACGACGGACCTTTTTTGCTCGTGAATGAATTTCAAGCCAATATGTAGTGTTTGTAATTTTACGATTTGCAATTGTAATTTTACAACTGCACTTCGTGGAAAATTTTCCCGTAAACTTACGACTATTTTTCACAGTGAACCAGTGTTCCGTATCATTCGGGTTGAGATCTCGCACCCGAGATCGGAACCCAAATGTGCATGTATTGCGAATAATTGGTAAATGTAGCGTTAGGAATAATTCACCATAAATGAAAAAAACTTGTCGCACGTTACGAATAACTCGTACAGTAACTGAAACTTATTACATATAAAAATAAGCTGTCTCATAATCGGGGTGTGATACGAGTTTACACTTAATTTGATGCAACTAGTTTTTACAGTGCTCTGTCTCTCACCTGCGGTCTTCATCTCACTCTCGACCCCACTCGCGCTCTTCCTCTCGCATTCTCTATCACTGGTCCCTCGAACTTTTTAGCACTCGGTCAATGGACTGGCTTCTCTCTCGCTCAAGCCTCGCCTGGTCCCGGTCCGGCCCACACCAAAGTCATTAGTTGGCTGTCAGGGCGGGCGAGCGCTGCGAGCGCTGCCCCGCTCGGCTCGGCGTTCGGGTGTGAGCTATATTGTTGACCCAGCATGCGGTGTGGATTTATGTAAATGTGCCCGATCCTGTTGACATTTACATAAATTGGCTCTGGCCCCAGAGAGGCCGTGGGGCTGTAGGGCGGGGCGGGGCGAGTCTGCCGTCGGGCCGGGCCGCGTGTTGTATTCTAGCAAAGACGGATGAAGTTGAGCTCATCCTGGAGTGGTGGAGGTGGAGGCCTGTGGAGCGCGGTCGGGCCGGAGGGGAGACGGCTTTGTGCTGTACACTCCTCTCACTCTCCCGCCTCTCACTCCCACTCTCCCACGCACTACTGTCTCTCCCTCTCTTCCTGTCACTAACCATCCCGCTCCTCCTTGCTCCTCCCCCTCTCCCTCCCTTTCTCCTTCTCTCCCTCCCTCCCTCGCTCCCTCTTGCCCGATTCGAACCATTCTTTTCAGCCTGCGCGGCGCCCTCTTCACTCCACCAAGACCTGGGGCGCTTTGTACCCCACGCTACCCCACACCGCACCCCGCCGCACCCCGCCGCACCCCGCCGCACCCCGCGCCACCCCGCCTCGCCGCATCCTACGTTCGCCCATACAGAACTCGCGCCTAGTTACCCACGTTACGCAACGCATGCGGCACACTGGATTTTCGCCCAGGTGATAAGAAATCAGGTAAATATGTACGCTGGATGCACTTCCACCCCCCTCCCCCCCCCCTCTCTCTCTCTCTCTCTCTCTCTCTCTCTCTCTCTCTCTCTCTCTCTCTCTTCTCCCGCCCTCCCAGCCTCCTCCGCACCCCGCGTCACTTTGCTGCGGCCGGATGCCCTTTATGCATTGTGTCCCTTAAGTAGGTCAAAAAGACGTCGGCGTGACGCCACTTATGGCGGGGCGGACCGGGGCGGGGCGGGGCAGGGCGGGGCGGGGCGGGGCGCGCGCGGTGCGTGCCTGCAGGGGCCTTACATCCCGCCTAGGCGCGCCTCCTCGAAGCGGCTGCTCGAGTGCGGCACGGCGCGGCAGGTTCAGAGCGAGCTGCGCCCTTGAGCTGCCCGTCCTCCTCCCCATCACCGTATCTTTTGTTGTCACCCCCCCCTCCCCCCCACCCCCATCCCACTCGAACTCTCCCCCTCCCCACCCTTTCTCTGGGCCCCCCCGTTTTCCGAACCTGCTGGTGCATGCCTGTAGACCAGTTCTAAACTACCCTAACCCGCCATACCTGCCTCGCCTTCTCTCTCTCTCTCTCTCTCTCTCTCTCTCTCTCTCTCTCTCTCTCTCTCTCTCTCTCTCTCTCTCTCTCTCTCTCTCTCTCTCCCCTTTTCCCCTTCCGCGCCTTCCATCTCTTTCTTGGCTCGGCTGCTGTATTGAAGTGAACAGAGTGGAGCTCGTTAAAAGGTCCCTGTGGGGACGGATTCCTTTTCGTTTGCGTTGCGATGCGCACATCTTGTACTGGGAGAGAGAGAGGGAGAGAGAGAGAGAGAGAGAGAGAGAGAGAGAGAGAGAGAGAGAGAGAGAGAGAGAGAGAGAGAGAGAGAGTGACAGAGAGAGAGAGAGAGAGAGAGAGGGGGTGAAAGAGACTCCTAGCGTTGTAAACAACCAAGGTATTTGTGCGATCGCATGAGTCATAAAACACTTCATGTCTTCGAATGTCGCTCACTTTTAGGTGCGTGACAAATTTTTACACTCAACTGTAGTTTATCGTAGGCTCCCTTGTGTACTCTTGCACACACTGTTAAAAATTTCTTGTGATTTCCCAGCACCACCTCAATACAAAGCAAATGTGAAATCCTAACACCTCTTCGTAGTTCGAAATCGGGAACTTCACTATCGTAATTTGTAATATAGTTGTAGACCGGTCGCGATACTGCGTCAAAGTTCATCATTTTTTGATGATGAAGGCGAGTTGTTGTGATGTTCCTAAGGAAAGTTGTGAAAAAAAAAATCACGAAGAGTTCAGGAAAAACAAACACTTCGTGAATTTTCACAATTTTTTCCCCCTCACAACAGTCCCACTTAGGAGTGGGTAACTCAACTGAGGATTAATACAAACAGCAGCTATTTACCTCCGTAAACTCATCATGCTGAAGATGCAGAAGATGAAGCTCCTAACACGCATGGGTTACTATATTTCCTTAAGCATGCCGCGCAGTGATCGTGTAGCCCGCTGGGCACACATACCGTCAGACGACGTGCGCGGGTCAGTTCACAAAGGCTTCGGAGTGCTGATGCTCATCCCCCCCACCCCCCACCCCGTGCGGCTCCGTTATCGGCCCGCCCCGCAGTGCCCCGGCCCGCCCAGCTCGGGACTTGAGTCGTCGCACTCGGTTCGAATCCCATTTACGTGCGAAACGACGTATTCCATCCTGAGCCTGATGCGCCCCTACATCTTTCTCCCGCGTGGCGCGCGGCCTGCGGTGTCTCTGTCTCCCTGGGCTTCATTCCCCGCTTTCTCCTGTCTCTTCTCCCTCGCTCCCTCCCTCCTCCACCCCGTGAAACCGAACTGTGTCGGAGATTTTGATCAGAAGTATAGAGATCAGAAACATTTGCTTTTCGTCGAAATGCAGTGACTTTTTTTTGCACTTATATCTCTTTTCTGTAGTATACAAAATTGTTGTTTTCGAACGGTATGGGCTGCTAACGAAATTAACAACGTTCTTCCTGTAAAGCGCCAGCGTGTAGATTAATACTCATTCTTTGTTCTTTAAAAGAGCCCTAGTTATAGAATCCGTTCGTATTTAGTAAGTTTCACACTGATAACAGTACAGCTGTTTAGAAACAGGACTCCCGTTAACCAGACGGTGGTAAGCAACAACTCTAACAGTGAAAGATCACGACTTCGGCTCTCTGGAGAGCTTGTGCGGCCAGGGGGCATGCCCTCATCCTAGTGTACACATAATTTCTCTTTAAATAAGATTTCTGTGGATTGTGTAAGATTTCATCGGATTTTGTAAAGATTTCGTTCGATAAGATTTCACAAACTTTTATGAGATTTTACAAAATTCTAAATGATTTGGCACGGTTTCAAGGGATTCCACAATGTAAAAATTTATTGTAAAAAAACGAGAAACAAATTGACTGGTTTCGCTGTTTAATAGGTAAACAGATTTTCCTGTTATTTGATGAAAAATTTCGTAGATCAACAAGAAAAATCGCGAAAGAACAGCTCAAGTTATAAAGTTACGGAATTCTGTTGTAAAGTTACATAATTATTTTGTTAATGAACTCGCATGAAAAGTAGATTCACAGTCAATTTGTTTCACAGATATTTCCTCATAATTTACGAAATGGCTTTTTGGGAAAGCGCAGTGGATAATTGACATCGCAAAATTCTTTTTCAGTCATTATAGCGCATAATCACTCATGGAGTGATGTAGGAATACGTAATTGCTCAATCTGAGAAAGAGACACGAGCATTCCAAACACAATGCACCTTTCTCCCTCCCTCCTTTTTCACGTGTTCTGCAGAGGATGCCTGTGCTCTCGGGTCACCCCGCAGGTCGCTGCAGTCGCGTACATGAACACCCCCGCCGCCTCCACGCTCGCTCTCCCGCCAGGCCCGCGCGGTGTGTGTGTGTGTGTGTGTGTGTGTGTGTGTGTGTGTGTGTGCAGAGACTCGGCGCATCTCCGACTATGTTCGCCAGAGCAAACCCTTTCACCTAACCATGTTGACAGTCTGTACCATAGCCCCTCTCCGGGACGCCTCACCTCCCCCCCCCCACCCCGTTGCTCTCCCCTCCCCTGCAGCCTCTCTCTTATTTTGTTTACCATGCTTTGAGTTTGTTTTAAACTACCTGAAGAGGGCGTAACGGGCGGCTCTCTGGCGCGCCTGGGTCACGGTGCTACGGAGGCCTCTGCCTCCAGCTCTCGTTTCGCTCACAATCGTACGTATATACGCCCCTCTCCTGAGCCTGCTCTGTACCTACAGTCCTCCTCCTCCCTCCCCTCCCCCCGCCCCTTTTCCCTTCCTTTTTACCGGGCATACCTGCCTCCCCCTTCCTGCCGCGTCGCCTTTTCGAAACCTTTCGAGAAATGAGGGGAATAAATGGTGTTCCCTCTGGGATGTGTTATTGTGGTGAGGCGGAGTAGGGAGGTTGCTGTCCCTCCCTCCAGTGTCTTTCCTGCTGCTGCTGCACGGTGAAGTTCTTCTGTACGCTGCGGTGGGGAATTGAGCGCTTGTAGTGTGCTAGTGTGGAGCGGGGTGTGTGGGGGTAGGGGGGGAGATGGTGGTGGGGGTGGGGGGAGGCGAGATGGCTTGGGGAGGGATGATGTGGTGAAAGGAAAGGAGGGACCTATAGGTCCTGAAGTGTGGGTGAGAAAGAGAGAGAGAGAGAGAGAGAGAGAGAGAGAGAGAGAGAGAGAGAGAGAGAGAGAGAATTGAAATTGAATTGAAATTGATTTATTAAAGATTATATACAATAGGCTAAAAGCCCCTTGCGTATACAACCTGCTCTCATTTCTCTTGTTTGAGCATTAGACAACAAAAATTTACAAATAATTAATTATTGATAAGTCTATACATACTGTACATGAAGATGTTTCTTAGATAAATGATTTGTTATAAATACTTGAGAATAACTCATGAAGAGACACTTTTGCATATCGCAGAGATTTATCACAGTATTGGTACAATTTGAGATCATTCCACAATTGAGAACCATAAACAGAGAAAGAAAATTTGTATAATTCAGTTCTATGTTGAGGGACCTGTAAACTAAGTTTATTTTGCCTTAAAGATCTTGAAGAGAGAGAGAGAGAGAGAGAGAGAGAGAGAGAGAGAGAGAGAGAGAGAGAGAGAGAGAACGCTAAACAAAGTACATATTTTTTTTTTTTTTTTAATTAATGGATTTATTTATTATTTTGCTTATTATAGGCGGACTTTTGAACGAATTACGTTAAAGATGGAGGGAAAATGAGGGTGAGGAAGGGAAAAAGTATGAAAAAGTTTTTTGGCGATTTTCGTGTACACTGCCGGTGTGTTGACCCGGCGCTCCGCTCTCGGGGGCTCAGGCCTCCGGCTCAGGCCTGGCCGCGTGGGACGGGACGGGACGTGGCGGGCCGGGTAGTCTCGTTTTTTTTAAGTAGGTCACAGTCAGGGAAACAATGTTCTACTAAATCCACTAGGAAACAAAAACAAAGGAATATCGTGTGCAGGGGATCCGCGTTCCTGTGTAAATTAATTTGCAAACGGGCCTTGCGGAATATACGATCCTATAGCGTCTGGGGTCCGGGGGAGGGGGGGGGAGGGGGGGGGGCTGGGTGCAAACATGCTCAAGAAATTAAATTTGGAACAGGCGAGCTGGAGCAGGAAGAGCGCGAAACGCGACTCGTGGGCCGTCAATATTTACCCCCATTCTTCTCCATCAGCAACTCGGATGAAATAATCGCTGAGAGCTCGCCCCGCCCCGCCCCGCCCCGCCCCGCCCCGCCCCGCCCCGCCCCGCCCCGCCCCGCCCCGCCCCGCCCCGCCCCGCCCCGCCCCGCCCCGCCCCGCCCCGCCCGGGCCGTCCGTTTGGTCAGATCATAATGGTTTTAATGCCGCACCCTCCCGCGTGAGATCCACCCCGTCGGGCCGGACCAGCGAAAAGCCGCGTTCAAGTTTTGGAGATCACGCTCTGCCGCTCTTCAGTTGTACTCCCGCCACGCCCCGCCACGCCCCGCCACGCCACGCCGCCGGCAGCCGTCTGGCGACGCTGGCGACATCGGCGGATCGAGCAGCGGCAGCGGAGGGGAGGCGGGGAGCCACGGATGCCAGGGACTTTGCCGAAGTATGACGGCGGCTGCGGCTGAAGTTCGCAGCGCTCCGCTCCGCCGAGACGATCGACAAGACGCTGCCGAGCCGAACCGCGCCAACCGCCTCCCTGCCGGTTTTCTCTTAAACACTCTCGCGTACTCAAGTTTAAGTTACACTTCGAAATACTGACAAAAATCAGTTAAACGTTCAGGTGGGATATTAATTTTGGACCCACAGTTATATCTCGTGGCGTGGGGCGCTGCCCTGGGGGCGCTCCGCACTTGTCTGAGGAGGCCAACAAGCCCTAAGGACGCCCAGGCCATGCTTCTGCGGCCTCTAACCTCATCCAATGCCCAAGACATTACTTCCGGTTGGAGAGACCCGAAGTGAGGTGTGAGGGTGGCGAGGCGAGAGAGAAGGAGAGAGGGGGAGGGGCGTCGGCCTCCGGTCCCTCGCTGCTTTCGCTGCGAAAAAATATCTTGATGAGTATGTAACTTACATGTGATATGATAAATTTACGGTTGTAGATGAAAATCTATGAAAGTATTAGTAAATTTATATAATCGGTCTTAGTCATTTTACACGATTTGCTCGCTTTAAAAAAATAAATAAAAACGTTGAAATTGTGAAGTTCAAGATTTTCGGGGTTCATCAATTTTATGATTTTGTGATTGAAGATTTGAAGGCATGCCTTTACATTTTAGCGAAATTCATCATGATAACCCACAAATACATTTTACATTGAGTTCTCTTCTTCTTCTTCTTCTTCTTCTTCTTCTTCTTCTTCTTCTTCTTCTTCTTCTTCTTCTTCTTCTTCTTCTTCTTCTTCTTCTCTTCAAAAGGGGGCTCAATTAAAGTAACCCTTGAGCCACTAAATAAGAATATTGACAGCAAAGAAGTGGAGGTTTACGTTTAAGTGTTTGCAAAATGTGGCAATAAGCGTGCACGGGGAGTCCGCCTCCTGACGCCTGGCAAGGTGAGGCGCGCAGGCCAGGGCGCGCACTGCGCCGGGCAGGAGAGCAGCGGGCCCCAGAGGGGGACCCTGCTGGGAGGGGGACCGTGGAGGGGGACCCTAGAGGGGGCGCCCCCGGCCCGGCCGCGGGGTCAGGACTCCTGTCTGCTTTATTGGGCTATAAATTTGGATAAAGCCCCGCAGCGTTGGCCGCAAGGCTTCCCTACCCTTCCATCCCTACCCCACGTCCCGCCCCCGCACCTCGCTGGACCGGAGTGTCTTAGGCGCGCCGTGTACACCTCTGTTAAGGCCTAAAGGGTCTGCGGTCGCTACTGTTTAGCAGCGACGGGGGCGCCCCGGCCCGCCCCGCCCCGGCCCAACTCGGCCTCGCCGGGCGTGCGTGGCTGGCCTTGAAATTGAAAGTTGTGGCTTTCTTATTTGGCTGAAGCTTATTGTGCCAAGGCACTTGAACTGGCAGTCGAGATCTATTCATCAAGAACACAGTCAGAAAGGAAATCGTTATTTGAAGAAGAAATCCGTCGCATAAACTTTCTACAATACGTTAATTTCAAGAAACGAATACGTTTAGGCCGCGGTCCACCATATTTTGTTCCGCATTGATTTTACTGCAACACTTATTCCTTTATTTTCAAATTTTACAAATACTTCTCGTGTAAACTTAAATATGGATCTGACAAATCGCATTTACAGTGCAGGACGCAAAATTATTGTCTCACGTCCTCAATTTTCTCTGAAAGCCACCCATGTGTGCAAATTGAAAAGAGAGACGAGTTTTGTTTCCCTTTGCCTTGACTTTATAAGCTGCTTTTGCAGCTGCTTTGACTGGTCCTCAACTCGCACGGCAATCTTTAGACGCCCCAAGAAGGGGTACGTCGTCATGCTAATATGATTCCACTAGGCGTGCGCGGCCCTTTAATGAACGGTAATTCACGTTAGGAGTTGTAGTTTCTGCAGCTTTCCCCGCTCGTGACGTTCGGAGAAGGAAAGGGGGCGGCGCGGGCGGACTCAAGACGACGGAAAACTTCGTTAGCCGGCGGGAAATGAAAGGTATATTGGCCATGCCAAGGGGGGAGGGTAAGAGGAGAGAAGTTTTCCTCGGAAAATTGTCGTAACTGATTACTATGGAGGCGAATGGAAGGTTGGTGGCACGCGGGGGTGGTGACAACTTTCGTGACAACGAGCGAAATGTTCATGTCGACCAGCGCACGCATCATTCTGTGAACAATACAGTTACTACCCAAATTAATCTTAAATTTTGCATAAACTAAAAATACGACTCAACGAAGAGAAGTCCTGGGAGTCAAGATGTAGCATGAAGTTTCAAGAAACTTTTTAAGTTTAGTTTTGGTTTAAGTTTGTCTCAGGTTTGAGTCTCACTTCATTTAAAACAAATTGAAGAAAAATATATACACGTCTTTGAGCGTGCATGTGTACGTGCGCGCGCCCTTGCGCGTCGCTAACTTTACAGACCTCTAGAAAATGCCCGCGGGTCCTCGCGAGGTCGTTGAAAGAAATGGCCATACTATACACGAGAAGTATTTTCTTTTCTCAGTGAAGAAATGGTCGATTCGCTTGATTTTTGAACTGCACGCTGTTTGTGCAATGATCATTCGAACACTTTATTGACATTTTTATTATTTCAAGCTTATTTTTATTTCATGAAATACTGTGCATGACTAGAAACAATGCCATGAGCCTCTACCTCCGTGCGCGCGGCGCAGGGGTGTCGAGCCCAACATCGGTACTGTGCTGTACTGTTGGCGCCTCAAAGAAAAAAAACCTCGTAACTTCTCGAATTTTCGACTGAGATACGTTTCAACCAAAACTTTCGGGCCGAATATCTCAGACCCAGTGAATTTTACTGACATGACGATGACGGACCTGGATTCAGGGAGCTGATTTGTATTTTGGAACGAAGTTTCATAGAATTCTAACATGGCCGATTTGAAAATAAATAAATAAATAAATAAATAAATAAATAAATAAATAAATAAATAAATAAATAAATAAAAAGAGGTCAGCTCCCAGTTAAACTATAAGGCTTCTTCGTGCTTTATAAAAATGTCAATCCCTACCCAGACAAAACTATAAGGCTCCTTATTGCTTAAAAAAAGAAAACCTGGCAGGTGTTAATGCCTGCTGCGCCCCTCGCGTGTGAGTTGCTGCTGCTGCTGCTGCTGCTGCTGCTGGCGTGACCGGCCGGCCCCGGCCGGTGTGATGAATAAGCCCGTGCCTCCCAGGCCGCAGGCCACACCGCACCTCTCGAACCCAGCGAGAGCTCCTTTTTATATTTTTTTCGCCATTCCCTGCTACTCCCATTCTCTCTCTCTCTCCCTCTCTCTCTCTCTCTCTCTCTCTCTCTCTCTCTCTCGCTCTCTCTCCCTCTCGCTCTCTCTCGCTCTCGCTCTCCCTTTCTCTCTCTCCCTCCCTCCCTCTCTGACCTCCTCTCTTTCACCTTCAATGTAAATCCTGGTGCAAAAATGGAAAAAGGGTGGGGGGCGGGGCGGGGCATGGCGCTCGAGATCTGCGCTTTTCTGAGCGTCCTGATGCGCAAGTACTGCTGCCCCCTTCGCCGCTGCGTATCCCACCCTGCTGCCTTTCACCCGCATAGCGGTGTGGCTTCGCTGTCTATTTGCCTCGCGTACTCACTCGGGGTGATTTTTCTCTGTTGCAGGTACGTTTACGTTGCACGTGCCTCAACCCGAAGAGCGAAATTCAACATCCGTTTTAGCGGTTCTACTTGCATGGGCCGAGTGAAGTAATGAGTGAATTCACGACTATCCAGTAAAAAAAAAAAAAAAAAAAAAAAAAAAAAAAAAAAAAAAATACATTTAACATTTTAAATAAACAACAGCGTCAAGGCTTTTAATTACGCGGTGCTTTTCAAGGGTCCTCCATCTCATTTACGATAAACAAGATTTTCCTACCTGCCTCATATAACAGAAAATTCAGCAACTTCACCGAGATTATACTAAATTTCACGTAAGGAATGTTTTCTCTCAAAAAGAGCGAGCGAGATCGACGTTTCCCAGTAATCACCATCAAAGAGAGCAAATAAATACAATGTGGAAATGTCTCCTACAGGAGTGTTCTGTTTTCTTTTTCTGCTTCTTCAACTTCAGCAGAAAAGTGAATTTATTTCCACTTGGAATATAAGTTGTGCGAAACGGGATGATGTTAATTTGTTTTGCGCGCAGTGTCTTCGTTGTGCTCTGCCAGGGTGAAAGGGACGTTGTAGTGAAAGGGGACGCCCCCGCCCCGCGCTCTGCCGCGGATCTGCTGCTGAGGGCTTGCAGAAATGAGCGAGGGTGAGTGAGGGACTGGGAGGAGAAAGGAGGGGGGAGGGCGGGCGATTTGAGGGCACATAAAACACAGCTCCAACACGATGGGGCACAACACAACTGCTCCCCGCCACGCCACGCCACTGCACGCCACGCTCTCTCGCTCGGAGGGCGCAGGTTTTCAAATTAAGGGGCGCAGAAGGGAAGACCTCCTCCGGGAGACAGGGTTACGAATTATGTCCGCACGGACCGAGCTGTGCAGACGAGGCCGTCACGAGTGCTGCGGTGACTCATTTTTCTCACATGTGAGAAAACTCAAAGAAACAAATTTAGACTGAAGTCTGGAAATAATCTACTTATAAATATTTAAACCAATTACTCTGAAATCCTAATTCAGACTGCAATATCTGAAATTTCAGAGTCAACTCAGAATATTTTTAGGCTTTGTCTGAAAACTAAATTAAGGCTGTGAATTCTGAAGATAATGTTCTGAGTTTTCAGATTTTTTTTCTTTCAGTGCAGTAATAACTCACTTTTCAAAAGAATTAGTAAGTTTGTTCCTTTTTTCGACTTGAAACCTCACTCCTCTCATTATTCCTGTGGCTTTGGGATCAAAAATAAATTATAAATTAATAAATGCACACATAAATGCAAGCAAAATATCGAAAATTACCAAAATTACAAGATATTAGCACAAAGTCGGGAAGTGTTTACCGAAATACAAGAGCATGGCCGTCCCTCGGATTGCTCTACATTCGACATTAGATAACGTATAGAAAAGTGACTTGTGAGTAATGCTCTTTGGGGTACACGCCCCCCAAAAAACGCCTCACTTTGGTCGTTTTGCATTTGCATTCCAGAATTTTAGTATTCCTGCATTGTAAAAAAAATAACGTTCGCCCATATGGAAATGTAAAGTTTATTTAGAATACGGTGTCTCCGTACATTCGGTTCCGTTCCCTCATCCCATAAGAGCACACGGAAGAAAATGTGGGTGCGTGGTGCAGTGCCCAGGTACCGAAAAATTACCCGCTACTTTCTTTCTGGCGGTCTCCGTTTTGGTATACGGACTGTGTAACGGCGATCCGTTCCACCTTCCCTATGCCACCCCGTAGAGGTACGGTGGCCAGGTACCGCCAGGTGCGGTAAATTTCCGTACCCTCGCTTCGAAAAGCGGGGTACGGAACGCCGTGACAAGCTCCGTAGATCCAAGACTGTTCGCTTGTCCCTAATGCAAAGCACGCACGAAGCTCAGCCGCTGGCGAAACCACGCACAGCGGAGCGCCGCTGGCGAAACCACGCACAGCGCAGCGCCGCTGGTGAAACCACGCACAGCGCAGAGCCACTGGCGAAACCACGCAAGTACATTTTTCAAAAAAAATTGAGATATCTATACATTCTGAAAAAGCATGATTTCCTCTTTCCAACGGTATATGTCTCCAAAAATCACCAAAAAATGCACTTGCGTGGTTTCGCCAGTGGCTCTGCGCTGTGCGTGGTTTCACCAGCGGCGCTGCGCTGTGCGTGGTTTCGCCAGCGGCGCTCCGCTGTGCGTGCTTTCGCCAGCGACTGAGCTTCGTGCGTGCTTTGCATTAGGGACAAGCGTGTTGTTTTACAGTGTATTTAACAAATTTTGGGGATATGTTGGATGGAGTAAAGTCCTTTTTCCTTTCAAATGGTCGCAGCAGACTGCGAGGAGGAGAAATGACCGCGCGATCAGTTTTGCTGCCACTCGAACCTCGTCGCCCCGCCACTACCCCCCCCCCCCCTTTTCCCCCTTTTTCCTCTTTTCCGCCCTCAAGCGGAGCAAGCATTCTCTAGACATGGTTGGGGCGGAGCGGCGCGGGGCGGGGCGGGGCGGCGCGGCAGCGCACAGCAGCCGAGGCAAGGCACGCCATGTGTTGTTGCGTATCCGTGTCGGTTCTGCAGGAAAAGCCACGCCCCGCCCCGCCCCGCCCTGCCCCGCCCTGCCCCGCCCTGCCCCGCCCCGCCCCGCCGCCGTGGTCCGGAACACTCTACCGCCGCGCCACGCCACGCCGCGCCACCGCACCCCGTCCGGGCGCACGGACGGACAGGCGTTCTCTTTGTGTCGAGCTGCTGGCGAGTAGGCGGGCCGGGGCGGGCCGGGGCGGGGCGGGGCGGGGCGCCGAGGATGGAACGGACACCTCCCCCCCCCCCCCCAACACGCTCACACACACACGCTCACACACACAAACATACTCGCGCAGGATGAGCGCGTAGTGGCGTGACGGCTGTGCTGACGCGGTCAGAGCAAAAATGCTAGAGGGCGCAAAATATTCGAAATTGATGGCTGCCATTCAATTTTAGTTGGGTTTTTATTACATTTCCCAATCATAATCGATATTTTGGAGTTATTTTTAATGGCATTACTGAGTCATTTGAAAACAGGAAACTGAAGTTTTAGGTTCTGTAAATCTCCATTCGTACTCTGCAAACTCAAATGTGAGACAGTATCACACTTTTCACTGCAGTACCACTGTGTCTCACACTTTCAAAAAACTATTTTCTGTCGTTAAATATCAATCACGTTTTAGAGAACAGCATCAGCTTTGGTTCAAAATCCCGGTTAAAACGAGCTACTATGTGATAGGGTTCTGATCGCAAACAACAACGTTTCTATAAATTTCCGAAACCATTAATTTACGATTATTTAATGTATTGTTGTTCCAAACCCCATCACATGGTAGCTCGTTTTAACCGGGATTTTCAACCAAAGCTGATGCTGTTCGCTAAAACGTGATTGCTATTCAACGACAGAAAATAGTTTTTGAAAGTGTGAGACACAGTGGTACTGCAGTAAAAAGTGTGATACTGTCTCACTCTTGAGTTTGCAGAGTACGCATTTTTCTTCCAGCCATCACGAAGGGTCACATTTGTACTTGTTTAAGTCCGACGATTCCACTCTCCCCAAACACACACTTACAAAGGGGCGGCATTCACACCCTCTCGAGTGTTAGGTCCCGTCCGTGCTTGTGCTTAGAGCAAAGTTGATCTAACCTCAATATTAGGGTTGGGCTTCAATAATTATGCTATTGGCTTAAGGAAACATTTTCGGTGTGTGGGTGTGTGCGTGCGTGTGCGTGCGTGTGCGTGCGCGCGCGTGGTTGTGCCCCCCCCCCCCCCCTGCACCCTCCTAACATTGCGCCCGAACATCGCCCGCAGCTGGCCTCGGCTGTCCCAGTAGTTCCCCTTCGGCACCTGGTAAACTAATTTCGAGGCCGTGTGCCGCGCCGCGCCCAACTGGCCTAACGAAGCTCATCTTGCGCCTCATCCTGCTCCTCCCCGCCACGCCGCGCCACGCCACGCCACACCCTGCCCGGGTCCGATAGTTGATCAGTTGGAGTTGGCCACACAACATGGTCCAGGTTCAGGACTTGCCTCCCCCGTGTGTTTGCATCGGCTGCTGGCGGCCCTGCCTGCGCCTCCCTGCCTCACCTGGTCTGGCCTGCCGTTGGCTGGCGCCGCGCCGCCGCCACGGCGGAGCTCGAGGAACGCGTTTCAGACAAACTCCAGTCCAACTGTTTGCCACCGCTCTGCCGTCCCGACGACGTAGTAAAGGACTCGCCGAACTGTACTCGCGGGTCCTATGCGGATCATTATCATTCCCTCGAAAGGAAAAAAATCCCCCCCCCTCCCCCACCTTCACCCCAACCAACAAAAAAAATTAAAAAAAAATAAAAAAAAAATGCCAAACAAAGGATCAAGCACGGGAGGCTTACAGCTAAAGAGGGGGCAAAACGTTCGGGCTGTTAACTTTCAGAGGACCCTTAAAAAATCGACTGAAAATGTAATACTTTAGAATTTAATTTTCCCAATAGAACTGAAACTCTTCAATTTTTTTAAGGATCAGTGTGTAGCGTGCAGACCTCATTTTTTTTAAAAGTTGCATGCGGCATAGAAAGAGGCAGTTCCGAAGTTGATTTCATTTTGAAGTTTGTGGCAAAATAGAGGATTTGTTCAAAACCTACAATGCTAAAGCGAGTTAATAATAAAAATAGATAAAATTGATAAACGATGAGCGGCGAGCTGGACTGGAAAAGTCGACCAAATGGGCCAAGATTTGGTGTAATTTGGTACAGTCAAATGCCCTAATTTCGGACGAATTTAGCAGTTTTTCCTTTCTTACGTGTAGGCATGATAACATATCAAAAATCTGTTGCGATTGGAAATACTATGGCTCCGGACACGTCGGATGACACCCATGCCGAATTTCTATCTAAATGTGTGTAGCTACAGCAGCCTTCGAGAGAGTGTCCGAAATTAGGGACGAAAGTGCCCTAACTTCGGACACGTGCTCTAAATGGCTAGTTTCGCTGTAGAATGAAATTTTATGGAAACGTTTTTCGTTGCAAATTTAATTTTAAATAATTTTGTTTTTATGGTCTGCAACGATATCTGTACTAGTTTAGGCTCTATAGCCGTCTATAGCCCTACAAAGGAAACAACTTCAGCACACTATTTCTCCTAAACTAGCAGAGATATCGTTGGAAACTATAAAACAAATCTTGTTTAAAATTAAATTTGCAACAAAACACATTTTCATAAAATTTCTGTAGGACACACTCTAAAAATCTCCATGTATTTAGCCCATAAGAAAAAGTGTCCGAAATTGTAGCACTTTCAAAAATCGTCCCGTACTAAAAAACGGTTTGACTTACAAAATACATTTTTACGTAGTTCTGTAGCCAAAATACCATACATTCATTCGTTAAAGGACCACCCATGGGGCAGCACACACCTACATGAGCCCCGGTTTTTGGGGGAGCTTATTTCACAACAGCAATTTTGTTCTATATGCTTTTTTAACTTTAAATTCCTGTGTGCTGTAAAACTTTAAAGGTACTTCAACCGACTTGACGAAATATGGTACTCTATTCTGCAAACTCTACGATGCCGTTTCCGGATTTTGAATATCTCAAAAGGTGACCGAGATAGGTTGAAATAAGCACTTCTCTGCAAATTGTCCGAAATTAGGGCACAAGTCCGAAATTAGGGCATTTGACTGTATCTGTCACTGCACCTGAAAGTTCATCATAGGCTACGACGCGGCTACGGTTTCGAAATGGCTTACGGTGCAATATGCCAGAAGCTTTTGGTGGCGTGCGAATGTATCGAGAAGCGAAACTCTCAGAACACCCCGACTCCCCCTCCTCCTCCCCCTCCTCCCCCCCCTCCTCTACCGCTGGCCAGACGGCCTATACGGTTCGTTCGTTTTTATTAAGAAACTGGCTGGCCACATCCACAGAGTGTGTGTGTGTGGTTCGGACCGAGGGCGCAGAAGCACCAGCGGGGCGGGGCGGGGTCGCAGTGGTGGTGGCGGTGTGAAGGGATGGGAAGGGGTAACGGGGCGGGGGCCTTGTGGTTCTCGGTATATGCCCCCTGCTGGCCAGGCCAATCGTAAAGGCAAAGTTTAGAGAGGTCTTGGAGTCCCAAAGTGTATTTCCCCTCGGGCCGTGGTGGCGGGGCACGGCGGCGGGGCGGGGCGGGGCGGGGCGGGGCGGGGCGGGGCGCGCGGGGGCGGGGTGGAACGGGCCGTCCCTCCGGCTGTGCACCGAGTGTGTGGGATAGTGCCGATTAACACGGGACTCACTGCTGCAGTCTCTTGTTTTTCCTTCGTCCTTTCTCTTCCTTCCGTATCCGCAAACTCTTCCCCCCCCCCTTTCTCTCTCTCTCTCTCTCTCTCTCTCTCTCTTCTCCGGCACACAGCGATGTCATGACGCGTGATTTCGTGGGTGTCATCAGCGTCCGGAGTGTTGGAAACGAGCGCTTCCGGCCCCTGGTTTTGGCGGGGCGGGGCGGGGTGGGGCGTTGCGTTGCTGTTGCGGATATGAACGTGCCGGTAAAATCTCTCGGATACACTGTTGGGAGGGCGGGTGCAAGAGACAGGATGGTTACACTATTCCACACCTCTCCCCAAGAACTTCCGCTCGGCTGACCCGACAATATGTTTTCTTTCACGGGAATAAAAGGGCGCAGTCCCCGCGGACGATAAGGCGCCATGAATCTCACTCGTCGGCGATAAATGTCGAAACTTGTAGCGCTCCTCGGCCTGGCCAGGCCGCACACGCCGCTTCCAACTCGTCCGATGCGTCCATCGCTACTGGCTTTGGTGCGCCCGTGGAGGGCTAGGGGGGGGGGAGGGGGGAGGAGCCCTCGCCGTATACGACAGTGTGCTTGGGTGGCTTGTCCCTCTCGGTAAAACTGGCGTTTTGGTTTTCCAGGTAACTTTCTTGATTTTCAAGAGGTACTGGGAAAATCAAAGATCTTTCCACTGACGTCCTGGAAACCAAGACGATTTCCAAGACATGCCCTTGGAATTTAAGACGTCTTCTTGAAATTATTGCAATTTTTCAAGGCGACGTCTTGAAATTATTGTAGTTTTTCAAGACGACATCTTGAAAACCAAGAGCAATATCTTCGAAGTCGTCCTAGTCCTAGTTATTGAAAAACATCCTGAAAACCAAGATGCCAGTTTTACCGTGAAACTGTCTGGAGTCTGGAAGACCGTTTGTCACTAATAAAATTTGTTTCTTGTATCTTTTTTACAGTATTTTATTGAAGGAGCGTCTGAGAGTGCAATATAGTTTTGACGGATAGTTATGTAAAATATCCTGTGCCTATTCTTTGTGACGTGGTATAGTTTTCTCTAAGTGTGATTAGTGAACATGCCTCGTATAGTGCTGCTGGTTTGCCCTTTCAAGAGACCACGGGGGTTAGCCCGTACACGTCCGACGAGATTTTTGGCTAAGCATTTTACTCTCTTCGAGTAACTTCAGCCGACTTTGCTCTACGTATGTGCGATATAGAAATTCGTTGTTTTACTTGGGCGCCACATATTCCTCCCCCTCATGCCTTGCTTTTGGCAGCTTGCGGAGGAAAGCAGACATCCAAATAATGAAAAGAGTCTTGATGTCATAGTGCCGGCCGCACCTGCTGCCTTCTGAGAATGGGGTGTGTGGTAGAGGTTATAGGGGCGAAGTGCAACTAGCGTTGAGAGGGCTCAAGAGCCGTCGGGGAGCCATGCAAGTCTGGAGCCAGACTCCACGGTCGCAATAACATACGCAAAAATTCCTGCGAATACCCCACACCGCCGTGGAAGCATAGACGGGCGCAGACGTGCGTATCTCCGCGCCTGCTTACTGCTTACAAGGCAAACTCTCGACAAATGAGGCTTCTTTTCGCCTAATAGCAGCTACGCGGGGATAGCCGTCCACTTCATAACGGGGTGTCGTTCGTAGGAATTTTCCCCTACTGGGGACCTCCCACCTCACCTGGCCACCGGGCCAGGCGCCTGACTAGCAATGGGTAGGCCGGCCCGCACGACACGCCAGCTGCGCGGGACTGCCTACCCGTCCACTTGCAGGCGGCGTCCTGCCGAGTGGTCCTGCACTCGAGAAAATCAATGTACACCCTAAAACAAAATCAGTAAAAAAATCAGCGAAATTCATCAAAATATCAGCAAAAAACAAGTTAAAATCTTTCAACATAATCAAGGAAAATTACGGAAAACTAGGAAAATCAGAAAAATCGGCAAACGATTGAATTTAGAGTGAAGGCCCGCGCACGTCCTGCATCCGCCCCCGTCGAGCCGACACTGGCCGGTGCCTGCCGGCCCGGGGCCCGGCGGTCTCCTGGCCGAACTGAGCGATGGGACCGAGTTTGCTAATCATGAGGAAACTTTGTTTTTCCGCCTCACTCTCCGTCTCTCTCCCTTACTCGGAGCACAGAGGCTGGGGGCGGGATAATCTATTGCAGCCGATGAGAGAACTGTCATCCATACTGTGAGAGGAAAGAAAATAAAATAAAGGGAGCGGTCGATGGGAAAGGAAGGTAAAAAAGAAAAATAGTCTGGAAGTTTGAAGGAACTTGGAGGGTAGAAAAAAACCGACTGAGGCACGATACAGGCGGGGATGTGGCTCGCCGCTGTGAATCGTTAAAATTAAGAACGGGATTTTAAAGGAAGAACGCCGTAAACAATATTTTTCAGCTTGCACACATACAAGTGCATTGGAAAAACAAAAGTGCGATGCTTTACCTTTCCAGGGGTGCTATACCCATTTTAAGGGTGCTTAATTGTACATTTTCAGTTTTTTTTTTCTTTTTAAAAATAATTTCTTTATGAGCAAACCAATAAACTTTTGATGTATGCTATCGCATCCCTCGCGAAATTTCGCGTCAGACGAGCCTACATGCGATAGAGTTCTGGTTTAGCGGTCAGCAAATGAAAAGCAATTAATAAGAGAAGTCCAAATATGTAATTAATTTATGCCGTTTTTGAGCAAGACCCCATCACATGTAGGCTCGTTTGAAGCGGAATTTTGCGTAGATTAGGAAAATAAGTCTTAAAATTTACTTTTATTTGACCTTTAGTATCTTTTATAAAGGTTAACCTTTGTAACTTTGTTTTACCAGTGTATTGAATACAGTGCAGAACGGATTTTTATGCTTATGGTAAAAGGTCCATGTCGCTCGTCCCTAAATCAAAACACGCACGCTGCAGCGACTCCAGTGAAACCACGTATCGCCTCGCGACCCTAGTGAAACCACGTATCGTTGCGTGACTCCAGAGAAACCACGTATCGTTGCGTGACTCCAGTCAAACCACGTATCTCATTTTTTGTGTAAATTTTAAAACCTACACTATTCGATTCAAAATTTTTCTCTGAATCCAAATATATAGTTCTCAAAAAATGGCTGAAAAATTCGATACGTGTTTTCTCTGGAGTCGCGCAACGATACGTGGTTTCTCTGGAGTCGCGCGGCGATACGTGGTTTCACTAGGGTCGCGCGGCGGTACGTGGTTTCACTAGAGTCGCTGCAGCGTGCGTGTTTTGATTTAGGGACGAGCGATGTATTTCGTGAGGGGCAGTAAGTGTTGGACACCTCGCTGGTGACCAGAATATGTCCAACCGAAGCGTTAGACACTCTTGTCACCCATTATATATGTGGTCTTCTTAATTTTCCATGTATTTGTGTGAGTGTCAGACCCTTTATGTACCAGTGTAACAATACCACAAAGTCTTCCCAAGTGGTCCTCCTGTCGTAGGCTGCGCTGTCCGGAGGGGTAAGGCTCCAGTTACTCGAGTGGAGCTCACAGGCCTATTCATTCCCCTCCTGCCACTCCCCCCCCCTTTCCTCCCCATACCTTTACACCCTCACAAGCCTTGTGGTGGGTATTCTTCTTTTTCACAATAAGATGGCTGGATGCGAGGCGCGCGGCCGCTATCCGACCGCAATCGAATTTCAAAACTTTGCCGCCACACGGAAAGAGTTATGAAATTCCTATATCTGCAAGTAGAATCATCGGTTTCTGTATTCCATGCCCGGGGAGGAGGGAATGCTGGGTAGGAGAGGGGCGTGGGGCATCGCATCCATGAAATATTTCTCCCTCCCGGCACGCGGCGCCCTGTGTGTATGCAGAAGGGGCAAGAGAGAAAGTGAGAGGGCGAGAGACGGGGAGGGAGGGAGAGAGAAATAGGGAGGACAGACAGACTGAGTTCTGAGGCATTCTCTGAGGTGAACAGCTCCTCCTGCCCCTTCTCTCTGCCACATTTTACCCCAGCCCGCAGCCCGCCCGCAGCCGCACAGATTTGAGGAAATAAACCAAAGCTAAGTTTGCCTCTTCACTTTTATCTCCCCAAATACATCCCATCGCCACACATCTGCCACCCTGTGTCTGCCGTAACGAGGACAGCCTTATTATGCAACAGCATATTTACGTGTAAAACTTGTTGCATTCATGGTTTTAGGAAATTGTGCTTAATAGTGCAGAAATTGTGCATAAGAGTGCTGTGTGCGTTTTGCGGCCCGCATTGACAAGCCACTGCAAGTATTTATTTGCAATGCTAAGTATTTGGCTGCTTCGTAAGCTTTCAGAGGCATATGTTGGCAATCGCGAGGGATTTTCCTCGCAGCTCGAAGGAAGTAGCAAATTTTACGTCATTTCGAAACAACGAGACAATCTTTCGCAAGTCAACAACATCTTATTAGGCACTTTTCTAGAAGGTTTTGAAAAATCCCTTGATCCAGGAGAGACTCTAATAAAGTTTGACAAGTGTCAAATTTGTCAACATCCAATGACGTTCACCTTTGCTGGTCCTGAAGACCCTTTCACCATTGAAATAGAAATTTAATCTCAGAATGACGTCCAAGTACGCCGTGGGTAAGCTAGAAAAAAAGGTCTGAAATAAAGGTGTTCAATGTTCAATAGCTTTTCAAATGGGCATAGTACACTATAATAATTGTTAAAACCTTAATTTCTGTAAGGTAAGTCCCACCTTTTCTTTTTCGGTGTAGGTAAACAGGAATTGGGTGCAAGAGATTCCGAGGGGGGGGGGGGAGAGGCTGGAAGGGGAACCGAAGAGTCTCATTCAGGTTGGTGGGGTGGGGTGGAGTGGGGCGGAGGTTCTGTTCATGCATGAGGATGAGGCCGAGCCGCGCGGAATCGCTCGGCAACTTGGCGGCGTGGCGCGGCGGGGTGGGGAGGCGTCCGTCGCCTGGGATTATCAACTGGAGGCGAGCGCGAGCGGCACGAGCAGCCAAGTTATGGAACTCGCACAAAAATGAGTACATTTTGATTGCCTGTATGTGGAGGTCAGGTGGAGACATCGTGGATATTGTTGTCGAGGCTTTGCACTGTAATTCTTAATGCAATAAAAACTACGATTGGAGTGCAATAAATATTTATTGCTCGTGTGGGAGCGATAACAAAATTATTGCATTTTATTAGTGTTTAATATTACTCTCAAGAGTGATAATTCTCATACCATTTGCAGCATTAAATGAATTATCGCTCGTTTGTCGCATTAAACGCAAATTATCGCTTATTTTGAGCAATCCCGATTGCATAAAAAATGCATTAACTAATGCACTTTTCGAGCGATAACTCTCTTATTGCTCTCCCTGGAATGATATTTTGTGTGTATCGCTTTGAGGAATTATCGCAGCAAATTGTATGATATTTATCGCTCTTCAGATAACAGTGTGCACGCCGCTCTCCTGGCCTGCAAGTAATCATTCTGGCCCAGTCGTGGTCACGATCGCGGTTCTACATATCGTAGTAGTCGGACAGTCGGTGAGGTGGGGTGGTCCCTGCCCGGCAGGGCAACTCGGCTCTGCTTCACTTCCAATCGTTTTACTCGTGCTTGCAAGGGATTGCCGATGATGGCTCATCGATGTCTCGATCGGATGGTTGTACATCATCTCCTAAGTGGATCCTGTGGGAGACGAGGCAAGTCATCACCTGATTTTCTCGGGCTTTATTTAGCCTCGACATCTTAGTCACGATGTCTAACGTCATCTCCGATTCAGACAATCTATTTATTTTCGGGAATGTATGCCAACCAGCAAACTGATTTCGCAAAGCGGTTCGTAAACCTGCTCTCTTTTGCCCCTCATGACCTCGCCCCATGAGTGCGATAAGGACCGACAGACGAGACGAATAAACCGCTTGCGAAATCATCCTACTGGTGCGGATATCCCACTCCTACCACTCCTCATGAAACCACCCGGGTCCTGAATCCTTGTGCGTGGTGTTTTCATACTTCAAGACTTTCCCTTCATTTTTTTTCCCACTGGTGGTTATGTGGTTTATTTCGTGCCCGACTCAATTCCTCTCCCTCAGAGTCCTCTCTCCCCTTAATGATGCAGGTGGCGGCAGCTGCAGTGCATCGTCACGATAGTCTTGAAGGGCTGGGGGAGGGGGAAGGGGGAGGGTGCCTGCATGGCCTGCCCTTCAAAGCTGCGGCAGCGTCTCCTGACCTGGAGTTGGAGTGCCGGCGCCAAGTACACTGCCAAAGTAGAGGAGGAGGAGGGCATTGATGGGCCTAGCCTGGGTGGTTTCTGCACTCAGGCATGAGCGGAGCGGCTCCTGGCTTGTCGTTAAAATTAAAGATCAACATTCTAGCTCTGGGGTCGTATACTCATTTTCACACTGCACGCGCACGCAGGAATATTACCGGTAGTATTGGTACTTTTGAAGTGTATTTCGTGTTGTGACAGAGTAAATCAAGGAAGTTGTGTAAAACTTACGTCTTATTACTAGTCATATATACATGACATAATAGCCAGGTAACGTTTAAGGTATTATCATCCTGAGTACGGAGAATCGGAATAGTCGTCCCCATGATTCTACCGCTCTAAAAAAAAGTGCTGTCTATACCTGCCTACTGTGTCTGTTCAGCTACCCCGCGGCAACGCTTTATTTCTACATTCAAACTCTCGCGCTCCCCGTGGGAAAAAAAAACGAAAAAAAGAAAAAAAAACGAAAAAAGATAGGGAAAGGTGAAGAGGGGTGGGGGTGGAAAGTGCGCGGTGCGCGCTGGGGGAGGAAGGGGTATAAGATTTAAAGAGATGGCGGGCGCCCTCTGAGCGAGCTGGCGACAGACCCCCCCCCCTCCTCCCATTCTCATCTTTCCTTTCCAACGTAAAATAAGCTCCTCCATTCCTATTTTCTAGCAACATTGTCGTCCGCTCCGCAGGTAAGGTGCCTCGCCTCCCTACCCCTCTCCTCCAGAAGCCCCGCTCCCATTTCTATGCCGGGGGATGATCCTCGCCCGCGCTCCCGCTCCCGCCCCGGCCCGGGTCCCGGCGGGTCCCGGGGTGATTCCCATGTCCCGTTAGGCTAGGCGGGCGGGGCCCCGAGCCCGAGCGCCGCTCGGCCACTAGCGGGTTGCCTACATTAAGGGGCTCTCATCCGCTGGGGTGGGCCGCCTTCGGGGGGGAAAGCGAGGGAGGGGCGGGGAAAGAGGATTCACAGATTGGAAAAAAAAGGGTCTGAGCTGGGGATGACCCATGTGGTAGCGGAGGGGGGGGGGCATTCCTCTCAGCCCCGGTATAGCAATGGTGTTCTTGTCTGCCACTCCCCATCCAGTGAGTCGTTGAGTGAAGTTTGCAATAGAACTTGTCGGCTGTGTCCGCCGGTCGAGCGAATAGACATACAGGCCGGCGTCAGGGCCGCTGGTCTGCTGGTGTTGCGCACGGCGCACGGCTGGACAGGTGAAATGTGCTACCAGCGATGCGCTGCCTGACCTGTCATGCCCAGATATGTAACTGAGTGCAAATATCGGTGCGCTTCAGAGCCGGGGCGAGCGCTGCTGTCCAACCAATGCGCCACGCGCTACTCAACTGTGTATTTCGCTCAACAATTTACTTGTCTTTCTTGCATGTGTATTTTTCTTGAACTGTAATGGGCGTTTCGATAAACTTCTGTCGATCTCTCAGAGAGAGAGAGAGAGAGAGAGAGAGAGAGAGAGAGAGAGAGAGAGAGGGGGGAGAGGGTGTGGGAGAAACGGACAGATGGAGTATAAATGGACGTGGCGTGTTTTACCTGTTGCTGTGGCGGGCTGACATGTCGCGCTACCCTTCCCCTTTTCCTGTTTTTCGTTTCTCTCTCCCCTCCCCTCTCTCTCACTCCCTGATCTCCCTCTCCCTCTCTACCTGTCTCTCTCCAAAGTGTCCGGCTCATTTTTTTTCTCCGACCCGCCCGGGAATATGACGATAGAACGGGAGCGCTGCGTGCTGCCCTCATTATCGACACGATGACCTGAGAGATTCGACGCCGTTCGCTCGAAACACGCGCGCCACTCGCGGCGGTGTGTCGCCGGAGTGGTGCGGCAACACACATGGTCTCCTCGGCCACCGGACGGTCTGGCAGTGCGCAATATCGTGCCCGCCCCGCCCCACCCCGCCCCTCCCCGCCCCGCCCTTCCCCGCCCCCCACCCCGCCCCCACCCCCTGCCGCGCGGTGGTTTGCTGAGCTCCGGAGGGCGCGTCCCTGCCATCATTCTGCGTGATATTTATCTCACTTTTGCGTTTTTTCTCCCCATTACGACAGCAAGCGTACCTCCCCCGCCCCGCCCCGCCCCGCCCCGCCCCGCCCCGCTTCGCCCCGCTTCGCCCCTCACCTCACGCCCGGGTGCGCCTTTAATTCCGCCGCTCCCACCGGACCGACCCGACCTGACCCGACCCTGCAGGCAGGCAGCCGCAGACGCAACGTCTTCTTCAGGCGCGACGCGACCCGCACAGCGCTCCGCGCCGCTGTCGTCCCTTACGTCATCATGCGGCCCCCTCGTCACCCTCTTTGTCGTCACCCGGGCCAGTGGCCACGAACCCCCTCGCCTCACCCGACACCCGTTCGGTGGTGACTTCGTCAACCCGCTGATCCTCCAGTCTCTGTCTGTTGTACCGTAGTTTATCTTGTCACTTTACCGCGCTTCACTTTACCCTTATTTTTTCCCTTGCCTCTCCTCCTCCTCTTCTTCTTCTTCTTCTTCTTCTTCTTCTTCTTCTTCTTCTTCTTCTTCTTCTTCTTCTTCTTCTTCTTCCGATTGATACGGCAGTGGGGCTCATAGCCCTTTTGTATTGATCGTAAATAAATTACAATTTACAATTCTTCTTCTTCTTCTTCTTCTTCTTCTTCTTCTTCTTCTTCTTCTTCTTCTTCTTCTCTTCCTCCCCCTCTTACTCCTACTCATCATACTGGTACTCCTAATACTTCTCGGCTTCTTCTACGTTTCCCGTTTTCCCCTTTTTCCTTTTTTTATCACAGCACTATACGCTGTTATTCCTTACAATATACGCTAATGAAGGTATGAGGTGTAAACAGAGTTGCTTGCTCTATCTGTTTGAAAAGCAGACGGTTAACGCCTTATTCGGTCCGCTAAGTAATTCTTTGGGCCGGTCCCGCTGGTCCGCACCCGGACCGTATTTTTTGCGTAAGTTGTGCATCTTACGGCACGTATCACGTATGGGATTAACATTTTTTCCCCCATTTGGTGGATGTTTGTGGAATCGTATACAATAATCAAGTGCCCCCCCCCCCTCCCCGTTACGGTCTAACTACATAAAAATTTGTCGTGGACTTTGACTGTAGTCAAACCTTAAACGTTTGATCCCTAACAATACCCTTGTTACATCATGATGGTGTTCTCTGGTATAATCTTTCGCCATTCTTTGCAATCTCTCGGCAATCTGTGGTAATCTCTTGGTATCAAGCTATCTACCTCTGTTGATGTATGCCGGATAACCTCCGCACTTCAGCTCCCTGGTGTACAAAATTTTGTCGAGCCTTAGAGCCGACGCCGGCGTCGGCAGACGTACGGTTTGGTGGTCAGACAGACAGACAGACAGACAGACAGACAGACAGACAGACAGACAGACAGACAGACAGACAGACAAACAGACAGACTGTCGGACCACTAGGCGGGCGGGCGCGAGCGTACAGCGCTGAGCCCCAGATGAGCTTCGGTAACACAAACTCTGAGCACAAACTTAAACATGGCGGATTAATGTGAGGGATAGGGAAAGTGTTGCGATGCTCGTGTGACGGATGGACGGGAGGCCGGGCCGGGCCGGGCTTACGCCTCTGCTGGTGGTTGTTGCTACTCTCCCCCACCCCCCTTTCCACCTCCATATTTCTCTTTGAAACTTTAATTCGAGACGAGGCTAAGCCGCACGCGTCGCACAAGGCCGCCTGCGCCTCTCTCTTTTCTTTTTTTCCCCTCCTAACTTGTTTGTTCCACTCGCTTTTGTAGGAAGATGAAAGATGTTGATCTTGAGGGATCGCTTTGTAGAGCAGCTGCTTCTGCTGCTACAAGTTTCCACTATTTTTCAAGCATTGTGGGTTCTCATTCGTTAGAATTTAATTGATGTCTCGTTTTGTGGAACAGTGTATCACGTTAGTGTGAACGTGACCCCGCCTCCCCCCATAAAAACATCTTGCTCAAAAAGAGTGAGGGTTAAAAAATAATCTAAGGACAGAAAAGTGTCCTCTCCAATTTCAGGATACAGGATCTAAATTGGAGGCCTTGCAATGAGGCCCGTCCGCCTCCACCGTGTTGAGAGCTGCGAGAAAGGCCCGCGGCGGGGGAGGGAGAAATCAAAACGTAAAGCGCCATTGTCCGTCAAAGAAGATTTCTGGAACGAGAGGAGGCCGGCTACGTTAAAGCTCTTGTCTCTCCTTCCCCCATCTCCTCTCTCTCTCTCTCTCTCTCTCTCTCTCTCTCTCTCTCTCTCTCTCTCTCTCTCTCTCTCTCTCTCTCTCTCTCTCTCTCTCTCAAATGCAAAGGTAAAATGCAAAGAGCTCAAAGTTCTTGTGTGAGGTTTGTCTATGGTGTAAGAAAAAATTATAATGTGACATCATACTATGTTAATGCTGGCTGGTTAAAACTGGAGGAAAGGCGTAAGCTTCAGTTGGCTCTTCTTATTTTAAATGTTGTGAAAACTCAGAAACCTACTTATCTATTTAGTAACTAAACATTTGTGTCAGCTATTCATTCAAGATCTTCAAGGCAAAATAAACTCAGTTTACAGGTCCCTCAACACAGAACTGAAATGTACAAATGGAGGTACAAATATTCTTTCTCAGTTTATGGTTCTCCATTGTGGAATGATCTCAAAATGTATCAATACTGTGATAAATCTCTGCGATATGCAAAATTGTCTCTTCATGAGTTATTCTCAAGTATTTCTGACACATTAATTTATCTAAGTAAAATCTTCATGTACAGTATGAAGACTTATCAATAATCAATTATTTGTAACATTTTTGTTGTCTAATGCTCAAACAAAAGAAAAGAGAGCAGGTTGTATACGCAAGGGGCTTTTAACCTATTGTTTATAATCTTTAATAAATCAATTTCAATTTCTCTCTCACTCACGGTGTGCAATAGGAGTAACCCTCCCGCGCGCGACACTCTCAGGAGACCCGCTGTAGAGAGCCCTGCACCCTTCCCTGGTCTACCCAGCTCTTCTGCGCCAACGATGCTGTGCCTCTCCGGCCGGCGAGAGAATCGCTAGGCCTCGGGTGGCCTGCTGGTCGGAGCTCGCGGTCTGTTGAATCCCTTCTCCGTCAAACTATACGGAGTATCGTGATCAGCACTCCTCCCGGAATAATGGAGAGATGTCTGTTGTGCTCTCTCTAGGGGCTGGAGCTGCCGAGTTGGGTGGGCTGCGCCCCGTGCACTAGGACAGGGACGCTCGTGGTGAGGGACGGGCTGGGCAGGGGCAGTCGTGCTATGGGCTTCCCTTTCGTAACTCTGGGTTTACGTTTTGTCATCTCTCCACGTCACCCCCTGCGCGTCACCCAAATATTTCTTTTGTTCTATCCTTCCTTTTCTACCCCCCCCCTCTCCCTCTCTCTCTCTCTCTCTCCCCCTCTCTCTCTTGTTTTTCTTTGCAGTGTTCTCCCCTGCCTCCCGCCCCGCCTCTCTGTGGGTAATCCCCTTGAGCTCGCCCACCCCGGCTGGATCTGTTTGACGCGGTAGCGGCGCGTGGGAGAGCACTTATTGGTGGACAGGCACGCCGCAAACCACGACAAAGGGGTGGAGGATCGGCTGTGGGAGGAGGGAGGGGCGTTAAGGGCCGCGCAGACAAGACGAGGATCTTTTTTCCCCACTCGCGGCTCCCGCCTCCTGCCGCGGCGGCCGGCTCAGCTCCCGCCAGAGACAGGCCGGCGGCGGCATCTAGTAGTAGTCCCGGCTCAGGACTGGCGGGGATCCATCCTTATTCCCTTGATTAGGATTTTGAAATAACTGCGGGGCGGCGATAAGGGGCCGAGGAACAGTATCCTCCTCCGTGCCGTGAACTACTGGGTGCGGTGCTGGGGGCCGTCGTGGCTGCGGGGAAGACACGGGATTTAGTGAGAGCGAAGGGTTTTGAACTAACTGCGAGAAAATGTTTGTAGGGATAACAGGGAAATTTCCAATGAAAAGTCTGGTTAAGCTACGACACAAGTAAGTTAAATTGTGCAGCAATTGTTATCGGCTTGTCATTGAGTGATTCCATGTCAAAGGTACACTGAAAAAAAAAAGTTGTCTCCGAAATCGACCATTTTTTTTTTGTCGGCTCTCCTATGGTACAAGACTCTACCCTGTAAATGGCAGCTCTTTAGGTGCACCCAGTCTGGAGATATAAAATACTACCATTTTGGTACTATGTAGAAATGAGCTGTAGGTAAAAGTAGGGAAGGAGTCATGGTAGCGACTTTCCACTTGGTATGCAGCTTGTTAGGAGTCAGTAGATGAAAAAAAAAAAAAATTTTGAAAAAAAATGTTTTTAAATTTTTTTTTGTTGATTTTTTGAAGTGTACTTTTGGAAATATCTCAAATGATGTCATAAAATTTTTCGACGCAAAAAATACTGAAAGTAACTCATATCACCCATGATTTATCCTGAAAGACTCATCACACGTAGACTTTTAGTTTCAGAGTTATGGGGATTGCGCTTTCCAGCTTTCTCAACGTAAACCCATAGAACCTGTATGGAATGACTAGAAGCTACTTGAGACTGTTGCAGAGTTCTACACTGGGTGAGTATGAACTAATTAAACTAAAATTGACTTCCTCTTAACATTGGACACCCTTTTCTGTAATAATATTTTAAATACTAAGGATACAGGGAAGGTTCGAACAAGGTAACGGTAACTGTTCATCTCATTCTTGGTTTACCATCACATTTGGTGTTCTCAGGCTAGTCAGATGTTTTAGAATAAATTAAAAATAAAATCTTCTTTGACAGCAAAAATCACATTAATTCAATAGTCCTTAAATTAATAAAATTAATGAATAATTGAACTAATGTGATTTTTGCTGTCAAAGAAGATTTTATTTTTAATTTATTCTAAAACATCTGACTAGCCTGAGAACACCAAATGTGATGGTAAACCAAGAATGAGATGAACAGTTACCGTTACCTTGTTCGAACCTTCCCTGTATCCTTAGTATTTAAAATATTATTACAGAAAAGGGTGTCCAATGTTAAGAGGAAGTCAATTTTAGTTTTATTAGTTCATACTCACCCAGTGTAGAACTCTGCAACAGTCTCAAGTAGCTTCTAGTCATTCCATACAGGTTCTATGGGTTTACGTTGAGAAAGCTGGAAAGCGCAATCCCCATAACTCTGAAACTAAAAGTCTACGTGTGATGAGTCTTTCAGGATAAATCATGGGTGATATGAGCTACTTTCAGTATTTTTTGCGTCGAAAAATTTTATGACATCATTTGAGATATTTCCAAAAGTACACTTCAAAAAATCAACAAAAAAAAATTAAAAATTTTTTTTTCAAAATTTTTTTTTCATCTACTGACTCCTAACAAGCTGCATACCAAGTGGAAAGTCGCTACCATGACTCCTTCCCTACTTTTACCTACAGCTCATTTCTACATAGTACCAAAATGGTAGTATTTTATATCTCCAGACTGGGTGCACCTAAAGAGCTGCCATTTACAGGGTAGAGTCTTGTACCATAGGAGAGCCGACAAAAAAAAAAAAATGGTCGATTTCGGAGACAACTTTTTTTTTTCAGTGTACCTTTGACATGGAATCACTCCATTCTTAATTTGTTTCAACTCTAAATATCTTTCAGGAGGGAGGTGCTTTTTCAGGTGATTTGAAGCCTGGCAAACAGCATATCGAGAGCTGTAGATAAGATTATTATTATTATTATTATTATTATTATTATTATTATTATTATTATTATTATTATTATTATTATTTTTTTTTAGGACCAGTCGAGGTGCAGTGCGCTTTGCACTACACAAATAATACGGCACATGGCTGCGCTGTCCCCGGCAGATTTCTTTAGTTTCGGCTCAATACAATTTTTCAAGCTACAAGCACTTGGGGGGGGGGGGGGGCTAACGGATTGTGGGACCGGTGCTTCATCCCGTTTTCTTCAGGCCACTTTAAAACTCGCCATCCTCCGCGTGTTTCTATGGCGTAGCGGGCTTTTCACGCTGTCAGGGCTGTAAAGCATTTCGGTGGGATCGGGCATGGGTTCAAATCTTCACTGATGTGAACCTTGTTTCCCCAGGCATGGCATGGTCCGGGTCCGGAGAACTAGTAAGGCCTTGCATCTTGGGTGCGAGAGACACGTGCCCTGCAGACAGGACAGTGCAGGTTAACCACCGAAATGTAACGCAATTACTGTCACATCACATTGTATTTTATGGGAAAACTGTCACATTCTTTCGGTTATTACCGTCACATTCTTTTGATTGTGGCTGTAGAATTCAGCCCGCAAAGTATAGCCGATTCACGTTAAAACGAATAAAAAGGTGACGTCACATTCTGGCCAATGTGACAGTTTTCACATTAAAGAATGTGACGTCACAGTAATCGATTTACAGTGCGTACGACTGGTATCTGACTTACCGTCCGATCACCGAAGTTAAATCCGCGGGGTCCCTAGGTTAGGGATGGGTAAAGTCCCCTTTTTTTTTCAATTCCTTTTTTTTTCTTATTTACTTTCAGTGACACTTAATTACACCAAATGTCGGCTCGGATATTTGGGCGAGTATTTGGAATAGATGGAGTATTTTGAATATTTTCAATGAAATATCCGAAGCGTACATGGAATAGTCGAAGGGGTCCATCCCTCTCGGTGAAAACGTCTGGGTGAGCCGGGCAGGGTAGGGCAGGGCTGGGCGAAGGGTTGGGCAGGACTAGGCAGGGCAGGACGGGGTGGGGAGGGGAAGGGAGGGGTAGGGAGGGCGGGGCAGGGCAGGGCGCAGCCGGACGGGGAAGCAGCGTACATAGCCACAAGCCTGCCCGCTTCTGGGAGAACCGTTCGTCATGAGTGAGGTGGCGTTGCGAGGCGGAGGAAGCACCCCTTCCAGTTGCTGCTCCTTTCAGAGGGCACGCCCGCCCCGCCCTGCCCCGCCGCTCCTAGTGCCGCGGCCCCGCCAGTGCCAGTGCCCCAAGATTGCTCGGAGAGCAGGAGAAAGCGAGGCGGAAAGAGGAGAAGGGATGAGGAGGACGACAGAAGAAAGACGGAGAGGGGAAAATAGAGAGATGAAAAAAAGGAAAGAGATGATAACGAAGGAGCGAGTAAACAAAAGAAAATTTGAAGTGGAGCAGCGAATAAAGACGCTGCTAATGGTTTCCGTCGGGCGGAGACCGGAGGGGATAAGAGGGGAGAGGGCGGGTGTAATGTAGGCTGCAGGGGCAGCGCGCGCGCCCATCTGACCCCTTGTGCACACTCACTCACACACGCCCCCCACACTGTTGTACTCCCCGAGCCCCTGCTTTCCGTGCGTCTTTTTGAACCCGCTCCCCACTCCCACCACCTGTGTGTGACATGCACGCCCCACACTCTCGTCTCCGGAGCCCGCGCCGAGCGCTCATATTTCTGCCTGCGGCTGCAGCGCTCCTGCGCCGGCCCCCGGCCCCGGGTCCCATTACGTCTTCCTGTTGACGAGCGCCCTCGAAATTGACCCCTCCGGCTGCTGCAGCTGCTGCGGTGCGGAGGTGCGGACGCACGGCTCATGCAGTCACAGCTGTGGCAGCCGCGGCGCTATGTCGCCCTCCGCGGGGCGTCTGTTTGCGTTGTTCCGTGTGCCCTGGGCGCCCTCGGACCCCCAGGCCCTGCAGTGGCGCCGAGGGGGCGACAATTTTGGGAATCATGTGTACTACACAAGTCTCTGGGAATCTTCATCGTAAAAATTTAGGGAAATCAATGAAAACCACTACAACAATGCAGGGAACACCTGGATAGTCATAGTATAATTAGCTGAAATTAGCGTTTGATGTCGCTAGAAACAGTTATAAATGAAAAGATATCGATGGGAATCATTCGGAATCAGTCATTCCGGGAATCATGTGTACACATTAAAGGGGAGTGGTCGCCCCCTCGAGTGGCGCCCACACGTTTTCCAATGAATCTGGGCAAAACCCTTTTTGTACCTATACAATTATAAGGCTTTTCAGGCGTTTTTCGGTGTCTTTTCTCCCTGTTCCTCCTTTCCCTTTCTTCTCTCTTTATCTTCCGCTTTTCCTCTGCTTCTTAACCCGTTCTCTTTCTATATAGTCTCGGAATGTTACATGTATAGCTCCATGTACCTGGGGAAGTGCCCTAGCTAGAATGTCATATGGGTGCTACTGAAGCCCTGATGGGCCCTCTCGTCAGCCAGCTCACTGTAAATCACGATCGTGCTGTCAGTGGATAAGTCGAAGTTGTCGCTCTTGGGAGAGCGACTCTTCTGTTAACAAATTTCTTAGCTTTTGGGAGCGCGATATGGGTTAACATCGCTCTATTAGAGCCATTTTTGATTACACGTCCTGCTTTGCTGATGTGCTCTTTTTGAGCGAAATCATCAAACTTCACTCCATTGGAGCGACTTCAAAGTATCAGAAGAGACTCGTTTCGAGTCTATTTAGCGAACGTCACGTTTCCAGAGCCATGAAAAAATGCTCTACACATTACGGGCATGAAATGTTTTCCATTACGTTTCCAGTGCAGGACCGCAGTTTCTGATCCCGGGAATAGGGGAGCACACCAAAGGAGGCATTTTGCAAAAAATGTGCGGTAAAAGGAGCAAGATCTCGACCCTTGCTCCACTAAGGACGGTAGTTTTATTTCTTTTTGTAGAGGGAAAGGGTGTCGCTCTTTCAATTTAAACGCCTAATTTAAAACGTCACATCTTGAGAAGATGTAAAGTCATCATTGTGGTAATTGGAGGGCGTTACTTTATTTATTTTCTATTCCTATGCCTTCTTTTTCTAATACCCCCCCCCCCCCCCGCTCTCCGTGGTGAATTGCTGTTCTATTTTCCCATCCAAAAGCGTTGCGGCGGGTCACTGTCTGCTGCAGGGCTTGGCCGGGCGTGGCGCGCCGGCAGAGCGGAGGCCCTCCCTTGTTGTGCAGCCTGCCTTCACTGTATTTCGTACAAACTAAAAATAACACAGACATCTGGGTCCTCTAACCCCCCCTTTCTCTTTCGTCCCCTCTCTCTCCCCCCTCCCCGTCTCTCACCCCCCTCCTCCCTCGTCTTGAGACAGAGGCTGGGGAGTTGACTGCATTGTCTCCCCGGCCTCAGTAAAGGCTCAAGGCATCGACTCCCACGCTCGCTACTGCAGTACACTGTATTGAACGCAGCCACATTAGCAATGCTTTGAGTTTTGTTTCTCAGCTAAAACTATTATCAGCATAGTTTACAGCATATTTTGAAATTTACTGTATCATAAATATGTTTTAGTTTTCTGAAAAGATGAAATCTTTGACGATGAGAGGAAAGTATTTCATGAGAAAAGAAAGAAACACAGGTCTCCTTTTTTCTCATTAACTCTCCGCGGCTGGCTATTTTTTCCCCCTCCCGTTCTCTCTGCCGTGGAAACGGTGAGATTTTCCCATCCTCTTCTCTGCGGAGTGGAGAATTCCAGATTGCTTCCGGCGGGAGCATCCCGTCTATCTGCCTCTCTCTCTTGTGTCCCTCATCCTTCATCTCTATCCCTCTCCCTGCGCCCCTCGCTCGCCCACTCTCTCGTTTTGCGGGTGGTCAGGCTTGCACCCTGTAGCTTCCCTACCCAATACTTCACGGCGGTCCCTTCTCCCCCTCCCCCCGGCCCAAGTCCTCCGATATCCACTTTTATCCTCCACCAGCCACTCTTTGCCCTCAGCTGATTTGGCTTCCCTTCCGCTCTTGCCTATCTTCTCCTCCTGCTGCTAAACTCGGCCGACCAATATCATTATATTTCGGGCAGCATCTTTTCGTCATCAGACGGACGCTGGGCGCTGCTGGTTCAGGCAGTCAGTCATCGGCGATCGCCCCGAGTGATTGCGGGGGAGCGGCTGAGCATCGCCGCGACGTATCACAGTGACAGAAACTGCACGAGTAGTTGCCTCGCTTCCAGGAGGAACAGTGCACTGGTGACACAAATGTAGAAAGTTTTACACCAATTCCTAATTTGTAAATAATAAACACCGAGTGGTGTTGAAGTGAACTTTACATCAATTAGTGTGCTATTTTTCTACACTTCGCAAACGTTTATTATAAACTGCTTATCACTTGGTGTGCAGTTGCTCGGCGTGTTCCATTGATTTCAAAGGGATGGCGCGTATGTTCATGTGTGCAAAAATATACTACACTTATCAAGTGTCTATTAACTAAACGTAATGTCTCCTTAATCTTGACATCATGACATGTGCAAAATCATGGTTTAAAAACATAAGTGTGCAGTAATTGCACAGTTGTTTTACCTGTGTATGTGCCGGCCGGACGCACGTACGTTGTAATCGAGTGTTCGGTTCGGCTAACGCACTCTAAGAGTTGGTCTGATTGAAATCAGCTTTGAAGAAGACTGTTTTATATGTTGTTGAAAAGTCCAATGGTGTTATCTCAGCACCTTTTAAACAGTGGCACCAAACGCGAAATGCCGTTGGTCAACTGTGGCCTGGCAATATAAAGTACATAGGACAGTACCCAAAAACAATATTGCAGTCCATGCACTTGCTTAGGCTCTAAGTTTTACAAGACAGTTTAGAGAGTTATACAGGTACATGAAAGGAGGAGAAAGGCATGAAAAAAAAGGAAGGGAGAGAGAAAGAGAAGGAAGGGAAGGGCAAGAAGTCAAGTTTAAAGCACACAGGTCCGGTACAACTCGGGGTTTGCTTGGGTACAGTGACAGGACAGTGCTGTGGGCACAGTGCTGTGGGCGCCACTACTTTTATAAGCGTTACATATTTGATGCCTTTGGAGATGCATTAGCAGAAGGCATATTTCAACTGAGTAAAGGCATCGTCATTTGCGAATCTAAAGGCTATCAAATGCCTCTCCCAAGTCATTCCGTTCCAAGAATTCGTCATATAATCAAAATAATTGTCGTCATTCCTGTAATAATTAGGCTAGGTCGCAGTTTTGTTTTTCCAGCGCTTGACATTCTCCCAACAGGGGCTTTTCTTTTTCTTGTGTACATACGCACTGTCGGGGCGCAGAGGACCCCCGCGACATCGAGCCCTCACGTCTGGCGCCAAGAGGGGAGGAGGGTGGGAGGGGAATGTGAGGTTCAAGAGGTGGCAGTCGTCCTTTGTTCAACGCAGTGACTCGGGGAGAGGAGTGAGGAGCGGGTCCGACCCTTCCGTCCCATAGGTCCAGACAGACACACCTCCGCCCCGCCCTGCCTCCTCGACCACTCCATCGCCCTCATTACCCTTGCCGCACCCCTTCATCTCTCTCTCTCTCTGCCCCCTCTCTCTCTCTCTCTCTCTCTCTCTCTCTCTCTCTCTCTCTCTCTCTCTCTCTCTCTCTCTCTCTCTCCCCCCCCTCCCCAGTCGTTTTGTTCTTTTCCGGCCTTGGTCCACCGGCGCGCCCATAGCGTTACCGTACGCCCCCCGCCGTCCGTACGTGCGCGGAATTTTCCACCCCGGGGGGTTTCCAATCCGCTGTTTTTCTGTCGAGGCTCAGCTGCTGCTGCTGCTGCTGCTGGGCCTTCCCTCGCCTCCAACCCCTACCTCAGAGCCCCCGCCGGCCGCCACGGCGCCGCTCCCGGGCCTCTGCTGTACGATGCCTCTACTAAGGGCGCGCGCAGAAAGGGTTGCGATGCTTAATGAATTAGCAAAGGGGAGCAAAGCGGCCTTATATCGCTCCCGGGCATAAGCGCAAGCGCGCAAACTGCGAGCCAATAATTGAAAAATATTTTATTTACGGCTTTTGCAGGCGGGCGGGGCGCGGCCGCCCCGGCTGGAGGTGGATGATCCTTCCTTATCCTCCGGTCCCTCTCCAGCAGTCTTTGTCCGCGTCCACACTAAACCCTTTTGTACGATTTTCTTGGCGTCGTGCTTACTTTTAAACAACCATGCACAAAATGTTATGCATAACTATGAAAACATTGTGCATGATTCTGCAAAAATTTGTGCGTAAGAAACAGAGTTAAGCATAGTTACGCAAGGAATTATTGTGCATAATTATCGTTGTTTAAAATCCTGCAAGGCGTATGCACAACAAAGTGCAAAAGTGTCATCTTTACTGTTTTGCTCGTTTTCCCGTTTTCCCATCGCCCTTCCTGAGCGCCGCGTGCGTTGACTTGGAGACTCGGTGACTTTGGTAAGCGATAGGTGTTAAACGCAATGCAGGGCGTCGTAACCTTGGATAAGGGCAAAGTTCATGGATCGGCTTCTCCGGAACGCGTGAGCAGAGGTCTGGAACGTTTTGAAGAGGCGTCCGGATAAAATTCACGATTTGGGCTCGCACAAAGAGTTCTGACCTAATATTTTTAATTTTTAGTTCATTTAATGGTAAGTGTATGGGAAATGTGAAACTGGAACCCTTTAATTCTTGGCTAGTGGTTCGATTTAGTGGTCGTCAAGACGCGTTTTTGACAGCTGGCCCGCTGCGCGACATTTTTTGCGCCCGATGTCTGGCGAATGAAATTCATGATTTGGTTCTCACCAGTATTTCTGGCTTTATATTTTTCGTTTTGAATTTGAGGTAAGTCTTATTCAAACCAAGGGGGCCGTCTAACGCGTTAGCGTTGGAATTCTTCCTGTACGACAACTATGCTTAACTCTGTTCTTTACGAAAACAATTGTTCAGAATCGTGCTTAATGCATAGATAGTTATATGCATAACATTTTGTGCACAACTATGGTTGTATAAAATTGTGCATAACGCTGAGAATATCTTGCATAAGGGTTTAGTGTGCACACTTGGGTTTCTAGTGTGTGCAGAACTATTTACTGTATTGCCGCTAGGGTCCAGTTTTAGCCGGTTTTAGCGTACATCCGTCCTACGGCAAAGATCTATGATGCCGAAATTGGAGCATTACAGTTAGCTGTGGAGTACATACCTCAGCTTCCACAAGAGAAGATATTGATTGTAACAGACAGCCAGAGTGCCACGGCCCTAGGAAGACAGGAGATATCTCCTTACGATCCTCAAGGAATTATAAAACTCCGAACTGCGCTGCACCACCTCTCTAGAAACAAGGAAATAACTATAGCATGGGTACCGGCCCATAAAGGGATTTCGCCAAATGAACTTGCGGATAATTCAGCTAAGGTGGCCTGCAGACTGGGTGCACCTTCTTGCAGCAGGCAGTTTTTCCGGAGATTCCATCCTTTGCTTAAACAGGCAATACTTCAAGAGTGGCAAGAAACTCGAGAAGCGGCAGCAAGAGCTCACATACCGACAGGAACCTTCAATCTTTCTCTCGAGCGGGACCTTTCCTCCACTCCTTGGTTGAGCCTTGCAGACAGTCTCAATAGGAGGTATCTTACTCCGTTGCTTCGAATCCGACTGGGGCATACACATACACATGCCCCAGCGGACCTATTCCGGTTTAAATTAAAGGAGAGTCCTCTGTGTGATAGATGCGGCGAAGAGGCTACTGTGACTCACCTTCTGAACGACTGCTCATTTACGGACAAACTCTTATTCATGGAACATCTTGCGGAACACGATATTCCGGAACCGCACTCTTACCCTCAGCTTCTCAAACTTCAGCGCCCTTCGCACATCAAGGCGGTGGTCACCGCCTTTGCTTTACTCTTTGAGCACAATCCACATCTGAACATCAAAACTATGGAAACTATGGCCGATCGCCCTATAAGCCTATAAACCAAACCCCTCCCCCGCCCCCTAGCGTACATCTGCACGTAGTCGTTGGTTTGGGCGTAGTGCGGGGCTATGGTGGGTTATGGTGGGCAGAAAAATATCCGGGAATATCAGTCCATTACATGATGCCTCGGAAGAAGTGGGTAACCTTTTCCACTAATAGCCTTTCAGGGAGTGTAATAAAATCTAGTTCAACTCTTTCATATAAGAGGCACGATGTATGACAAAAACATTCTCTGTCAAGGGGTGCTTTATGACTCGTTTTCTCACGAGAGTGCTTCAATGAAACGTGACACGAGTCACAGAAGTTGTGGAAGTGTTTTTGTTTTTTTTTCCCGAGGACGGTCCGTCCCGTCTCTGGGTGGATGAGCAGAGGGGCAGAGATGCGGATGGGAGATGGATGTGCCGTGCCGGCCATACGCAATAGAGCGCGGCCCGCGGGGCCCGCCCAGACTATCGATCGATTCGTTATTATTATCTTGTATCGCCCGGGTGGGCCGGCGCGCGCCGCCGCGGGGCGGGGCACGTCTGAGGGGGCGATTCTTCTCGTCCGCACGCCGCCGCCTCATCGCGACGCTGAGGAGCAGTGGAGCTGCCCCGGCCCGCCCCCGCCCACCGCGTGGGTCCGAACGCAGCCACTTCTGATTGTTCCGGGATGCCAGACCAGCTCATATGCCGCCGGGGCGGCTTCAGGGTGTGTGTGTGTGTGTGTATGTGTACCGCCCTCTCAGTCGCGGAGGGGGAAAGGGTGGGGATGGGGGTGAAAAAAGGAAAAAGAATATCTCTAAGCTCTGCTGCAAGCATGAGCAAGGGAATAGGGCGAGGGAAGTCTGAAGAGGCAGGCAGCGTGGGTGGGGAGGGTCAGTGTTGTGTGGTGAAAAAAAAGTTCGGGGCTTGATGGGGGAGGGGGGGCTGTGCTCCCGACCTCTGACGAGGAGCATTCGGAATCCGTTGGCACTGTGAAAAATTGTCATACAGGACAGGAACATTTTCCGTGGAAGATGTCGTGCAATGACAACTTAAGATCGCAAACGTACAGGCTCTGAGAGGTTGTGCATGAATACGGCACAATTTGTAAATTGTAAATTACAAAGTAAATCGTACTTGGAAGGAGGGGCGAAGGAGGGGTGCGGGAAAGATCACGTGACATCTTGCAACAGGGACAGCCGCCCTGCCGCCTCCAGCAGGGGTCACGAGAAGAAAACTTGGCCTAGGATTTTGTCTGCGTTCCTGTTCCTGAACGTCGAGCCAACAGGACATGAAGAGTTGACTGTCACAGTTAAGAATCCCGCACCTCATTTCTCAGACACAACGGGTTAAAATCCGTTTTCTCTGATAACCTGATAAGCTGCACCTGAAAAAAAAAACGGCGTTTTCCGCGTCGAATTCCGTAGTTAAGTTTCTTCAAACTTCGAAAAAAGTTTAAATAGAGGTAATACGGAGATAGGTAGGTAGTGCGGTCTTTCCGTACCCACGAAAAGCGTTTCAGACCTCGTAAAAAATTATGGTCAAACCGTAGAAATTACAGTGGAAATTTCTGACAATGGTCGATCGGAAGGGGAGGTACTTTCTTGCGTTTTTGATTAGATGAAATATGTTCAAAGGATCGCGAAACAGCATGCAATAATTAAGGAATGGTTTTCAAAATATACTGCACATGAAATATCGAAGTGATCAACGGCTGACTTTACTCCCATGTTACTGTATTACGGAACAATATTTCTCTCCGTCGAAGAGCCCTTCGACACGGGTCGCCTCTGCCTGCATTCGCGTGACAAGCAAGCTGACCTCTGGTCACGTCTTCCGTCTAGACGGGGTGGCCGGCTTGAGGCGGGTAGGGCTGTGGCCGCACTTGGCTGTAAGCGGCAGGTGCCGGTCTGTAGGGAGGGGAGGGAGGGAGACTAAAGCAATTAGCAAGCAATTCTCCCCGGGGATGTGCTGTGTCTGTTCTGTTGCCTCATTGGGGCTGCCATGGCCTGTTATTGGCGGGAAGCTCGGGCGGTGGCCCCGCAGCCAGCAGCAGCCCCTCCGCAGGGCCAGGCAGTCTGCGCCACGCCAAGTCATACCGCTCCGCTCCGGAAACGTCACTCCCCCGCTGCTCCTGTTCGCCGTCATTACCACCGCCTGGCATGACGAAAGGCTGGCTGCCGCCGCGAGTTTGCCGGCGCAGGGTCTGGTCTCGTCTGGTTCCCCATCCCCCCCATCTCCTTCCCCAAAGCATAGCCCGTCGATAATTCTTTTTCACCGGGCGTCCTATCCATCTGGTCTCACCTGCCCCCCGCCCTTACCGTTTTTCTCCTCGCCTCCCGCCCTGCTTTTCTGATATGTAACCGTGACTGACGGCAGCGCGCAGCCGGTGTGCATGAGCCCGCTACTCTACTACACTGTGAGTGCAAAGGGTCTGAAATCTTATCTTTAAAAGCACAAGGAATTCTCCCCTTATTTCACGTGAACATTTATTTCAGAAACTATCGGCTGGTCTTCTTGTTGACTCGGACCATTTTATTGAGAGATATCACAAAATATCTCACAACTTTGGTACGATTTGGTAATCCGTTCGTACTTCGTGTTGGGAACACATTTTCTTTGTAAGCTTACGAAGCAGCGAACACTGGAAAAACAAAGGTGTGAATCCTTACCTTTAAAAGGCACCAACACAGTTTAGTGCCTCTCCAAAGGCCTTAAATGTGACCTTTCACACCTTTAGCTGGCTAGCTTCATATGCGTTCCATACAAGTTTAGTACCTTTGGAAAGGCACTAACCTTTAGTGCCCCAGGAAAGGCACTAAACTGCGCCCTTGACTTTAGTGCCCCAGGGAAGGTGTTGTTTAGTGCCTTTGATTTTACAATGATCCCTCAAAATTACCACAGACATTATTGCAACTTGTTTTTGGACGCTTGTGTGCATGTAAGCTGGATGCAATATAATATTGCTGTCCCAAAAAGTACCTAGCAGGTTAAATTTTGTAACCAACCAAGAAAAATACGATTTCACGAAATTCAGGTAGGCACGAAGTTCATTAATATTTAGGTTTCACTTCTTTTTTTAATGGCAATGATCACTACCTTTTGTGGCAATGTTTCTTGTATGGCAGTGAAAGTACTACATACCTTTTGTGGCAATGACGCGCAATGGCAATAAGACAAAAGTAAGACCTTTCCAGTGGCAATGAATCGGTCATTGCCAGCCCAGCAGCAATGGTCATTGCCAAAAATGGCAATAAAATTAGAACTACTTCTGAAACTTACTTAAAATTTACTAGCAATTTTCAACATGGTGGCGATGAACCTTCATCGCCAACGTGTTGGCAATGAACCTTCACTGCCAATAAATTGGCAATGTCTTCATTTCCAATAATGCGGCAGTGGTAGAGTTGCAAATAACTTTCAGAAATTTTTCTTACAATACCACTTATTGCCTTCGAATTGGCAATGAATGACTGCCTTTGAGATGGCAATGACCTATTCATTGCCACTGGAAAGGTCTTACTTTTGTCTTATTGCCATCGCGTGTCATTGCCACAACTGTAGGCTCGTGATGCATTGCTCATTGGAGCACCGTGGCCGGGGACCTGCTGTTGATTCAACTCAAGCACATCAGTTCAAAAAATGATATTTGGAAGTACGCGTTAGAATAAAAATGTCAATGCAGTGTTCGAATGACCAGTGCATTACTAGCCTACTGTCCAAAAAACAAGCTGATCGGACAAAACTTACTGAGCGACTAACTTCTGAATCGTTTGAGCTAGAAATCTCAAATTTGGCATGTGACCCACTGTACTAGTGAAGTTGATCAAACCCAAACGCATTCAAAAACAGTACCCAAAAGGCTAGAAATTTATGAGTCAATTTCTTAAGAAACCATCCACCGAAGTATTCTGCGAAACAAAAACATTAACAAACTTCGTGCCTACCGCGATTTCCTGAAATCGTATTTTTTGTAGCCTAGACATGCTAACAGAAGTTCAACAGTTGGTAACAATAAAGTACCTCCATAGTCATTTCGAGTGAACTTTTGTTAAGAATGTGTGTTATATTGCACGGCGTAGTGGCAGACCTGCCGACTGGTTCCTGTCACACCCGGTACACTGGCGCGCTCCGCGCTCGCGTGCTGTGCGATGCCCGTCATGGGCGGCATGTATGCGGAGCTCGACTCGTTGTCATGAGGAGAGGAGCGAGGGCCACGGGGGCGAGAGAGACAGACCGAACTGAAACTGACGGGGCGAGCCGAGCCGTATCCAGCTCGGAGCTATGTCAGCCGAAACACACCGTTTGCGATGTGCGCAACTCTGGCGCGCAACAATGCTCTGCACCGTTAGAAATTGATCCTGTTGACCTTACATAACACAAAGGTTGCTTTGACGTGTCTGGAAAATCAGGAGACTGCTCGGATTTCGAAATTATGTCAGGAAAACCAGGGAAGTGCTATAGGAAATAAAGGTTGTTGCGTATTAGCCGGTCGCGAGCATGTTAGCGCTGCACGGCACCGCGTCCGCGTGAGCTGGCGACAGCGCAAATAGTTTTAATAGGTCACTCTTTATATGCAGCCGCAGCCATTTGCGCACAGACAAATGCACGCATGTAAATCCCCTCACCTAAAAAAGAGTGCGGGGCAAAAGTGTGCAAATCAGCGACAGCCTCACACTTGGTACGTGTTGAGCGCATGCACTGCTGCGCCGCTGCTGGACTGACCCGATGCTTTCCAAGATGTGTTCCTCTCCCAACGAGGCCCGCATGTGTCGCACTTGACACAGGCCTAGGGGGGCGAGGTGTGAAAGATGTAGGTGGGGGGGAAAAGTGAGTGGATGGCGGAAATGTCGATACGGCCGTTTCTCCTCCGCCCCCTCCCTCGTCCCCCCTTTTTTTCCCCCTTTTTCTCTTTTGCCCTTTTGGATTGACGGGGCTGGTGCCCGCTCGCTCGCTCGCGGGGGCTCGCGCTCCCCAAACAGGTTTGAATGGTGAAGATGGATGTGGCGGGGGAATGACCCGGGGGACAGGCGGCTAACAAGCGTGCCCCCCTCCCCCCTCCCCTCCCTGCACGGGACAATCAGCGCTGCAGGGCGGGAGCAGTCCCCCTAGCGCGCTGCGGCCGTCCCTTCCTCCGCGCTTGGAATCGCTCTCTCCCGGAAGTGTTTTTTTTTCTTCCCTATCGGCCGTGTTGCTCCAATCCTATGTTATTATTGAACGCAGGCGTGGTAACCTTTTAGTTTAATTACGGTCCGGGCGAGGCAGCAAAGGTTAAGGGAGTGGACCGTAAGCTTTTAACGTGGGTTTTTCTAACACTGTTTTGTGGTGACATTTTTGTTCCAGAGCGATGAACTTCCTTGTACAGCAGTAGCTATTTCTCAATAATAAAAATTTTATTTGCTACCAAAGGTCATTTGTTTTGTACATTTGAAAAACTAATTGATGGTTACATTAATAATTCAAATTAGAAACAACATGGAATGTCGTGACAGGCTTCGTTCCGGAAACGGGAGCGGAATGAGGGGTTTACTGCAATCTCTCTCAGCGGCTTTTCTTACGTTTGGCAGCAAAGCGAGGGCCGGATGTAGACTGAAAAGTGGGGAGAATTTAGTTTTCCGTCCTTATCCGCCTACTCCGAGGCGCAATGTCTCCTCTGAAATCCGCGCTTCGATTGCTGATCGTGAATTTATTTTTTTGTGTAGTAAACCGAACTACAAACCGAACGCGCTGTTGCTTTTCCAGTTCAGGTCGTTCTCACGTATGGCTCTTCCTCTTCCTGACGGGTTGTGCGCGGTGCCACAGTGTGGCCACAGTGTGGCCACAGGCATTACGTCACTGCCGCCAGCCAGCGCAGCGGAGCCGCGACATCTACGCTCATCGTGGTGAATTTCTCCAGGTTTTGCTCTCGGTGTTGAGCGTAGCTTCCCGTGCGTGGGGCGGGGCGTGGCGTGGCGGGGCGACCGGCGGTTCCTTGAACCCTCTGTATTGCATATCCCGGCGAGGCCGGGGCCGAGGCCCCTTTACCCCCCGGCCCGGCTCGACAGCAACCGGCAGTACGTCGACATTTCTTATTTGAGCTGGAACTTGCGTTGGGGTTTTGGGAATGAGAGGTGGCAACAGAGGGGGCAGGCAGGCAGCAGGTGTGAATGTGTCGTAGAGTGTAAATGTGTTTGCGAAAGACGGGTGGGGGAGGGGGGGAGGAGGGGGAATTTGTGCCAGAGAAGACGGGGAGACCATGTGAATTACAACGTCATTCTTTAGGAAAGGCAAGTTTCAGGGGGACACATTGCTGGCCGGGGGCGGTTCCTTTGCTTTGTGGTGAGACTGTTGGGGGGCGGGGGGCACGGTGGAAGGTGGTGAGGAGGGGGGGGGGGTTGACTTGGGGCGTCGCACCCGACACAGCTGCCGCCACTGGGAGTGTATACGGTATCTGTGAGTGAGCGAGCAAGAGAGAGAGAGAGAGATGAGAGAGAGAGAGAGAGAGAGAGAGAGAGAGAGAGAGAGAGAGAGAGAGAGAGAGAGAGAGAGAGACTGGACGTGGAGATGAAAATGGGGCGGGTTGGGGCGCTGCGGGTGGGCGGCCGAAGGGGGAGCCCGTGAAGCATGCAGCTGCGCGGGCCGAGGATAAGGAAGACTCGACTCGAGAAAGGCTGGGCGGGCCGAGCCGACCCGGGGCGTTATGTGCTTTTGCATTAGCCAACCGGGCGGGGAGGAGGGGGGAAGGGGTGCTGGTCCCAGCAGACACACAGACTCCCCGGCGCTGTTGGACATTCTCTTTCTCGACACCAAGTGTCGTCGTCCGCTTCAACAAATAGCAAAATGCTACAAATAAAAATAAAAAATTCAGTGGAGGCAAACATAAGGGGGCATTCTCGTATTTCTGAGTTACAGCATCGCGCATGATATTCGTTTCTGTGGCACACACAATCACTCACACTCACACACACACACACACGCTCACACGCGCACACGTTTCGTCTTATTGATGACAAGCGTATCAGGGCCACTGCCTGCAAAGCTGCTCCACTCCCCTATCCCCATCCTCTTTGGATTTTTTTCTACTTTTAACTCTCTCTTTTCTCTCTTTCTATCTCTTTCTATGTGGTTGTGGCTCTCTCTCTCTTGGCTCTTTCTCTCTCTCTCTCTCTCTCTCTCTCTCTCTCTCTCTCTCTCTCTCTCTCTCTCTCTCTCTCTCTCTCTCTCTCTCTCTCTCTCTCTCTCACCCCCCTCCGACGCGCGGCGGGCACCGGTTGCCCCACCATGTCGAGGCCAAACCAATATTGGATACAGTGTGTTCCCATTAGGGCCGAGCTCTCGTCCAGAAGGCTGATCCGGCCGCTGTACATTAAATGAGGGGGAAGCGTGCGAACAGCAAGCCTCCCCCTCCACCCCTCCGGGGCTGCGTACGCCCGTGCGAGTGAGAGCAACAAGTCACATGTGCCGGGAGCGCTAGGGGAAGGGGCAGCGGAGCGAGGATCGTCTGATTATTACTCGCTTCATTTTCAAAATAAATCGTCCAGCGGTGCCGGTTTGGAGTTTGCGGTGGAGGGGGAGCAGATATTAAGCTACCAGGATTCTATAGTGACTCAATCTTTCTTACTAATGAGGACTGTTTAGAAGAAGTATGTTGCTAGTGTGTTCACTTTCCGGCTTAATATCTCACTACCTCAATCTCTCTCTCTGGACTCAAATGTTCTGTTACTTGTACGATTCAAAATTGCATATCTCACCCACAGAGGCACACAAATGCATCATTTAATGAACAAAACGAGTCTTTCTGATTTTGTACCTTCTATGTCCTCAAATATTTTACACTTTTCTCCTTCGCTGATCTTCAACTAAAAAGCAGGATTTTATCCATAATTGTTTCTAATTTATGTACACTGTAAAAAAATATTCGTAAATTTTCGACTTTTTCCATAATTTCTGATTATGACACAGAGTTGTAAATTTACGAGCGTAGTAGTAAATTTACTACAGCAAATCCTTACTCGTCAAGGAAAACTAGGACGACACATGGTGTGAAAAAATTATCTTAACAACACAACTGCAAGTTGTAACTTTACTACATTTAGCATTGAAAATTTTCCAGGAACTCTTACGAATATTTTTCACAGTGAAGTATTTGCTAAACTATGTCCACGACGGGTTTTGAATATTTCAAAGCAAGAAATCGCCTTGTATTATGACGAACCATGTTAATTATTTTTAAAAAGAAACTGCCTGTTAAATATGTCTTTTTGTTTTTTAGCAGAGCTTATTTGTCAATGCCTTTTTTGCCCCTAGCTCATTTACCGGAAAAAAACGTTTTACGACTTTTTCTTGTATTTCTACGCATTTGTTCATGAATCCACAACAAAAATCTGCAATCTGCGCACCTGTTTTTTTCAGGAAAAAGCTTTGTAGTTTTTTTTCTTCTTCTTTTTCCGAACAAAGTTTTCCAAGCATCTCTATTTAAAACCAGCAGCGTCATCCTCAAGGTGAATTTGAAGTGTCTTGCACTGTCAGAAAAAGTCCTTGCCTGACGACCATCTGCTTTACGGGAATCTTGTTAATTACCAAACAGCTGTTCTTTTATCAGTTAGAATCTAACTAAACTTGGATTATTTCACTAAGAATCTCAAAGAACAGTAAATGAGTATAAATGTGCATGCTGGCGCTTTACAAGAAGTACGTTTTTAAATTTGTTAACAACCCTCTTTGTTCGAAAACAACAATTTCGTAATACTGCAGAAAAGAGATTGAAGCGCAAAACGAAGTAAACACATTTCGCCTCCAAAAAATTATTGTTGGAATTTTCCCTATTCTTTTGAATTTACAGTTCTTCCTGTTTTAAAACAGGAATTGCTGCTACACTGTAAACTGGTTGGCGTCGAAAGACGCCAAATATCTGGCGTTCATGAATAACGCCAAATACTGGCGTCGTTCGACGCCAAATATTGGCGTTTTTCGGCTCAAAACGCCTAAATTTGGAGTCGAACGACGCCAGTATTTGGCGTTTTTCATGAACGCCAGATATTTGGCGTCTTTCGACGCCAACCAGTTTACAGTGTAACAAACTTAACATAAACTTGTTTCCTGTTGATTGACAATAATTTTTTAGCTGTGTCCCACATCAAGATACTTCTTCTGGCACCCCTCTTTCCATCCGCAAAGGCTGTAAAATTGCATAAAATTCACTCTGAATTCGGGGCTGCAGCAGCAACGGCTGCGTCCGAGGAAAGCAAAGGGAAAAGGCCGGTGGGAAGGGGGGTGGGGGGGGGGAGGGGGGGAGAAAGATGGCCGTGTGTTCCGCCGGAGGCGTCGGGACGCGCGAGGCGTCGCGCGCGGGAGGAGCAGCCTTGATGACTGGGCCCGCAGTACAATACGCGCACCACTTTAGCCAGATGACGACGAGATTTCATTTCATACGGCGGGGCGGGGCGGTAGCAGAATGTTGGCGGCAGCGCGCAGTGCTCGAGGGAGAGATTCCATCCCTCATCCGCGAACACCACACTCCATTTTCCGGCCATGACGCTTTGAGGTGAACACAGCAAGCGTCGCGCGGACGCCGCCCCTCGGGCGTCGCTATGAGTGTAAGAGGGAGCGGGGAAAGTGCGAGGGAAGTAGAGAGAGAGAGAGAGAGAGGGAGAGAAAGAGAGGGAGCGAGGGAGCGCGAAGAGAGAGAGGAGAGAAAGAGAGCGAGAGAGAGAGAGAGAAAGCAAATATTGCGGCAAATTCTTCCTTGACTTGACTTCAGAGATTGTAATTGCTTTTAAAGCAATTTATGAGATGTCTTTTTTTTCTCTGCTTTGCAGGTGAGCTGGCCGCGCGCGAAGTATGTGCAGCAAGCTGCTCTTGTTTGGAGGAGGTTGGGTAAGACTGACGTCATCGCACGGTAGGTCGTGTGTTCAAGCGTTTCAGCAATATAAGAGTCTTACGCGAGGGGGGGATCAGTCAAACGAAATGTGTACAATGATTTTTTTATTTTTATTGATTTTTGATTTTTTTGATTTTTTTGATTTTTGATTTTGATTTTTCTTTGGATTTTTCAAGAGAAGAAAGAAATTGTCCGTAACTTTTACAAAAAAAAATATTTTGTTTCTCAGTTTTTGGGTAGTTTTTCTCGATTTTTCCGATTTTTCTGTAACTTTCTACTTGATTTTATTTTGATTTTTTTTTTTGATTTTTGAAATGATTTTTTTTTTTGGTCTGTACAATGATTTTTCGAAGTGATCCCCCCCTCGGTCTTACGCATAACTGCTGGTAGTCGAAGAACGCATATAGAAAATGTGCTCCAACTATCGATCCACAAATATTTCTGGTTTGTAATCGTTTTCTAGTATCTTTCTAGCAGTTTTGCGTGTTTGTTCCCACAATAACGCCTTTGCGAAGGAGTCAAAAAATTTAACCCTTTGAAAATAAGGGCCCAAGTCACACCTTTGCATTTTCTCCCGTCGTTCAGAGAGAACTCTTTGTTGTGAAGCGCAGCGCGATAATATCATGGGGATGGGGTATCGATCGTTAGTATATATATATTTTTCCGGCTGACAGGACGTGTCGAATCACTTATGCCCGCCGCTCCGTCCGCTCCCGTGGGGGGGAAGCGCCGTCCTGGACGTTTTTGATGCAGGACGTGTGTAGCCTCCCTAAAAAGGACTTGGCAGACTGTGACGACACGGCCCCGGGGGCCCACAGCCACACCGCACACGCTTCACCCCGCCCCGCCCCGCCCCGCCCCGCACCCCCACGCACCGTGCGCTCGCGGGCGTGTACCTCATTTGTCAACCCGCCATCATCCGTACCCCGGGAGAAGGGTCTGGGACAGGAAGAGAGAGGCTGTTAGCACTAACCGGGTGCAGATGGACGGACATACAAACAGACTGGCCTACTGACTGACTGACTGACTGAGTGACTGACTGACGAACAGACTTAACAGACATGTTATGGGTTCTCCATGCTATGAAAAATGTGAGGAGAAAAAAGAAAAGATGGTCGTTGCCAGCAGGGGCGGATCTAGCTGACTGCTATGGGTGGAGCAAAGCCGTGCGTTTTGTCTACATTCAGGCGGATTGTACCTCATGTTGCCTACCCATCAGGCGTTTTGTATAGAAATTATATTAAGGGGGAAAACTCCCTTTGCCTCCCCTCCCCCTCTGTATCCGCGCCTATTTGCGGCGCGGTGGCATAAGGCAGAGTAGGTACATGCATCCCAGGTGGGCGCTCCTGAATGGGGTGGGGGTATAGGGGCTTAAAGTACGAGAGGAGGTGGGGGGGGGAGGGGTACCCGCCGGCAAGGGGTCGCTCCTCGCCGCGGCGTTATTGAATTTTGATGAGAATATAATGAAACCGCGAAACGTGAGGACACGGCCAACCAGCTGGAGGGGCAGATGAGGGGAGGGGGGCATCATCCCCTGTGAAAGGGGGGGAGGGGGGGCGCGGATGCTGCTGCGCTGGGAGGAGAAAAGTGAAGGGGCGGGGCGTGGCGGGGCGTGGCGGGGCGTGCGGTGGCCGGAGCAAAAAGCGGACGGCTAAAAACCTTCCCCCAGCTCCCCTTCACCCCGTCTCCCCTTCCTTCGTCGTCAGCGTCGCCTCCATCACCACCATCGCAATGCCAGCGTCACCACCATCACTACTGTTGCTGCGGCGCGCCATGTAAAGTATAATAGAGTAATTCCAAACGAGATCTCGACGATTTGAATCGACCTCTTCGAATTTTTCTTAATTTCATCAAAGTTAGTACTCATCAAGAGTCGCCTCCCTGCAAAATCAGAGCGCTGTAGCTCACTGAGCGCTGTAGCTCAAAGGGTTCCGTAGATATTATGGGCACACTGGAAAAACAAAGGTGCTAACTAGCACCTTTACAGGGGCGCAAAAGAAATTTTGATTTTAGTGCCTTTTAAAAATCACTAAAGAGGCCTAAGGATGTTAAAAAAAAAAAAAAAAAAAAAAAAAAAAACATAAAAATAAAAAACAGAAACTCACCGTATGCTTATCAAGCATACAGTGAGTTTCATGTTTGAATGCGCAACAGTTTTGGTGGTCTGCAGGGCCAATGCGGGTAGGCAAACCTGTACCACTATTGGGCGTTTAAAAAAAAAAAAAAAAAAAAAAAAAAAAATCATCTCGCCCTCTTCTTGTAGAATTCAATATGATTGGTCAAGGGAGCTGCTCAAATTATTTTTAATAATACATGTAACCAAATTTAAACCGAAGAGTGCCGTTTTCGACGTGTTTCTGCACGATTATGGACTTCCTTAGCTACCACTCTTTGATATTTTACAGCAAATATACCAAGAAACGATAATAGTGAAACACTCATCAGTTTGGAGAGACTGTTTAGCGAGACCATAGTGCCATAGTAATTGCCATGTACCTGGCCGGTCGCGTGCGGTGCGGTGCGCCTTGCGTGCGCCTCGGCCACGGCCACGGCCCTGGAAGACAAATCGTCTTTTGCACACACGCGTCGGGCTCCATAATTTAGCTTAAGTGTTCTCTTCGCACTGTTTTGTTTCTGGATCCGGCGTGCTGAGCACTCCTGCCGACAGAGAGAGAGAGAGAGAGAGAGAGAGAGAGAGAGAGAGAGAGAGAGAGAGAGAGAGAGAGAGAGAGAGAAGGACTCCTGTTCCCATTTGCTGCAGGTCCACTCGGGGACCGAGCAGCACTCACTAAGCAGTGGGCGGGCACTTAGCGAGGCTGCCCAGCCTGACTGTGTAGCACATTGCTCCGCTGGTCTCTCTCTTTTTTTCGGTTTTGTTACTTTTCCGCAAAGGCAAACGCAAACTGCAGTAAAAGATTCAGTGCAGAGAATGACAGGAGGCTGTGCTCTCTTAAATTGACGTATTATTTACATATTTTTTTCTCGTTCTAGTGGTGGGAGGGTTGCGGGGGATGAAGGTTTTCGGGCTCTGAATGCCCTGCTCCCCCAATTAGGCTCGCGGGACGTTTTGACGACCCGCGTCGAGCAGGGAGACATTTGTCGTATTTTTACGAGTTTCATCAACTGCTCGAGTCGAGTTGGTACGTACGGGGCCGGGCGGGAGCACACCCTCCCACAGGACCGCGACCTGCGCTAGCTGCCGCCGCTGCCACCGCCCCCCGCCGGTGCCCAGCTTAAGTTAGTTCGTACCGAGGAGCGTCCCTCGAGGAGCTCGGAGCTCCGCCTCTTTTGTCCCTGACGCTGGACAGCCCGCCCCGCCACGCCCTGGCGTCGTTCTGGTGCCCCATCTCCGACTCGGACCTCATCACCCTGCCGGAGCCCGAGCGTCTCTCCGGCTCTCGCGACCTTGAATCGTCCCGACCCGATGGTCCTTGGCCATCAAGGAAAACGTCTGTATACCGTGTGTGTCACGACGTGTCACTTGGTTATGACACGGCGGAGTGACTTCTCTGGGCCGTAGAGGTTAGAGGGTAAATCTTCTGCAAAGATATTTTGTCGTATAATACAAAGAACTCTGTGCAGCCGTAATATACAAGAAATTTCATTGTAGGACAAATTTTTATTCTTTGTACTACCAAAATTTTTTCCTTGTATTACATTACAAAGGAAATTTGGCTTTGTGTTACGGCTGCACAGAATTCGTTGTTACTCAGGATTTTTATTTGTAAGAATTTAAGAGTGTAGAGCCAGGCAGATAAAAGAAAGCCACGCCAGAACGGAATGTGATAAGAATGTCTCAGCCGTTGACACGAGTGGTAGTATTGTAAGTGTGATGCCACTCTATCTGAACAATACGTGCCTAAGCTTTGATGACTTTGTCTGAAAGTCAACGAGTAAATAAATACTGTCACTCTGATACTGATTGTGGACGGCGAGTCGGACAAAATTTGTCGTGTAAGCCGGCCAATGAGCGAATTGCGGTCATTTCGAACAAAATCGTGTCGGACTAACGACTACTGATTGCCAGTGATTACTTCCAGTTCTCGGTAAATTTTTTTAAAAAGAAGAAATAATAACACGTTAATTTATGTACATTTTTGCATATTTCAATGACGGATAACCCAGAACAGTACGAAAAACGTGAAGACGATATTACTAGTAGTTATCGGACAACGTGTACACAGGATTACCAGAGTGGTGGACCCCTCGCTGCAACCTCCCCACCCACGTCAACCCTGCCATCCCTTTCCTGCCATTAAATCGCATTTCGGCGGCCGATATTTAATCGTCTTCTTTTCTATCTCTCTCTCTATCTCCCGCCCTTTCCTCCCTCCCCTTCCCCCTCCCTTTCTCCCTCCCTCGCTCTACGTCGCCCTATACTTCGCCCATCTCCCTCCCACCTCTTTGCCCATTCAACGCGAAGACTTCCTTTTTCCCTCTCACCTTCCCACCAAGTCGTAAAAAGCAATAAAAGTTGAGCCTGGTGGCGCGGCGGCGACGCACGGCTCTGGCTGAGGCGGGGTCGCCTTGCTCTTGCCCATCTACACAGTCGTCTTGATGGTACGCTGGATGTCATTTGCTACCAGGAGGGTTGCGTTAATTGCTTATTTAATCCGAGGGCTCGTGTTGTCGCCCCTTTAACCGTCCACCAGGCACAACAACAAGTACAACAACAATAACTAAAATAAGCAAAATGTGGGGCAAAGAAAAGAAAAATGATAAAAAGAAGTTTTAAAAAGTTGCTGTGTGTTTTGAAAATTAGAAAAGTATGATGTACCTCTGGTGAAGAGACATGTCGAGTGTCGGATAAAGAAATAAAGTATCTGCTCTCGTTAGCTGTCTCGTCTTTCCTATGGTATTCGCAATGACAGAGAGCAATTTCACTGGTAAAACAAATGTACAGTCAAGTGCCCTAATTTCGGACAAATTTAGCGGTTTTTCCTTTCTCACGAGTAGGCATGATAAAATATGAAAAATCTGTTGCGATTGGAAATACTGTGGCTCGAGACACGTCGGATGATACCCATGTCGAATTTCTATCAACAGATGGGAAGCTACAGCAATCATCGGAAGAGTGTCCGAAATTAGGAACGAAAGTGCTCTAATTTCGGACACGTGCTCTAATTTCGGACACAAGCATGCATTTTGGCCTAACTGAACAGGTTTACTTTTCACTTAGGATAGCCTAGGTCACAATTCGTTGAATAACATCCAAACCGATTTTTTGACTCAACCCTGAGAGATGAAAACTAGGCAGAAAAAGGGATAGTTTTGTGAACGCCTTTAACTCTGGACAATTGTGCTGTAACTTCGGACAAAATTCAGAGGAGTGCTAAATTCTCCCTATCTTAGCCGTTTTTTGAGGTATCTCAAATCCGGAAACGGCGTTGTAAAGGTGATAGTCAAAAGAACAATTTCGCTTCTTCCTGGTGGCGAAAACATAAGTCTTTTAGCACAAACATGGAAACAAATGTAATTCTATGCCACAGAATTGGACTGTCCGAAATTGTAGCACTTTCGAAAATCGTTCCGTACCGAAAAACGGTGTGACTTAAAAAATAATAATTTACGTAGTTCTTTGGCCAAAATACCAAACATTCATTCGAGAAAGGACCACCCATAGGGCAGCTCACACCTACATGAGCCCCGGTTTTTGGGGGAGCTTATTTCAAATCAGCAATTTTGTTCTATATGCTTTTTTAACTTTAAATTCCTGTGTGCTGTAAAATTTTAAAGGTACTTCAACCGACTTGACGAAATATGGTACTCTATGCTGCAAACTGTACGATGCCGTCTTCGGATTTCAAATATCTCAAAAGGTGACCGAGATAGGCTGAAATAAGCACTTCTCTGCAAACTGTCCGAAATTAGGGCACAAGTCCGAAATTAGGGCATTTGACTGTATAGTTCTAAACATCAAATGATGTTTAACTGCTAATGTTTAATACTTTAACACTATATCATGTTTAGTTCAAAGTATACATCAGCAGATGTTTATTTTCTAAACACTTTGCAAGTGTTCAGTTGGCTATACACTTGGCGCAGCGTGGTTTCCCTATGATTTTCCATGTGAAGCCTCGCCCAAGTGTATACTTCTATACATCACAAAATGTTAAACCTTTAAACATTTGTGAAGTGTATAGGTGTTAAACATCTTGTCATGTTTAGTTCCTGCTATACATCATGTCATGTATAGAATTGCCAACTATACACCATGATGTATAGAAACTAAACATTTGTTTTACCAGTGTTTATGTGTTACGAACGGCTACATTCTGAGGCACTTCCAGCCTGATACAAACTATGTCTTTCATGAGGATGGCTGAAGTCTTCTATGTTAGAGTTGCACCAACTTTGTCTCTTGTTTCGCGTACGGGCATTGTACGTATAGTCGCAGACGTATCAAAATGTTGAAGAAATTGACACGAAGGTGCTACCGTTGTATTGTTCTCCATAATTACACCAATCATCGTCAATCAATGAAGGCGACAGCAGGCGCCTGCGGCGCGCTAGCCGCAGTCCAGTTGAATCCATGGAGAGGGGGTTTCAAAACTCATTTTCGCTCCATACGAGAAGACCCCTGAGGGGCCCAGGAGGGCCCGGGTCGGGGAGCCCCGCGCGGGGGCGGCCCAGCCCTTATCCGGCGGGGGCAGTTACCGTTAGCCCCAAACGACTGGCTTTGGGCGTCTCTCGCTGCTGGTCTGCCGGCGAGGCGTGGGCGGCGGCCTGTGGTGCGGCGTCAGGGCCGTCAGGGCGGTGGGGAGGAGTGGACGGTAAAAGTGTCTAAAACGTACGCGCCACCCCCGCCGGCCCTCCGTGTATCACACAGCCTGGAAGAAGCGGACCAGGACCAGCATCACGACAGTTGTCAGCTCTTCAAAATATCTTGGACCGTCGCGTTTTTCTGAAAAGATTAAAAAAAATAAATAACAAAAAAAGTAGGACACTTCACATGTGAACGTTATGAACGTGGCGTTGGTGGTGATTGAAAATTTGTTGAAGTTTCGCGAAACTGCTGAAATTGAAGTTCATCTATGTTTGAAATGTAATACCGTGGCTTTAACCTGTTTTCTATGATGCAGTGTGAATAGAAGTTGAGGACCGACACCTGAGGCGCGCAGAGTGAAATTTTCCTGCGGTGTGCCATCATTTTGGAAAAACTTTTCTAACCTATCCCGCAAATGCAAGTATGCCTTCCGCTGGAATGTGACCGTAATTTTAATAACTTTTGTGATGTGACCTCTTACGTCTAGGACCGCATACCATTGAATTGGCGTTTCATCACCACATGATGTGGGGTTATGCGTCGCGCAAATCCTTTTCCGTGCGCTGGAACTTTCCGCTCTGGCCAGCAGGATCACACATATTGTATTACCAATTCCACTAAATGAAAACCGTAACGCAGCGATTTCAAGCGCTGAGCCGGACACTTTCCAAACCTGTGCAGTGGGCAAGTCGCCTTTTCTGCAGAAAATTAGAGGCAACATTACTCATCTTGAATGGACGTGTTGGAGCCACCTTCCACATCTTACATTTTTCCCGCTTATTAAAAGTCGAACGTCGTGGAATTTAGTTACGAGCTGGCATGAAATTATTGGGTAATTTATTAAAGGTCATGCTTGTGATGATGTCGTGACCTGAAGCCATTTCATCCATTTTATCCGTTGCGAGCGTTGTACCCATAGAGGTATGATTTGCAACAAGATGACTTTAGAACACTAAACAGCTGACTGTTTCATTCTCACACCTATTGCCCATGGGAGAGCTTATTGCTGTACTAAGAAATATGATGCTTTCTTTTTAATAAGCATTGCTTTTCAAGAAATGTGTCGCTTAAATGCGAGTTGTAATACGTTTGTCTCGTGTAACATGTGTTGTACCGCCATGGAGCGACGATACGTCTCCTAACGAATGTTACACAGTACTTCAGTCTCACCCGTGACCCGTGATATCTTTTACGAATCTCGAGGGCGTTTGAACTAATAATTTTAACGCTGTATTCAAAACTTGCATTACGCTCTGATGTGCAGCGGGGCGCCTGTAATCAGGTGGGTAGGCAAGCCCGCAAGCCACCGGCGCGTATAGATGCCTACAGCCAGGCGCTTTTTTATCACTCCCCCCCCCCTTTTTTTTCATTTAAGCTCGTGGCAGACGCTAAACGGGCTTCCACTGCACTGATAACCCGAACATGTGTATGTGCTACAAATGCAGTTGTGCGGATTTCTTACGCACACTCGAACGGAGTGATTTTTTTGAAAAGGAGAGAGAAAAGGCCCACTTAAGGGGCGGCCAAATCGAAGAAATCGTGTTCACAGAAATACACGTGTATTTCTAAGAAGAAAAAAAATGAAATTTACGAAAAATACTAGATAATTCATCAAAGTACTTATCAAAAAATCAAGGAAAACAACGAAAAAAAATTAGAAATTAAAGAAATGCAAAGAAAGTGTGCACAGAAATACATGAGTTGGCCGCACCTCTCGAATAGTAACCTACGTGTGCGGCGATATTGGCACACTTGGGCTTCCCAGCGCGAACACGGCCGGGGCCGTGGCTCGACTAGAGTCAAGTAGTGGAGCAGTACAACAGCATCTGCAGCTGCGTCTGCAGCTGGTCGGGCGACACGCGCTGCTGCTGCTGCTGTGGTGGCCCTGAGCGTTAAAGGGCCATAAAGAGCCCTGCGGGGTGTGGGGGGGGGGGGGGGGCTCTGGCTTCGGTAGTCGGTAGGGGGTGGGGGCTGCGCGGGGGCGATAAGGACGGCTGCGATGTAAAAAATATGCATTGTTAAGTCGATGGCACTGCTGGCGTCACTTCAGCAGCGCGACGCGCCGAGCGTTTCGGTCGATCCGAGACGGTGACGCTTTATAACCCCCCCCCCCCCCTTTCCCCCTATATCTTCTACACTCCATTTCGAAAAACTTTTCCCCAGGCTTTTGAGGTGGGGTAATAGTTATCCGAGGCAGGTGAGCGAGGTTGGGGTGGGATGGGGTGTATGACCGCACTCCCGACCCAAAGGCGTGAGATAAGTTTCCGTTTAAGTTTTCCGCGAGAAAAGGAACGAGGCGGCGCTCGGTGTTCCTGGCGGTCTGTCTGGCCGCTGTCTGCTGCCCTTTCACCTAGCACCCTCACTTCCTCTTCTCTCCCCTACCCCCACCTCCTCCCTCCCTCCCTCTCTCTCTCTCTCTCTCGCTCTCGCTCTCGCTCTCGCTCTCACGTCACCTGCTGCAACGTGAGTCAGTCAATCTCCAAGGCCCGTCCGTTTGAGCCGGCCGCCCTCTGGCGGCAGCCCTGTGACCTGATCCTGATGGAGGGGTGAGGTGGGGCACACTGGGCAATTACCACTCGAGATTGGCGCCTCGAGCCCACCACCTCGGACCCGCCCCGCCCCGCTGCCACTCCGTGCTGTTGTTTTGTTTTGAAAGGAAGCAGAGGGACCGTCGGGGAGCCGACAGCATCGTCTGAGTTTTCCTCGGGAACCACTCACCAGGAAGCAGAGTGGCGGCAGCCGAGAGGTTTCCTCTGAGAAGGGAACAAAATCTGTATTGTATACATATAGTTAGGGCCGAAACGATGCTAGAGACGTTAAAACAGACGAAATTTGCTATCAGCGGATACGTAACGCATCGAGTGAGTATGTGAAATGAATTAAGATAAAAGAGCGAAGTTCCGGTTAGTTTGCACACACCGTACACCGTGTTTGTGCTCTAGAACCTTGGAAGCTCGTAGGCGCCGTGTATTCGCGCGCGTTTTTCACGCGCGTGCCGCGCTCTGGTCTCGCTCCAGTGCTCACACAGCATGCACACTGCAAAATGCTTGCGAAGAACGCGTTCGCATTGCAAACTAAATTCTTTGCAGCTTGCAAAGAATTCTCAAGCATTGCATTATGAACTGATTCTTTGCAAGCTTGTGAACTATTTCTTCGCGCTGCAAAGCATTTTTTCGCAAGGATTACCATTAGCTTGCAAAGTAGTGCTTTGCAATGCAAACAAATTCTTCGCAATATAAATAACGTAAATTCTTCGCAACTTTGCGAAGAGTTTAGTTTGCAAGCATTTTATAGTGCACGGGTCCACTGTAAAAAAAAAACATTTCGTAAATTTACATGAAATGTCTGTGAATTTTGTTAAACGAACTGACTGTGAATTTACATTTTATTCGTGTTCATTTACAAAAGAACTCCATAACAAGACAAAAATATTCCGTAACTTTCCAAAACAGGGTTGTTACAGGTCATGGAAAACCTGGAAATCATGGAAAAGTCATGGAAAAAAATTCCAGTCATGGAAGTTTGTTAAATTGCAGTATCTCCCGTGTTCTCTGCCTGCCGCGCCGTAACAAAGGTTTTGCTCGAGGGGGTGCTGTCTTCTAAAATCATTGAACAAGGCATCACGAAAAAAATAAAAAATAAATCAAAATCACAATCAAAAAAGATAAAAAATAAAAAAAATCACAGGTTTTCTCAGAAATCCTCCTGGCTGGAGGCTGGGGGATAGGGCAAATACGACGCGAACCCGTCGCACTAGGCAGTCATCGAAACGTCGTGGCTCAGTTGGTAGAGCGCGCAACACCGAACCGAGAGGTCCCAAGTTCGATTCCCACTCGGGAAAGTGTTTTTCGCGCTTGGCATTTCATTTGGCAGCTGCTCCAGGGCAGGTCAAGTAGAAATTAAACACGTCTCACCTCCGTTGGCTCGGTGGCTCTGGGCGTTGGGTCGCTTCCTGTTCTGGCTACGTGTCGGCACTCGGGGTTGTGGGTTCGAATCCCGCGTACCCCTCTGAGGTAAGGCCTCTGAAACTGGGTTCAGGAAGTCTAACGCCCTTGACACCGCTCGTACCTCTAGGGGTAGGCCAATGGTGGTACGGGGATCAAATCTGTCGAATTGCGCGATAGGATCGCAGTCAGCAAAGCGCCGGTTCCCATGGAACACCGAAGCAGTTGGCTGCCACAGGGGGTAAAAGCCCTGTGCCTGGCGGGAACCGCAACCTCCTTCGGGAGGTTTACTGCCGCAAAAATTTTCTATGTTTTCACGTCACCCTTTCAATTGCAGAGCAAAATTTGTTTCTGAAAAGTTTTAAAAATTATTTGAAATAATTGTTATTATTTTGCATTATTGCAAGTTAATTTCCAATAATTTGGAATAAATCGAAATAATTCACCGTAATTTGCTAAAAATCCTATTTAATCATGTAATTGAGAGAATAATTTGGATCAGATGTGCGTGTATTTTCTGAGGTCATCCCGAACAATCAAGAAAAATATCGAAAGATCGAAAGATCAGTAAAAAGTCATTTTGAAATCAAAAAAATCAATCCCCCCCAAAAAAAAACCGTTTGATTTTTTTGTAATGTAAATCATTGAACAACTGCTTCTTGAGACAGCACCCCCTCGGTTTTGCTCTTTTATTTTATGTCGAATGAGTGCCTCAGAGGGCTTTAAAATGGATAAATAAATTGTGCAAGTGCAAGTATTGCTTTACATCGTTTTCTTTTTAAAAACCTAGTCCTATATATGTCTGGGGGAAGGTCATGGAAAACCTCGAATTCAGTCATGGAAAGGTCATGGAAAAGTCAGGGAAATAAAAATTCCCGACTCTGTAACAACCCTGCAAAAGAATTCCGTAACTTTACAAACTTTATCTGTTGTTTCGCGATTTTTCTTGTTAATCTACAAAATATTTCATCAAACTACAGGAAAAACCTGTTCACCAATTTAACAGCGAAACCTGTAATTTTTTTTTTCGTTGTTTTACAACAAATTTTTACTGTGTCCACGTAACACGATCGTGTCTCGTCCCCGCTGTGCCCATTTTTTTACGTGTTGAAGTGGAGTGTTGTGTAGTACACGGATGCTAAACTTAAAAAGGTACTACACGTTTACATAGCGATTTTACCGAAAGATTTTAGCACCTTCAGGCATTTGTGTTTTACTCCCATGTAGGGGCACTGAACCGAAAACTTGTTCCGCACTCCCTGCAGCAGCGGAATGCACGACTCAGCGGCACCTTTGTTTTTCCCGCGCGCGGAGTTTTGGCGTGGCGGTGACGGCCGTCGCACAAATAAGCGGGTGAAGGGGGTGGCGGCGGCACTGCAGGCCTGCCGTCTATATTTGCGGAGCCTGAATACAGCGCGCGCTTGTGGGGCCCGGGGGCCGGGGGGGGGGGGGGGGGGAGGATCCGGGGGACCAGGTTACAGCCATTCTATGGAGCTGTCTGCATTCATTTGCGGCATGCTCCTGAATTAAAAGCGGAGGAACGAACTCCTGCCCTGCCTGCACGCCTGAAGGCGGAGCGCGTGGTGGCACGGGTCGTGGCGCAGGTGCGGACCGCGCCGTCTCACATACACTCTGAATGGGAAGGTACTAGTTTGTTTCCGCACTGGGAACGTTTTCTGAGCACATCCAGCCGGATGCAAAATTTGTTTCTAAAATTAGAAAAATTGTATGAAACTTTTCACAACTTGCATCCCTGTTAGGAACAAATTTGCATGAGGCTGGATGTGCTCAGAAACGTTCCCAGTTCGAGAACAAAATTGTACCTTCGCAATAAGAGTGCACCGTATCTCGCCACTGCGCATTTCCGTGCGTCGTCTTGCGGAATGCTTTTTTCATCACCTAAGTGTAAAGTAGGGGTTTTGCCTTTCCGTAAAATAAGGTGTTTTGCAGTGCGACGACTAAACGACTTTCTACTTTCTTATTTACTTTTCCTTTAATAATTTTCAAACTGTTGTTTAATTTTATTATCTTTGTCTCTGTCTCGATGAGTCCACTGAATTCTGGTAGAGAGTTTGATTTGGACCAAAGTGATCTTCATATGCATGCCTTCGCGCAAAAAGATTTGATGGAGCCTTTTCCGCGTCGGAGACAGGGATTGAATGTGTTCCCCACCCTAGCCAGGGCATCTCTTCTTTATGTGTTTCCGCTGCAGAATGCATCCAGGTCGGATCTTGCCAAGCCTGTGTATGGGTGAGGGAGTGAGTAGGTGCGAGCACGCATGCTTCGGAATGCGTGTGAGGAAGGGAGAGAGAGAGAGAGAGAGAGAGAGAGAGAGAGAGAGAGAGAGAGAGAGAGAGAGAGAGAGAGAGAGCAGACGCCTTACAGCTATGGCGCTGTAAAATTGTTTATGTGCCCTGAGGTGCGGGATTGGTTAGCGCCATCCTCGCAAACCCTGGTTTCTCAGGCAGTCGGAAAAAAAAGTCGGTCTGAATTAGGTTATTACCCGGCTGCGCGGCTGAAACATTATGGACTTTTCTAATTGTCTAATGAATTTATCGACTGCTGAGTACACTTCGAAAGCGGACATGGTTTCGTTTCTTTCCGATACAGTTGATCAAAAGCATTTTGTCTTCAAAGTACCTGTATATTTAAATTCTAAAGTAAAGATTTACCCTATGTAACACTTATAGTCAAAACAATCCCTAAATTTGAAAATTCCAATTTCAAAGTCAATTTTATATTAGCGCGGCAACCTGCGGATATCTGCTTCGTTTACTCAATATTTAAATAATTTCAAAAGAAGGTGCAGATAATTGCTTTAATGTAAACACATCCTTGCATCCATCCATCTTAATACCGTTTCATCCGTCAGGGATATCGCTTTTCTGCTTGCAAATCAAAACATTCTCAAATTTGGAGGTGTTAAAAGATTTTCAGATTACGTAACATATTTGCTTTTAAATATACAAGGCTTCCTAGCTTATCACATAAAGCGTTTGGCATGAAATAATTGAACAGAGTGTCACCCCTTCCCCTCCCCTCCCCTGGCTGTACTGCAGGCCGCCTGCTACACGACCCGCGGCGCGGCCCAACGCGGCCCGGCCCGGCCCGGCCCTTCGTCTACGTTTCGGGTGGAGGGAGCGGCGGCCCGGCCCGGCCCGGCGCTGTACGACACGGCTGGGGCTGTGTGCGGTCTGTAGCTTTCTACCCCCCTCCCCCTCCCCCGCACTGCTAGACGGGGAGGGCTCTTTACGCCTGCGTGTGTCTCCTTTACACCAATCCCCCTCTCTCTCCCGCTCCCTCTCTTTGCCCCCCCCCCTCTCTCTCTCTCTCTCTCTCTCTCTGCCCCTTCTCTCTCTCTCTCTCTCTTTCTCTGTCTCGTACGCACACGCGGTGCCATGTCACTCCACACTCCTCGAATCTTCATCCGAATGGAAACTCCTAGACACTGCCGGCGACGTGAAAGCCCTTTTGTGCCCCGCCCCTCCCTTGGCCCCCCTCACCTCTCCTCCCCTCCCCTTTCACCCCTCTCCTCTCTGTGCATTCGCGTCAAGCAGTTCCACAGCCTTGCTGGCGACACCCAGCTCCTTCGGACCGCACTTGGTGCCGGCGAGACTTAACTCACTTCTCTATATTTCCCCCAGTTCCCTGCCATAGGCTATGACGAGAACATGCAATGATTTAATTCTCTCTATTTTGAACATTCCAAGCAAATAAATGCTAAGCGAAAAAGTGTTTTCAGGGTGCTAAACACCAATGCCTTTCGGAGTTTTTATATGTCTCTTGCGCGCCGTGAATGCGTGCCATTGCCTGCTGCGCGGGAGCACACCCTGACCGGTACTTCCGGCGCCACTGCCCCGGGCCCTGTAGACTCCTACGCCCCTGCTCGGGTGTGACCGTCAGACAAGTGTTTAAACCCTTTGGACCGCACCCATCAACGCGCAGGTTTTCCGTCAGCAGTTCCGCACGAAGCCGCTCGTTTTTAACGGTGTGCGTCGGCCCGTCCGACCCCGCGGCGCGGCGGCGCTGCTCCCGCGGCCCCGGCCCGTCCGGCTCAGTGGTCCGTGCCTCCCCCGCGCGGCCGGCCTCGGCCGGGGGACCTCGTCCATCGCGGGGGTGCGGGGCGCCGCGTACGGCCGGCTGGGGTCGGTCGGCGATGCCTTCCACCACCGAACCCCCCCCCCATCCCCCCCCCCCCCCGGGTGGGGTCTCAGCCAAGGGCCTCGGACCGGTGCGTGTGTGTGGCAGGGCGCGCGGAGGTTAAAGGTGTTTGGGGGGTTCGGAGCGGCCTGATGTGGGAGAGGAAAAGGGAAAAGTTGAGGGGTTAGGCGGGGCTAGGGTGGGCTAGGCGGCCACCACGCGGTGAGTGCGAGGCAATCCCCCGGAATTGCCGGCCCAAACCACTACTGTACTGCCCCCTCTTCTTCCACTTCACCCCCTCCCCCTATACCAGCAGTACTGCACCAGAAGCGCGCGGCAGCAGCGGCAGCCCGGTCACACACGCCATGATGCCAAAATATAAGCTTTCTTTGCATTATACTAAAATGAATGTGCTCCGACATTGTTAAATAACAGGGACGTAAACATGCTGCCACCATTGTGAAAAATACTCTCGCATTTTCATAATAAATTTTGCGAAATGTTGCCGTGTTCTTTCTCGGCAACTTATTCCAAGTCTACAAATAGCTATATTAGTTTTACAATTTTAAATTGCAATTTTACGAAAATCTGCATGGAGAATTTCTTCCGTCAAACCTACAAGTTTTGATCGCAAAGCGTACATATTCATAAAAAGAAGTGCTAATCTCATTTCGTATGAAAGAAGGTTCGTATGCTTTTACTGTCCTAGATAGGCCTCCTTCGTGATTGTGAAAACAAAGAGTGGGTGTTGTGGATTCCTCCACACCATAGCAAGGTCTCCATGGGAAGAACACGCAGCAGCAGCAGCAGTGGCAGCACAGAGCACGGACATCACGCGGCTGACATGGGATGAATCTTTGAAAGTGTGTTGTGTGAGTGGCACATGGGGGAGGCAGCGAGTAGATAATAAAGAGGGACAGGAGGGGTTCGACGAGAGAGGGTGAGAGAAGGAGAAAGAGGAGAGAAGAGGGGTTGGAATGAATTATGCCATGCAGTTGGAGTGGCTCCGTAGCGCACTGGTGCAAACAGCGATAGCTGCGCGCTGCGCTCCTTGGCGCGGTAATGAGAGATCTGCTCCGTTTTTTTAGGCTGTCCTTTATTCCGCTTTGAAAAAGCTTCGGAGCCGGCATATGTAAACGACCTTGTGTCTATCTCCCTGCTCCAGTCGAAGGAGTCTGAGCCTGAGCAGACTTTCAATTTTCAGGAAGTCTTATAGGACAGTCCTGGACATCGAAACGTTTTGTTCAATTCCTGACCATTCCCCTTAAGTAGCCGAGAAATATGATTAACATCTCAATAAAATAGTGAGTCAATGATGATAAAAACGGAGTTGGCAGCAGCGTAGCGAAAGTGGAGTTAGAGGCCAGTTTGTTGGAAGGGTGGTCCTGCCTGTTCCACTTCTGGAAATACTTTTCAGAGCACTGCGTGATGAGAGAGACAGAGATGTGGTGTTGGTGGTGGAGAGGGGGAAGAAGGAGGGATGGAAGCTTTTACATGATGCGTTCGAAAAACTTGTTTTGCGTCCCACTTCCGTCCTGTTCTGGTTTTACATAGGCATGTTTCCCGTTCCGAAACCTCTGCCTCGTTGTAGTCTAAGAGAGAATGGAGATTGGGGCCCTGCCGGCCCTGCCTGCTGATTGCCCACCTGGCTCCCCTGTGAGGGCTAAGTCATTTTCTCCCGACTCCCCTTTTACATATTTCACTCTTTTACAATACGGCCAAATAACGAGGAGCACCGCTTTTCTTTGGTCCACCTTTTGCGCCACGAATGGGAGAAGAGAAGGCTGCTGGAACCCCCTCCCCCCCCCCTCTTACTCTTTGAACTAAATGATATCATTGATAGTCAGAGGTCGTTAAGACGCCAAAGTAAGAACCTTGATTAATGCGGCAGCCTGTCGCCTGAGTGATGCAGGCTGGAGGGACGGCCTCTGAGGACTCGGCCCCAACAAACACATCTGACTCGTATAATTAATACCACTCGCTCAGAGGGTGGACTGAGCGGCCAGTCCTTCTCTGCGCGACTCCGTGCGAATGTGAGCTCGTCAAAATGGTGAAGGTATTTTCTCTGAAAATCTATGAGTATGTACGAATGTCGCTCACGTGCAGGTGTGTGAATTTGTTTTGCGCTCACTTGTCCTTGTGCAAATAAAATGTCGTTCTTTTACAGGGAAGTGAATGGATATTGGCTCTCCTGCATACGCGCGAATTTCTATTCTCTCCTTTGCCTGTCTTACCGGTACTGCCACAGCCTTTAAATCCTTACCACACCAACCAAGCGAGGCTCGTGAGAAAGAAAGGGTTGGAGGAAGGACAAAAGAAAGTGAACGGAGATTACGCGACATTATTTAGATAAAAAATCGGAAGAAAGTTGTTGCTGCTTCGCTTTGTGTCTCTCATTTTAAAACTTGAGGCGCCAAAAGCGAGAAGCGCCGCGTGCCTCGGCGCTCTGTACTAATCCAGGCCGGCGTGTGAGGTGGGAGGGAGCGGTGCCTCGGGGCTTCTGCTTGCGATCAATTTGACGAGTTTTTGCACCTGCCTGCCTCACCCCTCTCCTTCTTACTCTTACATCTCTCTCTCTCTCTTCCATCATCTCTCGCTTTCTCTCTCTCAACCCACACCAACATCCCCCCCCCCCCCCCATTTTCCTCCCCTGAGAGGGATGGATGGGACGGATAATATTCGCGGAAGCTCTCCGGCGCGGCGCAGCTCGTGGTGGTCTGTGGCAGGGCAGGCCGGCCCCATGGTGGGGGGAGGAGGCGACCGGCTAAGTGGTTTGCGACGCCGGGCTGGGCTAGTCAGGGGCAAAGGTACACAAACCCTCCTCTCAGCCCCACCACGCCCCCACGCACCGGCCTGCGTCTGCTACTAACACGCCCCCCCCCCTCCCCCCTCCCGCGAACTCCCCTAACCCGGAGAGGTGCGGTTGCGCGGCGGCACACGGCACGCCGAGGGGACCGTTTAAATGTACGCTCCATTACAAGGGAAAGTGATTAAGGGTGAGTCCACGCGCCGCCTCCCTCTTCCCCCCCCCCCCCCTCCTCTCTCCATCTCGCTCTCTCCTGCAATCCAAAGCGGACACCGAGGTGTACCGAAACGTCCCCTTTGACCTCCGACTGGAAACAAATTGTGTGGACAGCGAAGCGATATGGATGGAAGTTCCCAAGGTTAATTCTACTGTGCTCTATTGCGGCTGATGGTGCGCCACATGGAAGAGTTAAATAAAGAGTTGGTCCTCTTTGCCCTATTTAATCAAGTTGTCATACACCAGCTCTTTTCCTTGTCATACCTAATTGGAAATGGGTTGAAAGCTTAGCTTAGCTAATGCTTTAAGCCGTTGGTAGTTCGTGAAACTCATCATCGCTTTTGATAGTTTATTGTGTTGTTGTCCACAAGTTTCCTGATAGCAGGTTATAAAACGGGCTTATTAGCTCTACTAGAATACGTAAACGAAAGTAAATACATTTCAAATGTATTTCTCTCCCCCTCTGTCCTCTCGGGACCTCTGCCACATTCTCACCCTTTTCGTATAGTTGTCTTGTCTTCCGTTTGAAGCCGATTCCAACAATTTCAGGTAAATATGGCATGTCAAGTGCAGCGCACACGCTCTACCAAATCCGACGAAGGCCCTTTTGCCTTTTAAGAAAAGAAAACTTCTATGTTTTATTCGGTTTGTGTCGTATAGGTAACATCCGATTTCCCACGCTCTATCCGCAAAACTTCGTACTCGTGTGTGTGGGTCGTTGTTCGCTCCAGCGCTCGACCTAGACCATCATACCGCTGTACAGAGCGTATCGGTCCGCTTTGCCAGGCCGGCGATGCCGATGCCGTGCATGACCGATGGCCAACGTGGCTACATGCGATAAAACAACGCACACTCACACACTCGCCCGTATCTTAAACATACATGTACACATACACGCACAGTCGACGCTCACGATTTTAGTGTCCACCGTAATAACACCGCACACTTTTATGGCGGTGAGCTTTTGTGTGCGCGCACGCGCGCTTATATGTGTATGTGTGGCGATGTTGTAACTGCGGTGAGGACATTTTTGACGAACAAGGAAAAGGCCAGCCGGCGACGGCCTCTATTTTTTTTCCCAGCCATTCATCGGACAAGGTGGCCTGTCGGAGCTGATCTCCGGCATTGAAGAAAAAGAAATGTCCTCCTTACGATGAGATAACGGTATGTATTTTACTGTACGGGGCTGTACGGCAGAATTGACGGTGTTGTCACGTAAAACTGTGTGATTTAACGGTACGGTAACGTTAATTCTGCCGTTTGGTGTGACTTAACGGATTTAAGTACGGTGTGAAATAACGGCATGGACCGGTAAACTTATCATACCAGGTGCGGTGAAATAGCGGCAAAATAATTGACGGTGCAATACCGTTGCAAAACCGTGGTTTCTTTTTACAATGAGCTGTGTCTCGAAGAAGCAATCTAGCGCAAGTGTTTTCTGTCCAAAGAGTAGTTTAAGATACTTTCCCTGACCATTACTTGCATATCTAAATTCACACCTACCATAGGAATGACAGACGTCGTTACACTGCAGATGCAAAATGAGTTGTATATTTAAATTACGTTATACGTTCCAGCTTTGTTTGCGTGTTCATACAATATTCAGTAAGCTGAGTGAGGTTTCTCAGTCTCATCCAGTCTTCCGTAGGAACCGCCGGCCTCTGTCCACTGGGGAGTGTAAGGACCTCGAGGGTGCGGGGCGGGGCGGCGCACCGAGACGCTCATCATGTTACACAACTCTCCGCACCATTAGTGTCGCCGCCCCCGCGGCGGCCACTGCTGACAGGGTGGGGTCATTACACGTCATGGAGGAGCGCTTGCCTTCTCTCTCTCCCTTTCTCTCTCCCCCCTGTGTGCCAGTCCGTTCGCCCTCCCCTCCTCTCTCTCTCTCTGCTTGACTGTGAACCCAATTTTATCACTCGTAGATCCTCGGAGAGATGGGCAGATCGAAATCGCTTTGTAGATTAGTTTTTCGGCCAATGCCCGCGTTACTCTTCTAGTTGAGTCTTGTACACCGGTAAAACAAATGTTAAGTTCTGTGCACCATTACAATTGGTGTTTAGTTCCAAAATGTTCAAAAACTACACCACCTGGTGTATAGGTGAACTTATTGCACGTCAATTGATGTCTAGTTGGTCCAACTGTACACCAGCAGGTATATAGCTTTTGAACATTTGGAACTAAACACCATTGATGTATGAGAACTAAATCAGCGTAGCGGACAGCACTGTAACTCAGCGATATAAAACTACGAGTTTGGGCTTTTGGTGATGTAAAAATATATTGTTATAAGAAATGCGACTAATATGTACAGTATTCCGACTTCTTCTCATTGAGCCTATAAACGTCTCGGGCATATTTGTTTTTAACGGAGTTTAACGGCTCTTGTATTTATTTTAGTATCGTCGAAACTAAGCAAATGTTACCGCAACCATATCTCATATTATGGCTGTGCCCTGTCAGTCATTACACCACTGTTGTTTGAGCTTTCCATGTTCTTAAATGCAGTAGATGCTCCTGGCATCACATCTCTCTATCTGTCTCGCACACACGCGCCTGCTTGCGCGTTTCCACCTCGCCTGATCATGCCTCCTCAGCTGTCGCACGACGCTGACCCGTGGGAACCTCGTTCAATAATTCGTGATGCCGCCACTTCGTTAATTATTTCTGCAGCAAATTGAACAGGTGCCGCGTGCACCTGTCGCTGCAAAAAGGTCCGGTTCATCAGAAAGAAGGTATAGAGAGAAAGGGTGGGAGGGAGGCGTCATCACCGCTCCTCTCGCCTCTGCTTTTCCCGACTCATCTCAAGATGATGGTGATGCCACGTGACAAGCCTGCCTGCTGCGGGGCGAAAAGTCTCGAGGAGGTAAAGCAGATTACAGAGCAGCTTAAACACCCAGACGAATAGTGTCGGAGAGAGCTAAGACCCGTCCCGTCTGCTGGACTATCGTTTGCCAACGGCGGAAGAATGCGAGAAAAATTGGAAATCCTGCTGTTTGTCGCTATAAAAGGGGTATTCGGCCGGGAAAATCTATGAACACCAAGGGGTTGTCAACTTCGATATTTTTTCGTACACTGGCTGATAATATCTCAAATATTACATGTGTAATTAAGTATTACACATCTTTCTTGATTTACTCTTTCTATAGATTTATGCAATATGCTCCAAAAATACCAATATTACCAGTTGTATTAGGTTCTAGGCCCACTCACCCAGGTGAAACTAACCCAACGTAACTTTAGCCCAGACGGAATTCACCCACAAGTATTTCACCCCGGTTAATTTGCATTTAATTGCATGATTGTCCCATGGAGCTTTTCACCCAGATTCATTTTTATTTTCATACACAGTGAAAAATATTGGTGCATTTAAAAGGAAAATTAACATTTTACAAATTTGAACTGCGAAATATAAACTTATTAATTGGCGATTTCTAAAGTAAAAAAAAATGAAACTTTTTACAGGGCTACATTGTTGCCACAGCCACCACATGAAGCGTCTGAAAAGAAATCGATTAATATGTCCAATGTGTGAAGCATCATTCGATGGAAGCCACAAGAAGCGGCTGCTGGAACACATCAAGGATAGTCATCATCAGATATCAGATGAAGAGAAATCATTGCTGGAAGAATCTCTTCACAGGGTGTTCCCTGTAAGAGAGCCAAAATTGAATAAGAAAGTGTGTGACCGATATAGCAAATCTGTATTCAGGTCTATGAAAGCATACCAAGCATTCACAACATGCATTGATGCCACAAAGGACAGTTCCTACAGTACTTATTGTTCTATTTCCTTATTCCTGTTTCTTACATGTTAATAAACAACACTACACCTCAAAAATCTTACCCTTCGAATTAGTTGATTCTACTGCACCTTCGAATAATAAGGGGTGAAAAGACTCTGGGTGAACGGACTTTGGATCAGTTGGGTGTTGGGTGGAAGACGCCTGGGTGAGTGGACCGTGCCCCATTTTGGTAGTATTCCTCTGTACAAGAGGTGGAAAAGAGTTGACGACCCCCAAAACGCCTTGTTTTTTTGACAATCAGAACTGCAGAACTTTAGTTTCGCAGTTTAAACTGGCAAACTACTACACACTAAGATTTGCACAGGAGTGAATCTGACGGTCCAATTTTTTTCTCGAGCTCTTTGGCAATCTACAGAGTTCGTCGGGCTCTAACTGCCTGCCTCACTAGTCTGCTTATGTATCGAAATTATTGCTCATTGGGGTTAAGATATGTATTATCTGCGACAGATTTTCGTAAGCATATGTCCTTTGGCACTAAGCGGGAAGAAATAAAACCGGCCGCTCTACTTTAGCGACATTGTAGTGTGCGTCGCCAATGTAGACGACAATTTGTGTGAGTGTCTACGCAGTTTTACAACGTAAAAAGAGCATAAAAAAACCGTTGGGTTGAGCAATTCAGATTTTGTATTCCGAATTCAATTACAGAAGGCGTGTCCTTAGTACTAACTTAATTAGCACTATCAGTATGACAATGTTGAGAAAGTGAGAGCGGTATTGTCTTATAATTAGGTACAATACGGTTGAGATGAGCAGGGTGGCGTGATGTCCGGTCGGTGGGTGCAGTAGCAGGCGGCGGTCGGGACGATCGACACCAATGTGCAGCTCAGCGGCGGCGACTCGTGGTTCGCGGGCGCGGGGCGAGGCGGTGCGTAGTGGAGGCACGGCACGCGGCGCTGCGAGGGGCGAGGCGGCGCGCGTTGATGAAGATGGAGACGGCGGAGAGGTCCAGTCCAGGAGTGGAGGCCAGGACGGCGGCAGCGGCTAAGTGCTGATCGGCGTCCTCGGGCTGGTCCAGGACGGCCGGGCGGCTCCGTGAAGGGTTGGTCCTTCTTGGTGGCGGACTGGTGCGAAATGCTGAATGCTGAGGAATGTCCCGCTGCGGCCCAGGGCGGTTCCTTATGTACCCTCGGTAGGCGGCAGCGGCGGCGGTCCAATCAAGCGGGGCCCATAGACGCACGGAGCAAGATAGGAAGAGGGGCGCATTTACGACTGCAAGGGTCCGTCGCGAGGAAAACGAAAACGTTATCTCGATCGCGGACGAGATGAGACAAATTCAATCTGGGAGCTAATAAGCCAAGCGCCACACACTAAATGGGGGATGTACCACACACACGGCAGAAGGAATGGAGAGAAAGACAACGCCCGTTGCGGAGTCATAAAATGAATGGCAGTGAGGGTGAGGGTGCCGTCGCCGAGGGGTGACTCAGTGACACAGTGACACACTCAGAACGCAGGCTAGGGAGAATATACACTGGCCAGGTCCAGATTAATACATGCTGGCGCCAGGCTGCCGCGAGCTATCTCAGAAATATTACAAATAGTACAGAAATTTTAAGAATAGGTTGACATGATAAGAACAATTACAATAGCGAAACAATTGACAAAACACACAATACAATTACAATACAACACAATACAAATACGATACAAATACAAGCATACAGGGCAATACAGTACATATTACACGAGTATACAATTATTATTCCATGATCCTACAATAGAGTTTACAAAAATACACAATACATAAATGTTACATTGTGGAGTTATTTATTGTCCAGAAAATAACCGCCACAACATCAATTGGGAATCAGCTGGTGATCCAAGACGTGTCCTAATTTGAGACGGTCCGCTCGCGGAAGACTGTCCGTCTACCCGGCGTGGGGTCCGCTGTGTATACTCGTCCGTCAGTTAGGACTCAGGACGTGGAAGATTTTTCCCGCCTCCCGTTTAATAAACTTTACAGCAGCTTGCAGGGCACGCCGCGTGGGCTGCCAAGGGCGTAGCTGTAAAGAGTCAAGTGGCCGGCTGGCCCTAGTTCCGCGAGCCCCACCCCGCACCCGGGCCAGGCGGTCGGCATTAAGCGCTTTAATGTCGCGCCCGTAAAATTACTGCACTAAATGCATATTAAACTCGGCCATCTTTTCTGCTGAGTGAGCTATACCCCTCCCCGGCAACGCCATCCCTCTCTCTTCCTCTCTTTCTCACACACACTCTCCGCTAGCCTTTTGTCCGAGAGGGAGTTTACTCTTAAAATTTGTGACCCGACTACAGTATAACGCTGTATTAGGCTCCGAAGTTGTAAAGATTTGGCCAAAAAATAGTCAAAAACAGCCCAAAACGACTCAAAATTGAGTGAAATATGGAGAATTTTCAACATTTTACTCCCTTTATACTACTATCACCGTCTATCACGCAAAGTATTACGTCTTTGTCACGTTTAGAGTGACCCGAATATTGCTCAAGTTCATTCCCCCTTGCTTCTGCCCCTCCCCCTCTCAAATTCCCTCATCAATTCGCTCTCCTACCGACTTAGGCCCGGAACCATATCCCATTTTTCGACGAGTGCTATAATCTTTTCTACCGCGACAGACACGAAACACAAACACTTGATTTTTTTCCTGTAGGGTAGCAAATATATTCTGTTTTCGAATTGAAATTGTTCTTCTAAAGCTGAGACAAATTTCTTCAATTTTAAAATTCGAGTACTTTTCACTGCACAACTCTGACGCAAGGAAAGAAAAAAGAAACGTGTGTGTGACACCGGAGTAGAATTTCCTTTACTGGGAATGTGATTTTTATCCTTTAAAATAAGGAATGTGCGCACCACCTCGGAGTGTTACAAAAGTGCAGGATGCCAACGGTAAGAGCTCAAGGACTTGCAAAAGACTTTTTGACGCCTTTAAAAGGTAAACACGTTGATCCCCTATGCTCCTCTTCGAGTGGCTCATTTTAACTGGCAAGATATGACCGCTAATCGTTGCTGCCTGCGCCTGCGGCCTGTGTGGGTCTTTGTGATCATGTTACCTCGAATAAACAGCTCGGGGGGTAATCCCTTTGACTGCCGAGATTCAGACGCCTAGACGGTCCCCTCCCCCGAAATCTCCATACTACATTAGGCTGCGTTGTCAATGCATTGGCGAGAGACCGGATCGCTGGCGGCGTCTGCTATAGGAGAGGGTTGGGGTCGGGAATCGTGTCAGATGCAGCAGAGGTCTGAGTGGTCTATTTTCTCACAATCATTACGGAATCTGAAATTCGAAAAATGAAATTTGTAACTTCCTGTAACAACAACAACAGCAACAACAACAAAGAAACCTAGACACATTGCCAAATCATGATGGTTAACTAAGTCCTCTTCATGCCCACTGGTCCAGCCAGTACCAAAAGCTGAAACATGCTGCGCTTCAAGATACTTGCTTACATCCTGGCAGAATTCAGAAGTAAAAGTTAGAAATTCAGAGGGAAACTGCTTATGTGGCAACCTATCTTTATCTCACCTCTTCGCACTTCTGGTGTTTTCGTTTAATGCTGTCATGGTACGTTATAGACTTTTCCTTTGGCCTCAGAACACATGAGCACTTAAAAACACTCAGGTTGGTTGGTATGAACAATTTTTCATGTTGAAATAAATTAAGCTCCAAGAATAATTAAGTTAATTAATATTGGTCAAGTTTTGATAAATAGAACCTACCGTAGTTTTCATTAAGTTTGACAATCAACAAACATATTCTAATAAAGTTTACCTTCAAATGTGTGGGTGTTTATGTTACAAAGTAAAACCACTACTGAAGCTAACTGATAATGTTTTTGTCAGTCTACCCTCTTGTTCACAATGAATAGGTCTTTCTGTACTGGTGTCCACGGCAGCAGGTCCATTGCTTTCATCCAGTGAGGACATCAATTCAACCTCCTGGAAGACAAAATGATTAGATCTTGCTACATAAAAGAAAGGCAACTGTTGAAACAAATGCTTAATTCCTACCTGTATTGTAGTGCGATATCAATTTCCTCCTGGTGAATGTATCTGCTATTCAGCAGCGGCTCCAGGCCCATGAAAACTTGGTTCAACTGAACAGAACAGTGCTCCCTCTAAAAATGTAAACACTCACACCCACACACACATATAGTTTTCAGAAATTTACATTAACAATTTTACATTTGAGACGTATCTGTTTTGTACCTGTGGGAGTTGGAAGTTGGGTTCTCCCACACTGCTGTCCACAGTTATGGGCTCCTAATCCATTTTGTTCTTATCAGGATGCAATTTTTGTAATTGTTCCTTTGAAAACAAGCACCTTCTGGTCATTTTCATATTCTGTATATTCAATCGTGAAGATAACTCATTAGGGGTCATTACTTCATTATCATGAACTCCCAGAAGCAGTTTTTCTTGTGGATTGAAACGACACAAATAAATTTAAAGTAGGTCAAGCAATTCAAAAGCATTGCATACTTCATTATTTCTTACACACTTTTCCTTCTGGCTGAGTGTGATTTAGGAGTGGCACTACTTGCATCAAGATCATCTGTGACACTTTTCATGCCTAAGGCATTGTGCCAACGTACTATTTTCTTGACTGAATTGGTAATCTCGCAATCTGTGTAATATGTAAATGCACTCTGAAAACAGTAGATGGCAATTATGAAGAAGAATGTCAAATCCTCCATGGATAACAATTTTGGGCACTCACATCAGTATTGGCATCAAATGCATCTGCAGACGCTATGGAATCGTCTAGGCCTCCTCCACTATTCCTACAATCTCACCTCTTATAATTGGCAGCGGCATATAAGCTTTGTTTGTGTTTCTTAGTGATACCCAACTCTCTTGGAGATAAAATTAGATAGAAGATTACTGTTAGAATTGGGCTGAGCTTGGTTTTTCAGATAAATAATTGCTTACCGTCCACCACCTCACATCACCGTACGTTTTCTGACAACCTGCAACTTTACTCTCATTTTCCTGCTAATGAATTAAATGTTAAGATTCAAAACTCTGTGAAAGATATCGGACATGTCCGACAGGTAATCAACTACTGTTCTGACCATAATCTTACTCTTGAGTGTAGACAAAGCACAAGTTATCATATTAGGCACTCAAAGATTTATAACGCAGCTCGAGTGCACGCCGATCCCCTACTTTAATGTAAACAACAGTATTATACCTTACTCTAAAACTGTTTCTAATCTAGGAAAATTATTTGACTCATGGAATGATCATTGTGTAAATGTTGTAAACAAAACATTCAGTATTCTTGCACTACTTAGAAAGAGCTTCTCGTTTATACCTTCCCATGTAAGAAAAATGCTTATTTCCTCACTTGTCTTCCATCATCTTGATTATGCATCTGTACCTTTCACTGATTTGTCAGCAAGCAATAATTAAAAAGTCCAAAAAGCACAGAATGCGTGCATTAGATTTATCTCTGGTACCACCAAATACGAGCACATCTCACCTGTTTATAAATCGCTCAAAATTCTTAAAGTTGGGGAAAGACATGTTCTAGCTATCGTCAAGTTAGTGTGGAAAATAATAAGTACTCAAGCAAGATCCACTTTACCTATATAAAACTTATACCTTTACATCAACTTCTAATATGAGATCTACACGCTCAAATAAAAATATGTTGCTAATTCCCAATCATAGACTTTTCTAGTTCAACCATTCTTTCCGTGTACGGTCTTCGCAAATCTGGCATCAACTTAAATTGTAAAGTTACATCAACCATTCTAATGCCACTGTTCGCAATTATATTTTTCACACCTTGTTAGAATCCTCATGCTAAATCTGTATTTGTCTTTTCTTATGTGTTACATCTTCTTCCCGCCTCTAAATTTTTTGTATTTGAGCGCAGGACTATGTTGTAGTGGGACTTTATAGTCCTTCACATAGACCCTAATAAATTTCAATTTCACGTCCACTCCATGACGTCCTTCTTTCATGACTCCTTCCTCTCTCGCTAATGTGTTCGCTCGCTGCTCCTCGCTTGCTGTCCCGCCCCCTCGCTCCCCGTGTTCGCTCGCTCGTACCTCCCGTTCGTTTGCTTTCCACTCGCTCACTCGGGCTATTCGCTCACCCCAAGCGCTTTCTAGCTTGCTTCACAGCTCCCCAGAAGCCCTTCAGGAGCCGAGTGGGTGGTAGAGGCCCCGGATGGGTGGATGGGTGGGTTACGGTGTAAAAATCAGATCCAAGCGATTTCAGTGACTTTACCCACCCAACCCAAGCCATTGTGACCCATGCGACCCATACGCAAATCAGTTGGGTAGGCCAGACCCGCCCTGGGCCACGCGGGTCCAGCCTGGGTCAGCCAGGACCTACTCAACTTGCCTGGGTCGGTTGGGCCGACTCGGCTCGGGCCAGAGTGAAATTTGCTTCCCCGCCCTGCGAATCCCTGCCCCTCGCCTATAGCCGAGTGCAGCGCCACCTAGCGGTGACAGGTGCTATGATGGCTTTGGGTCGCTTTTGAGTCGGCTTGACTCAAGTGGACCCAAGCGACCTGCTCTGGCTCATTGCAGCTCGAGCGACACAACAAACCACGTAAATATGTTGTCGGCCCACTGGACCCGCACGGGTCACACGGGCCAGTATCACAAGAAATAGACTTATGCCACCAGTTATAAGGAGGAAGCAAGCGCTGACATAACCGACCCACCCATCCGGGGCCTGTAGGGCGGGTTAGCCATGCCGCTCATGCTCACTCTGTCACTGGCGAGTGGAGGGGACACAGCGGGAAGGTGGCTGGCACGGTAACGGTCGCATGAATCCCTACCTTTGGCTGGGATGACTTTAAGGTCCGAATGGGGAAAAAAGGGGGGGTGGGGGGGGTACCCCAGGCTGCTTACATATAGGGGTTTCGTCGCGTTATTTGCCTACTTTCCAGGCGGATATCTAGTGACGAAAGGGTTGGGGGAAGGTCGATCGCCCCTCTCCCCTTTTCCGCGCCTGAGGCCCTAGATAAATCGCCTGGAGGATGGCGGTCGGGGTAGGGTGGGGTTGGAAAAGGGGGGGGGGGGGTGAAAGCTGAAATCACTTGTAAGTTACCCCCTGCGCTTTTTCTCCACCCTGATTGCGTGCTATCAGTCACGACACAAAAGTCTTGCATCTGCATGGGAGCGCCTGCTGCGGGCGCGGGGGGGCCGGGCGCCTGGCAGCCGGGTCTGCATCTGCATTGTGCGAGACTGCCGTCTGATTCAGAAGATCGCTCTTGCGGCTCCGTCCTTGTCTCACCTATGGCGGTGGGGTTTGCAGAACCCGTGATTACGACAAGGACGGAAGTACAAGAGCGGTCTTCTGAATCAGTCCGCTGCGACGAGGTGGCTGTTCTAAAAATAGTGTTTCTTTGGGGGTAGGGCGTTGTGTATTATGATTTGGTTGTGTCTGAATACTGAATAATGACGTTCAACTTTGCATAATGTGTGTTGTATATAAGCACAGTATAAGAAGATAGGCCAGTGGCCGGTGCAGTCGCACCGGACTATTTTCGAATGTTTAGGAAAACAAAAAAAGCTGTCCCTCGGTTCCACGCTGACGCTGGTTAGCTCCCGACCATTACACCCCTTGCTAAGTGCATGGCGCGCGCTACCGCCTTCAGAGAGGAAAGAACAAGGAGAGCAAAAGAATGACCGCAAACTTTGGAAGGACCCTTAATTCTGCTAAATTAAAAGTGGTTTGTCCTGGCACGGTGCCGCCTTGGTCGGGATGAGGCAGGGCAAGGCCAGGCGCGCACCGCGGGGTGTTTTGTCTGGCCGGCACGTCGACGTTGGCAAACAGTCTCTCCAGAGAAGGACGCCAGGCCTCGTGGCGCTCCTAATGAGTGTCCAGAGCGTCGCTAGCGACGCCTGGCGTCGGGGTCTGACCGCCCGCTAGCAAATGAGCCGAGGCACCCAGTTATTTGCAGCGACATAGGCGTTCGCGGAAGTCGTCAGTGCAAGATGGTTGTTTCCTTTAGTCAAAAGAATTAATGTTTTAGGAATGTTAGACATTTTAGTAATGTTTTGAAAAGCGGTTGTTGTTGATGCCTTTTAGCTTCAGATGTGTTTCCTTTTTTGTATCGTAATCGTGTTGTGTAAAATTTTGTAGTGTATTTGTTGTCAAAGTCAATTACAAATGTGTTTTCCTTTTATGCTTACAGGTAAGCTCGGCGCAGGCAGAGATCCTTGGCTTTCCCCGGTACTTTGGCCTGAGGTGAGCGGTAGCTGGAGTGGACCTGATCACTGACTGGTTGAGTAGTACCTTTGACGTGTCCCAACAAAAAACTACGATCAGAATCATATCAGCAAAACGCTGTGCGAAGATGTCCAAAATTCAAGGGCGTATTCCTCTGCACCCTCTTACCCCAATGATTTTCAAGCGGGTTCTGTGAAGACGACACTCCGTGGCTCTCCGTACAAGCCAGCGGTGCAAGGACTTGTCCACTTCTCGTTGAGAAATGTGTCAAACGGCAATTAACTGTTTGAAATTTCTTTCCTTACGCAGCAATCGAAAGTGTTCCAAATACACACTCACGAGTCTAGAACACACTTTGGGGCAGTACGCAATGTCGAAGCAATTTATCTTCACCAAATAGCAAGGATTCATCCGACAGCGTAACCTCCAGAACGCGGCGCCGCCCTGATAGGACGTTGAATATTTCTGCCCGTAGTACGAGAGGATGAGCGCGCCCGCGGGGCGGGGTCGGGCCGGGGACGAGGCCGTGCCGTGGAGGTGGTTCGAATTTCACGCACAATCTCCCTCTTCGCCGGCCGAGGCGCTGCCTGCGGTGCGGGGAGGGGGGGGGGGACGACACCGGCGGCACCAGCGGCACCGCTGAGGCTGTCCGTGATACTGGGGGCGGGGGCTGTGGGAGACGACAAGGTGATGTGCGGGGGGGGGGGGGGGGGCAACGGCGCCGGCAAAGTGTGCGAGGTGCTGAGCAGGAGGATAATTATATCACGTTAGTTTTTAGTATCAACTTCAATTTCCTTCTGACTATCAAGTGCGTATACCGTAGTTGTGTTTACTTCCAGGCCTCCTAGGGTTTTTCAGTGAGTACACCATTTAGGAGATTCGCAGTAAGTGGGGCGCGCACACTGTTAAAGTTCTGCAAAGTATTTGCGTCGCAGCGCCTTCGAAGAATTCTCACTCTTCGTAAACTGCAAAGCATTTGCTTCGTATCTTACAAAGAAAACAGACACTTGTTGGGTGCAAAGAATTTCTTTGTAGTATCTGCGAAGCTCAACCTTTGAAGCCTATACAAAGAATCCTTTTTTCTTTGTAAGTTACAAAGCAAATGATTTGCAGTTTTACGAAGAGTAGGAATACTTCGCAGAACTTTGAGCGTGCACGCACCCACACATACACGCACGATCGGGGCTCGGTGACGTCGACGTCAGTACCTGCTCAAGTGCAAATGCAGACATTGCCGTTCGGGGTGATAGTGCAAAACATGGGCTCAGGGGCGTCAACTTGAAGCGACCATCAATATGGGATTTTCTAGACGCGTCTCACCGTCTAGCAGTGGACGTCTTTTGAACATATGTGGACGTCCGTTTTCTCATAAGGCTATATGGTAAATTAAGTACAGTCATCCTGTACCCACCGCTCCGCCACGGTTATCCGTACCTCCTCCTGTACTCTGGTGGTGCAGGAACGTTTCCGCAGTGGTGTCTGCGGCTGGCTCTCGGCAAGAAGGAGCGTTATGCGCGCTGAGTCGTCTCGTTGCCATGCCAGTGCCTCCGGCCTCCCTGCGGCCTCCCCCGCCACGCGCAGCGACATGCTGTGTATGTTCCCCTCATCGGTCTCTGTTACGAGTTAGAGTGGGGTGGGGGAGGGGGCTCCGGGACCCCTTGGGGTCGGGGGGACGGTGAGGGACGCGGACCTGCTAGTCGAGACGGGGTCAGGGGTCACCGGCGGGGTGGCGGGGCATCTCCGATTGCGAGGTCGTCGTGAGGGGGGGTGGGGGTGGAGGGGGGGGGCAGAGGAGCTTCGGCGGCGGCGGCTTGATGCAATTTAGACCGACCGGTCGCGCGGGTCCAGCCCGGATGGAGGGGGGGACTGAAACTAGCCGGGGCCGTGAAGAGAGGTCGAGGAGGGGGGAGGGGCGGCGTGTCTCCTCTGACGGCACTCGGCCGTGCCGCGCCACCTCTGCTCCGCTCACCTCTCGCATTCCCCAAACAGTTCGGACGCCAATGAGGACGAGAGCGCACACACCAGGCAGGCGGCCGAGGCCAGGTCTCTCTTAGGTGTCGGTCATGCCGGGGCCTTGACGCCGCGGCGCCTTTGGCAGTCGAAATTGAAACCGTCACTTCCCTCACGTGCTCGCGTTCTCTCTCACTCTTCGATGATTATTATTATTATTATTATTATTATTATTATTATTATTATTATTATTATTATTATTATTATTATTATTATTATTACGCCTTTGCTCGGGAACAACTCTTTTTTTTTCCTGCTCCGCACCTGAGTACCAGAAGGAGGCGACGGCGGGAGTCCCTCCGCACACAAAGGAACGGACATTTGTCTTTCTTGAACGCCGCGTGCGTCATGGGCAAACACGCGCCTCTCTCTCGCCACCCCCACTCCCACTCAGCTCCCGGGCTACTGTAGCTGTGGTGTAGACCGGGTAACAGCTTAGCGTCGTCCGCACCGTGTTACCTCGCGACCTCACATATCGACCTGCTACTTCCTCTGATGCTTTGTTTCCCTCCGCCTGGCAAGAGAGAGGGAGAAAGAGATAGAGAGGGAGAAAGAGATAGAGAGATGGAACTAGTATGAGGGGGGAGAGACGATGAAGGGGAGAGAGCAATGGTGCCTCTCTGCAATCCATCACCACTCACATCTCCCTTTCATACTCTTCCCTACCCCCTTCCCTTCCCCTTCCCTCCTCCTCCCTCCCATGCCCCTCCTCGGCTGACTCAGTGTCACCTCAGCGCCTCATCATCACCTGGGCTGTCTGATAAATCACTCTCTCCCTTTCCACCATGTTTATCTTCCTCCCTTTTCACACTCTACCAGTCTCTCTCTTCCTGTTTCCCCCTCTCTTTTTCTACTCCTCTCTCCCTCCGTCTCTCTCTCTCTCCCTCTCTCTCTCTCTCTCTCTCTCTCTCTCTCTCTCTCTCTCTCTCTCTCTCTCTCTCTCTCTCTCTCTCTCTCCCCCTCTCTCGCCCTACACCTCTTCCCCTACCTTCTCTCAGATTCTTTGCCTTGGTCCTGATGGTGCTCAAAGCTTACAGTCTTCCTGGCTTCTTTACTTGTAAACAACCGTCTGCGGCCGCATACATATACCCGTAATGCAGCTTCGATACCAAAAGAAAAGAAATAACAACATCGTACATTACAGATTCCAAAAGTTTTCCGCCGAGTCAAATTAGTATTGTTTCTTTGAAAAGAACTCTCTGCCCTTCTTAGAAGAAGCCCTTACGAATAACTTATTGATACAGGAGGGGAGAGAAGCAGGGGCCTGAGCTATGTGCGAAATCACCTGCCGAGGCCGACCGACGCAGACCAAAGGCACAGGTGAGGAGGATGTTGTTCGGCCAGTCTTTCACTCCTCAATAACCCATTTCGTAATCATCGATAATCATTTGCACTGTTAAGACCTTGCGAAGAAATGCTTCGCATTACGAAGAAAATCGTTCGTAAATTGCGAAGCATTTGGCTGCTTTGCATTGCGAAGCATTTTCTTCGTAGTGTGCGAAGAAATTTCTTCGCAAGGCGGGGCTTGCGAAGAAAATACTTCGTATTGCGAAGCATTACGGAGCAGCCTGGTTCTTCGCCACGCTGCGAAGAATTTTGTTTGTAAGAATTTCACAGTGTGATAGTCATAATTACCAGATAATCGAGATTCATGCGTCATCACGTTAATCAATGATTTGCTGTGCGTAGCGAAGCACTCTGTTGGGGTTTGAGCATAGATTTGCGCCCCTCCCCCTATACCTTTAGTTTACAAGAGATATCTTCCTATTATTATTTATCCTATCTTAAAATTTCATTGTACATGTGCGTGCACATTCTGCACATATAAACCTAGGTATGTATGTACGGTAAACTTATCGAGGTAAATATATCGAGGTATATATATCCAGGTATATATGTATAGGTACATGGAGCTCAGAATTCAAGCCGAAGGCTTGGTCTCTTGAACACCAAATTTATTTTGGCTTCCCAACAGTACGCGCTGGAGTATGTATTTTTACAGGTGCCTTTTCCCATTTGTTACCCGCCCCCACACGGACGGATACACTGTACACTTCAAGAAACCTCAGACACATATGCGGCAGGCTCTGGCTGAGGCTCGGACCCCTACTGCTCCCTGGGCACAGGCGGGGCGGGACGGGGCGCGCTCCCCCGTGAGATGTCCGCCCAGCTCCCACCAGCACGTCGTAAAGGGTAGTTTTTCAGCCTGTTTCCTCAGCTTTTCGGATCCGAGAGCAACGTGACAGGCGAGGTGGGGCGGAGCGGGGCGCGTGATGTGACGAAGGCTCTCTCGCCGCCGCCACCCGGGTCTTTTCGGGAGAGACAGAGATAAAGACAGAAGTTTTCGCGAGAGTCTTAAGGAGAGAGAGACAGACAGACAGACAGACAGACAGACAGATAGAGCAAGGGAGATAAGCTATGCGTGCAAAGTACGAGGACAGTGTCTTTGCCGACTCCCCACTCTGCTTTTGCCTTATGTTATTACACTATTTCTTTCCGCCTCCCGACTCCCCGTCTCCGCCGGCCCCGCACCCCCTATTTTGACTGCCTCTGGCCCTCTCTCTTTCTCTCTTCCCTCACACCCGATGGGCCACCTGTGACGATTGTCACACCAAAGGGGAAGGGGGTGGCCCTTGAAAAATATTGGAAGTGGGACCGTCATTTGGGCCCACGAGTCGCGAGACGCTGCTTGGCTGATGGGCTGACTGTGAACCGTATGAAGAAAGAGGTACACTGAAAAATCAAGTTGTGACTTAAAAAGGGTGTTACATTTTAATGCCTTAGAGAAGGCAGGCGAACATCGAAATAATTAGCAATTCTATGCGGAATTTAAAGAAAGCACGGTGATGATCCATCTAAAGACTAAAAGATAGATGGAATTTACTGCACTGCAAAAACATTTTCTCTTAAATTTAATAACTTTGTTGTGAAGCATTTACAAGAAGATTGTTATTAAATTCAATAACAAGAATGTTGTAAAAAGTAATAACCCACCAACAGCTCTGTTATGAAAAGTCATAACATGTGTTATGAAATGTGGTAACATGATGTTGTAAAATTGAATAAACATGTGTTATGAAATTTGGTAACAAGATGTTGGAAAATTTAATAACTAGCGTTATGAAATCAATAACATGATGTTGTAATAATTCAGAAGTTGCGTTATAGAAATCACAAACAAAAATGTCGTGAAAATTCAAAATGTGCAGTTGTGGAAATTGATAAGTTTTCTGTTGTGAAATTATACAAGTTACTGTCAGCGTACAGTACCTCCGAAAAGATGCACATTAGACAGGACGTAAAATAACAAGTCAAGAATAAGGTTCAGGCTCACTGATTATTTGTCAAGACATTATCGTGCAACACATGCTACCACACATCATATGACCACAAAAATACTTTCGAAGTCACAGAAATCACAATGGCATAAGAATAAATGCAATAGAATATTTAAAAAAATATATTACAGAATAGTAAAGTTTTGTAAAACAAATGGAATACATAAATTGTCAGAAAGCAAGCTTCTCTCTAATTACAACAAGTATCGAAAACACTGGAACCACACGCTGCTGCCAGTTAGGAGGGGAGGGGGAGGGGGGAGCTGGGAACGGGTGGACCGCCCCGCCCCTAGGCCTCGCCCAAGAGGCTTTCGCAGTTGCACGGGGAACACCCCGTCGCCCACCTCTTCCTCCCCCCACTAGAAAAAGAGGCACAGGCACTTGAGGTTCGCGACGTTATCTACAGCGCTCTCTCTCTCTCTCTCTCTCTCTCTCTCTCTCTCTCTCTCTCTCTCTCTCTCTCTCTCGCTCTCTCGTTCTCTACGCTCGCTAGCCTTCTCTCTTTTCCTACCTAATGCCTCTCTCTCTCTCTCCCTCTCTCTCTCTTACTTGCAGGGCGAGCGAGATATGTCAAAGGCATAAGCAGCGAACGAAAAGGAAGATAAGATGGAAGAAAGCTGGCGCTGCTTTGCAAGGACGTCCCCCTCTGCTTGGGAATAGAAGGGTTGAGGGGTGAGAGAGAGGAGAGAGAGAGAGATGTCGTGAACCAGAAATAGATATTATGCCGAGTTTTCTGAAACCAATTTTTATTTTTCGCTTGTTCTGTCCAGCTGTCTCTATCGGGTATCCCTCAAAAATATATTTAAAACGGTCCTCATGGAATGTGTTTCGGCCATTTTCCAAAGGATACCTGCACACTCTAAAAAATAATATAGATTTTTGTATCTATTTTGGTTCAGTTATCTGTATCAGATATGTGATGCTATAATGAGTAACATGGCTACAAAATTTTTTAATTTGTCAAAAATTATTCAAAATTCTGAATTCGTGACAAAATAGCGTACAGGTTACAGGAAACTGTAACATTCCGTACAACTTCCTGTATCACTCGATACAGAATTTCATAACATGGTTGGAGTGGTAGGGGAAAGACATTGGATGCCCTGAAGGCAGGACGCTGGGCTTCAGCATCTCTACACGCAGGTATAGCTTCCGTGGCCGGTGGCCGAGTGGTTAGAGGGGTGTAGTGAGACCAGCCTAAGGTCGGTCTTTTTGAAGCACGGGCAGCATAGGTGTTTACAGGCGAGAAAGGGTGAGGAAAAGTGTTACCTTAGTCTGGTCTGCCTATAACTTCGAGAACCGCTGGTCTAGGGCTCAAATCTCGGTTAAGTATACTTTAGATTTAATTCGTCTCTACAAGCTAAGGTTCAAGGAAGAAAAGGTCAAAAAATAGTATTGCTTGAAAAAACCGGTTTTTTGGTTGACGGAAAAAAACCATCGAAACAAACCGTTTTTTTTCCGTTCGAAACGAAAAAAAAAACGGAAAAATTCAAAAAATTCCCCTGAGATGTAAGGAGTGGATTTTAGATGTTTATCAAGACAAAAAAGGAAGAAGTGACCATATGGATGGGTCATCGGTAGAAAAGAGGCATAATATCTTCAGTTTTTATCATATTTTAATTCGAAATTTAATTTGAAATAAAATAAAAACAATACAAAATAACATCCCAGCCACACTGTTAAACCCGAAGCACATTGGTTGTCCGACCTTGTTTTGTCCGACCTCGGGATTTTTGCGGCCACCACCGTCACACGTTTCTTTTTGTCCGACCTCATTTTGTCCGACCTGGCAGTCGGGGTGTCATAGTTATTTTTCTGTCCTACCTCGTTTTCTCCGTCCCCAACGAACCGTTAGAGTCGCCTGCTATCCTCTGCGATGCAACTCGATTGTCCGACCTGATACTTTCCCCCAAATCTGAAAAAGTGCCTGGATTTTTTTCCGACCCTGTTTACACGGGTAAAATGGAAAAGGAATATGTATCGTGGTCGGAGCATGCACCGAAAAAGTGGTACAACATCTCAAATTCAATTTTTTTTAAAAGATATTTTTTTTAAAAAATGAAAAAATTGTAGGCCCCTACCTAACTCGCAACCTGCGAGCCCCGCCTGCTTAACTTCGGAGTTCTGATGGGATCCGGTGTGTTCCAGGCGACCGCCACCCCACGGGCACGAAAAGTCCTCTCCGAAGAGTGTCCCCGCTTAAGGCTGGCGGCCTGTCAGGCCCGCCGTACTACCCTATTTAAACAGCGCCTTGAAGCCGTAGGTAGCATTTCAGACCAACGACTGGGCACCACCGGACCGCATGACCGGTCAGTGGGAGGTAGAGGCAAGGCAGGACGATAGAGGGGGAGAAGAGCAGAAAGAGAAGCTTTTGCGGAAGAGTAAGCGTACGGTTGGTTAGACCTGTACTGACCCGCTCCCGCACAGGTCATGGAAAAGCTGTTTACTAAGGAGCCAGATTCATAGGCCTTATTTCCCCACGAGGGACCACCCCCCGTGGCATGGGACGGAACTTCCTGACAACTCGCTTTCGCTGCCAGTGAAGAACCTACCTGGGAATTGAACCCAGGCCCCAAGTGCCGAGTCTCATGACACCCCGCGGCTTTCGTGGTACTTAAACCACTAGACCGTCGGCGATTCCACGACGGAGCTCCGTTGAAATGGGGGATTCGAATTCCAAGCCAAGCTGCTGTCCTCGGAAAAATTTATATTTCATAGCAAGATTTGAACCCGGGTTCTGCGGCCCCCGGAACATCACTATGCCGGCACGGCTACGACGCTACGGTACACGACGCCTGCCCACTAGAGGTGACGCTGCGAAGAGCCGTATTCGCCGACGAACCTGTACCGGTGGCGTCATCAGTACGCATGCTCTCCTTGCTGGGACAGCCCAGCCGCGTGGCGACTTTGGTATCCACATCGGCACCGTTAGGAGTACTGAGTGGGTACAGGTTGGAATACCGATCATAATTTTTTTTTTCGAAGTAGCTTTGTCTCTTTCGGTTGCCCGACGCACAAGTACAGTGGATAAAAAGGACTAAGTTGGTAGGCTGTGTCCGCGTGGAGCGAGAGGGAGCGAGGGTCTGCTGCTCCCGGACTTTTGTGAGGACTTCTGGTTACCGACAGGAATGAGACGTATCAGCGTTCCACGGCTCTAATTACGGGATTCGCTGGAGCCATAACACGCGTTATTCTTCCCAGAACGACAGACCGTTGGGCGGGTAGATACGCCGACAACATAAGGTAAAAGCAAAGATTAATCTTTGACGAAAATCGGAAAAGTTTAAAGATCCTCCTGATTTTGAGGACAATTCAGATTTTGGGGATATTCCTCCAAAGCACCCATATGGTTTAAGAAGACTGCTTGAGTGCTGCACAAGTGAACTTTAACTTCTGTACTTAAACCTTGCTCCAAACGTGTTAGAATCCTGGCTTTTGAGAAAAACGTTCTTAGATTGGTGAGATCCAAATGGTATAGGAGCTGCCGGATTTCGGGTTAAATGGGACGCGATTCAAGCATACGACTGGACTTAAAGAAGTAACTTTCTTTGGTGTGCTTGTTTACAACATTTTTAATTGTAATTAAATTGAATTCAAACCATGACTTTACCATCTTCCCTGAAAACGACCATCGCTAAAATTTCTATATTTCAATGTAAGAGCTTCAAATCAGCAATTTAAAAGTTGACTAATATTAGTATTACTCTTTCGAAAGAGTGTGCACGCGTGAGCAATCCGCGCACGCGCTACACCTCTACGGCCGTCGTGCTGGCAATAACCCCCTCGCCCTCATTGCAGAGGCGTGGCGGAGCGTAGCGGCCCGCGGATAGCCGGGGCAATAAGCGTGTTATTGGGCCCCCGTGACGTGGCGCGGCGAGGCGAAGCGGGGTCGGGCGCAGCCCCCGCGTCACAACTAGCGTCCAGCTGCCGCTGCGGCGGGTCCCAGGCGTTGTTACGAGCATTGCCGCTTCCAGACACCCTTTTCTACACCCCCCCCCACCTTGCACACCCCTCGCTCAAGCCCTTTTACCCCTTCCCTATCGCCTTTCGCCCTTGGGTCGTTCGTCCCCTAATTGCTGAGCCTTGAACGCGCACGTCCCTTTTCCTTGTCTGCCCCCGCCCTGCCGGCCTGCTCGTTACTTGTGCCCTTGTGGCCCTGCTGCTACTCGTTCGTCCCCCGCTCACTCCCCTCCCCCCCGACCCTCCATCCCTATCGCCCGTATACCAGCACGTCCCTGACTCGTCTGACTCTTGCATTTCCTGCACACGAACTGCCCTGCTATGTATCTTCTAGCCACCCCGACATCCTCACCCAACCCATCATCCGCAAGCGAGTTCAATTGGCGGTTCATACCCAGGTTTTAAGGCCCACGTTAGGTCACTATGATGACTGTTTGAGTCGAACCATCAAACGTCACTCTACTGCAAATACCAGAAAAGACTCGATTTGTGTCGTTTTAGTGAACGTCACTTTTACTGAGCGATGAAAAAATGCTTCGCTTATTTCGGACGAGTAATGTGACTGGTACATTTCCAATGCTAGAGGGTCGAGGGGGAAATAACATCGGACTTAGGTGTACACCACTAATTCAACAAATTCAGTCCCATTCAAACAAATTCAAGCCAATTCAACCTATTTCAAATCTAATTTCAATTCAATTTAAGCAAATTCAAGCCAATCCAAACCCAATTCAAACCAATTCAAGGCAATTCAAACCCAATTCAAGGCAATTCACACACCAATTCAGTCCAATTTATAAGCAATTCAAGGCAATTCACATCCAATTCACGAAATTTGTACACCAAATTCAGCGGTTACTTCCCCCTCGTCGTAGGGGCCGTTTAACGCGTTAGTGTTACATTTTTCTCCGGTGTTTGGGGGGGGGGGGGGGGGGGGGGGTCTTTCCCCCTTAAAACATATTTTTCGCGCACTCATACTCCCCCGGTAAGGCTGGGCCACTAGCTTCCCCTGCGCCCGGGCCGCCGCCGCCGCCTTTCTCTTTTCTCGGCCACTCCTGCTGCTGCTGCTGCTGGCAGGGGCCGCTGGGGGGTAGGCAGCCGCGGAGCTCTCGTGCTGGGCGGGTCGGCCTATCCTCTGATCCGCAGGAGCTCGGTCCGTCTGGGCTCGGCCCCCGGTGCCGGTGACGGGCGGGCGGGCTAGGCCTCGCTCGGGCCTGCGCACGGCCATGTGAGCTGGCGGACCCCGCCGCGCCGCGCCAGCCGTGCTTTCACCCCAGCACCGCGCCTCTGCCCCGTCTCCTCTCATCTGGTCTCCATCTTTCACCCACATATCTTTATCCTCTCGCGTTCTCGCTTTGCTTTAATTTCCCCTGTGCCGCTCTCTCTCTTTCTCTCTCTCTCTCTCTCTCTCTCTCTCTCTCACTCACTCACTCACTCACTCTTCATCACCCCGTTGGCTGAGGGAAACTTCTTGAATGTAGGTAGGTGCAGGTCAATTTCCCGTCGCCGCTAACAAGACGGGGCCGTGCAGCAAAACAAGCGACTATCAATCATAGAAGGGCGCCCCACTCCACCCCACCCTGCCCCACTCCACCCCACCCTGCCCCACTCCACCCCACCCCGCCCCACTCCACCCAACCCCGCCCCACTCCACCCAACCCCACCCCACTCCACCCAACCCCGTCCCACTCCACCCCACCCCGCCCCACTCCACCCCGCCCAGCCCCGTGGACTCTCAGCCAGGCCCCGCCGGCCGCCGCTGGGTCCAGGCACCGAGCCGGGGCGCGGGCAGGACTGTTTGGCCCCCACGCCCCGCCTGTGGAAGTTAGATGAAGGGGGCGGCAAGTTTGAGAACGAGGGGGAGGTGTTTGCAGCAGAGAGCGGCCAAGCAGCGAAACAGACCGGACGTGCTGGCAGCTGCGTCAAAACAACTGCATCTATCTATCTATCTATCTATCTATCTATCTATCTATCTATCTATCTATCTATCTAAACAACACGAAAGACTGGGAAAACCACAAGGTTTCTTGAGTCGGTCCATTTGTTCGACTGGTACTTCGGTCCTCGCGGCGCAAGGACCAGGCTGATCTGTCGTAAATGTCACTTCCATGCCATGTCTTTTACTGCTCTACCTACCGCCTGCCCGCTTTGGACCGTACACTGTAAAAAATAGTTGTACGTTTCCGAGAAAATTTTCAACGAAGTGGAGCTGTAAAGTTAGAATTACAAGTAAAATTACTAGCATACTCTATTGACTTGAAAATTCAATCAGAGTAAGCTGTCGTAACTTTACAACGTATTTCGTATACCTTCATTTTCAAACTCTATCGTAAATCTCCAAGAATATGTTTGCAGTGTACGCAACCGCAGAGTGAGCAATTGTTATCTCTTCAATCATTGTCACTTTTCGGTCTTAGAAAGAATAACACCGAATTGACAATATATTATTTGAGGGAAGTGCGGCAGTAGTATTTCTCGTGACGGTGGCGCCTAAGTGAATCTGTGTACGCAGGATCGCAGTGATTGAGGGTAACAAGGTAGACGCCACGACCTCTCGTCCTGCCCCTCCCCACGCGTCTCTCCACGCCTCTCCCAACGCCCCTCCCCCTCCCCGCTCCAACCTGAAATAAGACAAACTACATTCCACAAATTGGCTCTAATCCGTTTGAAACGCTCCCCGCGCGCCCGACCCGCGCACTCCGCCCTGTGCAAGGCAAATGTGTCCTCCCCGGTGTGGCGTGGCGCGGCGTGGCGCAACAGGCGGGCCCGGCCCGTGTCGTGTATTGTGCCGCTGATGTCCTGACGAGGCGAGGTGGGGCGGCGTAGAGCGGGGCGGAGCGAGGTGGGGCGCGACGTGCCGAGGGTTTCCATTCGGACGAAATCGCGAACTCCTGAAGGGCGAGCGCTCCTTGTATGTGCGTCTCTCGTGTTTTACCTTCACTACCTGAATCTGTGTCAGGTAGAGAAAGAGAATATATGAGAGAGAGAGAGAGAGAGAGAGAGAGAGAGAGAGAGAGAGAGAGAGAGAGAGAGAGAGAGAGAGAGAGAGAGAGAGAGAGAGGGGGGGGGAGAGAGAGATGAAGGCGGCTGACAGAATAAGTCCTCTTTGTTTTGATAAACAGATGCGTTGGGGATTGTCAGACGAGTCGTTGTTGTGGAGGTGGTACTGGAGTGCACCACACCGAGACCAGACAAACGAAACACTTGTCAAAGGAAATGAGAGAGAGAGAGAGAGAGAGAGAGAGAGAGAGAGAGAGAGAGAGAGAGAGAGAGAGAGAGAGAGAGAGAGAGAGAGAGAGGGCGCACAGAATGGCCAACGTAATAGAAACGGAAAGTGTATCAGTCCCATCGGGTCGCTTGAGTAATTTCACCCTCGCCCGGCAGCCTGAGCGCGTCCTTTACGGCGGCCCATAACCTCAAATAAAGCAGAGCGAGGCAGTGATAATGACAAGGCTGGCTCGTTCGCCCCGCCCCGCCCCGCCTTTTCGGAGACGCGAAGCTGCCGCCCGGCTAAGCGGCGCGTGAGTAATGACCTGAACTGCTCACCCCGCCGGGGATGCGGGGTGGGGCGTGGCGGGGTGGGGTGGGGTGGAGTCCCTCCACTGCTTCAGCAGCCGCCGCCAGGTGCCGGACCCGTCCCGCCAGCTGTTTGTGTGATTTCCTTCGACTTCCTTCGACTCTACGAGTCTCCGGTTAAGTGAAGGTACCTCGAGCAAGAGGCTCTGCTTTGTGCGAACCAGACTGCAACTCCGCGTTCACGGGAATCAGCTTGTTATCCTTATTTTGACTAGCTGGCCTGAGACGCAACACTCTTAAAAGCTTACAGTGATTTTCCCTGTAAGCTACAGTGAACCCTGCAGCACTGAAGCTTTCAGTGACTTTCACCGTAAGCTACGCCGAATTTCAAAGTCAGCTGCAGTTATCCAACGTGCAGCAGTGTAAATTTCACTGATATTCAGTAACGCCAACGGTCATATTCACCGTGGCTTACGTGGCTGCAGGGTTCGCTGTAGCTAACACTGAAAATCACCGTAACAGTGAAAAAAATAGAATTAAGTATAGTTGGCGGCCCGCATACTGTAACGGAGTTTCCTGAAACACCGGCTCCTCGGGATTACATGAGCAGCCCACCCTCGTAATGTAGTATGTGTCACAGGGCACTTTTTTAGTCATAATCATGCACGAGCTGTTTCACTGTAAAGTAGTTGGTGGTTGGCGTCGAAAGACGCCAAATTTCTGGCGTTCCTGAAGAACGCAAAATATTGCTGCCTTTCGGCTCAAAACGCCAAAATTTGGCGTCGTTCGACCGAGGGATCGTCAAATGCCTCTAGCCGTGCACGGAGGAATATTGGAACTATCAGTAATATCAGAATAATATTAGGGTAACATTGCAATATTGGGGTAATATTGTAGGTAATATGGGTAATATCGATGTAATATGAGGGTAATATCGGTAATATTGAAGTAATATCGGGGAAATATCAGTTTCGTGTACGAAGGAATTTCAGAGTTGACGACTCCTTGCGTGCGTTCGACGCTAACCACTTAACAGTGTTTATGCCTAAAAGTTCTCAACATGAAGTGCCGTGTAGTCGACGCCCACTGCTGCGAACGCAGTTGCGATTGAGGTTCAACCATTACATAGCGGAATATCAGCAGCCGATTGGCTGCCTTTCACGAACGAGACGTTCGCCCTGCGTTCTGCTTGCTGCCATGCTCCGTCTTGGCCCGGGTGCGGGACCGCAAGCTTGCGGTGGGGTGCCTCTCCCCCCCCCCCTCCCTCTCTCTCCCCTTTCCGGACGCCTTTTCTGTTTTTCCTCCGGAGTCCCCGACCGCACAGCCCCCGCGCCTCCCCTGTACCGCCCCCGCACCCTAACCCCCCCCCCCCCCCCGCTTTGCCTCAGCGCCCCGCCGACCCTGTGGAGAGGCAAGGTAGTCAGCCGTGAGGCCGCGGTGCGCCCGCCCGCTATGGGGTGTCCAGGTGGATGGCTGCGCACGGGCTGGTGAGCCTGCGGGAGCCCCTGCTCCCCTCCCTCCTCTCTTCCCTCCTCTCCTCCCTCTTCTCCCCCTCCTCTCCTCCTCCCTCCTCTCCTCCTCCTTCCTCCCTCCTCCCTCCTCTCCTCCTCCTTCCTCCCTCCTCCCTCCTCTCCTCCTCCTTCCTCCCTCCTCCCTCCTCTCCTCCTCCTTCCTCCCTCCTCCCTCCTCTCCTCCCTCCTCTCCCTCTTTCCTCTCCTGTCAGTCCCGCGCTTCTTGCCTCTTCCTCAACTCCCTCATTCCCTCACTCTCCTCCTGTATCGCTCTACAAGGGTCTACCACTTCCATAATCCGCGTACACCCCTCTAGATGATTATTGATAATCACATAATCATATTCATCCGTAAAATTTCCAAATACTGACGAATTTTGACAAATGTGGACAAATTTGACCAAAAGTTGCGTGGTTGCTGGCCAATAATCAGTAAATATGTCAAAGATAAACTCAAAAAAATCATTAACAATCACCAAAATTGTGACTGATTATAATCCTCTTGTACAGTTACGCTTTAGTTTTACCGGTGACCGGTGAGTAGTGGTGTATATTCGCACTATATACGTATTAGGCAATATGTATTCTAGGCAAAGTGGGAGTCTCTGTATCCGGTGTGAAAATTATGCCTAATAGAATTGCGTTGATACCACTCAATTAACTCAGGAGCAATCGATGGAAAGTTTTGCCTTCTATATCACAACAATGGTCAAACTGCTTTTTGTTTTAGTTTCTATGTGTGTTGATGTTCAGTCAGCGTCATTTCGATTTTTGTTGTGTTTTGTAGTAATTAAAAGGGGAAAAGACCCAATATATTTATGTGCTATCAATTCACTTCTGCAGTATCTAAACAAGAGAGGATAGAACATATTTTATTTGTGTCTGCATCCTCTTTCCTGCAAAAACCAATAAGCCTTGCGAGCCTCGTTGACATGCAGTATCGTGCACTGCTCGAGACGCACTGCAGGCGTCGTTTATTATTTCTTCAGCGTGTTGCTTTTTGTGATCGCTTTGTTTTGTTTCCTGGCTTGCCCCTGGCCGCAGGGTACGGTACATGCTCTCTCAAGGGAAGGAGGGGGAGATGCATGCAAATTTATACATATACATTCGGAGACGGCGTGGTGTATTTTATTCAGGTTGGAGAAGAGAAGGGTGCGAGGGTAGTGTCATGTCCGCGCTGGGGCAGGGTAGGAGACGTGGTGTACCAACCAGTGCTGTTTCCTTGATCCTATTCCACGCAGGTTAAGGTTTTTTAACTTGCAGCAGGAAGGAAGGCAAATTGCGCCGCCCACCGATTTATTTGGTAAACAAACCTAACGCTCAGCACCTTTTATAGGTGCTCAACTCACCGCAGATGCATTTAATGAAGTCCCAAAGCATTAATGTGAAACAAATCTCGTAACGTTTAACGCTCGCTTTTTCAATGGGATTATGCTGATCGGATTGTTAACACGCCTATGAACGTGTTAAAATAACACCTACGTTTTTCCGGTAATACCGCATCCCACAAGAGCTAGTAAGTCATTAGCAATTTTTCGCAAGTGAATTGCCTTTTAAAATCGCTGAGATACACATGCCAATTGTTTTAAATGCCTCTTAATGGGAGGAAGAAAACTGGCCGAGGGATTTTGATAATGTTACTTATAGTTATATTGTTTAATCTTGTAAAATTCACTTTAAATTTTTTATTGAAAATTTATGTCTTGTATGATGTTGGGAAAAGTATGCATTGCAACTCCTTTGTCTACCACGATTTCATGCAATCGTATTTTTTTATCATCTCTACATATTATCTCTCCCTATCCTCTCGGAAGTATGTTGGTGGCTTTTACGAGGAGAAATTCTGGAATCTGTCATAAAATTGCAAGTTAAATATGTAAATTTAGTAACCATACCTATCGACTCGTACTCGTAATTAATATTGACGGGAAAGCAGGAATTTCCAGCACCTAGTACATAACAGTTAGCAATACAATTTTGAAATCTATGAAGAAATTTTTTAGCGTCATCACCCTAAGAACCGCTCCGCGATCCCCCTGCTGCCTCTCTTCTGGTGCTGGTTTTTGCCTGGGCCCCTTGATCAGGCCGGGGATGGGGAAGAATGGGGGAGAGAGAGAGAGAGAGAGAGAGAGAGAGAGAGAGAGAGAGAGAGAGAGAGGGGGGGAGAAAGGCGTCCCGCATTTGCATGTTTCTGCATACGGCGTGCGCCTGCACTGACGACCTTAGCCCGCTTATAAGCGCTCACCGAATGGGTGCGAACTAGGAGTAGAGAACTCTCTCCCGATCTTGAGTTTTAACCACTTTATTTTAAGTCAAAAACTTCAAGCGCTGTTTAGTCTTGTTCAGCGCTCTATTCATTCCCAGAAGTTCACCGATAAGGACCTAAATAGCTCACTAGAATGCATTCTGTATTGCGATATGGGTGATTCCAGAAAAAGTGGCAAGTTTGAAGAAAGCTTTTGAGAGCAAAAACAAAGCGGTAACGTGGATGTCTAGGGTCAGTAACGGGGATGATCACTGGTCCTAAGACGGTAACGAAGATGACCACTGGTACTAGGGCGGTAACGGGGATGACCACTGGTAGTAGGACGGTAACGGGGATGACCACTGGTAGTAGGACGGTAACGGGGATGACCACTGGTAGTAGGGCGGTAACGGGGATGACCACCGGTACTAGAGCGGTAACGGGGATGACCACTGGTCCTACGGCGGTAACGGGGATGACCAATGGTGCTTGGCGGTAACGGGGATGACGGCCGGTGTCCGGGGGGTAACGGGGGTGACCAATGGTGCTTGCCGGTAACGGGGATGACGGCCGGTGTCTGCGGTAACCGGAATGACCGCCGCTGTCAGGGCGGTAACGAGGATGACTTTTGGTGTTCGGAGGTATCGGGGATGACGGCCGGTGTCAGGGCGGTAACGGGGATGACGGCCGGTGTCAGGGCGGTAACGGGGATGACGGCCAGTTTCAGGGCGGTGACGGGGAAGACGGCCGGTGTCAGGGCGGTAACGGGGATGACCAATGATGCTTGGCGGTAATGGGGATGACGGCCGGTGTCAGGGCGGTAACGGGGATGACGGCCAGTTCCAGGGCGGTAACGGGGATGACGGCCGGTGTCAGGGCGGAAACGGGGATGACAGCCGGTGTCCGGGCGGTAACGTGGATGACGGCTGGTGTCGGAGCGGTAACGGGGATGACGGCCAGTTCCAGGGCGGTAACGGGGATGACGGCCCGTGTCAGGGCGGTAACGGGGATGACGGCCAGTTCCAGGGCGGTAACGGGGATGACGGCCCGTGTCAGGGCGGTAACGGGGATGACGGCCGATGTCAGGGCGGTAACGGGGATGACGGCCGGTGTCAGGGCGCTAACGGGGATGACGGCCGGTGTCAGGGCGGAAACGGGGATGACAGCCGGTGTCCGGGCGGTAACGTGGATGACGGCTGGTGTCGGAGCGGTAACGGGGATGACCACTTATCCTCGGCGCACGGTAGAGGGAGATACGGTGGCGGCACTAGGGGTCTGGCCGTGGGCCACAAAACTGGACGAGCTGGTGAAGTCTAGGCTATCTAACTGACCGGCTCTCCTCATGGCAAAAGTAACCCCTGGGATTCCCAGGAGATTTTTGGAATTTCCAGGCGCGCCAGTCATTTTCCATAGGTTTTGCATATATTTTTCCCAGGAGCAGCCTTGGTTTGCGTACCCTTTCCCAGGCGCACCCTGGGAATTTTGTGCCGAGCGTCTCTTTTCCAGGCCACGCCTGGAAAATAATTTCCGTTTCCAGAGTTGTTCCTGGGAAAACGTGCAAAACGGCAAACACCGAACCTCCGACGGTACTTGACGTCCTTGACGTCATCCAGTGTGGACGTCGATGGGTTTCATCATGACCACTAATCCGGCACGTGTTTTCCTAATGTCGGGTCGGGGACCTGCTGAGGTCGGCCTCGAAAACCGTTTTGTGCTGCGGCCTTCGGTTCGCGAGATACGAGGACGTACCACGACGTACCGGGAGCTCCGCGCCAAGGATACGTTCACATTTGGGAGGCCAAAGTGATCCTGGCGCCTTTCTCGTTGGGTGTCCGGGACTTCTGACTTCAGAATTAGGTTCTACAGGCTGTGGCGCTTCTGGAGACACCTCTCACACCCTTCTGTCACCTTACATTGGGGTTTGGCGGCGTCCTGAACAGTCTGATCCTGTTAAACAGAACACATTTACTGGAATTCACAGTTTTAGGACGTTGCCAAACCCCAATGTCAGGTGACAGAAGGGTGTGAGAGGTGTCTACAGTAGCGTCACAGCCTGTGGAATCTAATTCTGAAGTCAGAAGTCCCGGACACCCAACGAGAAAGGCGCCAGGATCACTTTGGCCTCCCAAATGTGAACGTATCCTTGGCGCGGAGCTCCCGGGACGTCGTGGTACGTCCTCGTATCTCGCGAACCGAAGGCCGCAGCGCCAAACAGTTTCCGAGGCCGACCTCAGCAGGTCCCCGATATTAGGAAAACACGTGCCTGATTGGTGGTCATGATGAAACCCATCGAGGTCCACCCTGGATGACGTCAAGGACGTCGAGTACCGTCGGAGCTTCAGTGTTTTCTGTTTTGCACGTTTTCCCAGGAACAACTCTGGAAACGGGAATAATTTTCCAGGCGTGGCCTGGAAAACAGACGCTTGGCATAAAATTCCCAGGGTGCGCCTGGGAAAGGGTCCGCAAACCCAGGCTGCTCCTGTGAAAAATATATGCGAAACCCAGGGTGCTCCTTGAAAATGACTGGGGCGCCTGGAAATTCCAAAAATGTCCCGGGAATCCCAGAGGTTACTTTTGACGTGCGGAGAGCTGGTCAGTTAGATAGCCTAGACTTCACCAGCTCGACCAGTTTTATGGCCCACGGCCAGACCCCTAGTGCCGCCACCGTATCTCCCTCCACCGTGCGCCGAGGATAAGTGGTCATCCTCTTTACCGCTCGGACACCGGTCGTCATCCACGTTACCGCCCTGACACGGGCCGTCATCCCCGTTACCGCCCTGGAACTGGCCGTCATCCCCGTTACCGCCCTGACACCGGCCGTCATACCCGTTACCGCCCTGACACCGGCCGTCATCCCCGTTACCGCCATGACACCGACCGTCATCCCCGTTACCGCCCTGACACCGGCCGTCATCCCCGTTACCGCCAAGCACCATTGGTCATCCTCGCTACCGCCCTAGAGCCAGTGGTCATCCCCGTTACCGCCCTACTACCAGTGGTCATCCCCGTTACCACCCTACCACCAGTGGTCATCAACGTTACCGCCCTGCTACCAGTGGTCATCCCCGTTACCGCCCTCCTACCAGTGGTCATCCCCGTTACGGCCCTGACACCGGCCGTCATCCCCGTTACTGCCCTGACACTGGTCGTCATCCCTGTTTCCACCCTGACACCGGCCGTCATCCCCGTTAGCGCCCTGACACCGGCCGTCATCCCCGTTACCGCCCTGACACCGGCCGTCATCCCCGTTACCGCCCTGACACGGGCCGTCATCCCCGTTACCGCCCTGGAACTGGCCGTCATCCCCGTTACCGCCCTGACACCGGCCGTCATACCCGTTACCGCCCTGACACCGGCCGTCATCCCCGTTACCGCCATGACACCGACCGTCATCCCCGTTACCGCCTTGACACCGGCCGTCATCCCCGTTACCACTCTGACACCTGCCGTCATCCCCGTTACTGCCCGGTCATCAGATGTCATCCACGTTACCATGTCAACTTGCGTTTGCGAGCCATGCCCGATACTTTTATTCGGTGCACCCCTCCCTCCTCCCCACGCTCCCTTCTCAAGATGGCTGCTCTGACAAATTTTCATACTTGTACGCTCATTTGTTTGTTAAAAAGAACATGTTTAAACTTGTTTCCGAGGATCGTTCCGACTCGATTCGTATTGTATGCGTTCCAAAACAATGTTTTTTACAAACTGCGCACTTGTAAACGTCCGAAATCATGTTGTAACTTGAACTTTGTTTTTAAAACTGGAAAGTTTCAAAAACCTAGTGACAGACCTTCAAATTACCATATCTTCGCTAATAATCAATATTTTTTGGAGCCCTTTGGCTTAAAATGACCATCGATTAGTTCTACAACTAATTTTATAGCACATTTTCTTCTTTCAAACCCCCAACTCAATGTCCTGTCACTTTTAACTTTTGAAACGGACCTAGTGACACGCGAAAATCGTTATTTTTGGCCCTTTGAGTCCACCCCGTTACCGCATGCTGTCATTCTTTCGGAAACTAAGTTGCGGCCCTGGTCCATCTTTATGCGATGCATGCATTTTGACCTCGAACGATCTTTTTGTAGCTGGCATTCAAGAATATAGAGCCAGTGACATGAATTTGCCACTTTTTCTGGATTCACCCATATGTATTGAACAGTGTCATCTGCAGAGAATACATGTATAATGAATATTTTTGGTAGTTCCTGTCCTTTTCTATCTCGCTTGGTGGGGAATACAATAAGGGTGGGAATAAGTGGTCAAGGGTGGCTGCCTAGCCTCGCCCCTCCCCCGATTCCGCCCCCGCCCCCGCCTCGCCATTCCTCCCATTGCCACCTCCCGCTCCTCTCCCGCCAACGCCATCCAGTAGCCGCCGCGCCCCGCCGCGCCCCGCCGCCCCGGTCGTTTGGACGGGAATGAAAGTCGAACACGCGAGGCGCTGCAGCCGTTTAGAGGTGGCGGTGGAGCCCAGCTCTTACCCATCCCGTCTCGCCGACCACGCCTACTCCTCAGACCCTCCTACCCCTACCCTCCTCTCTCTCTCTCTCCCTTTCCCTCCCTGCTGTCTTGCTCTCTCAGTCTCTCTCTCCCTCTCTTATACTCCCTCCCCAACACACACCAAGGCAATGCGCACACCCTGGGGGCACAGCGAGCATTGCATACTTGGCCCCGCCGCTCACACACAACTCTGTCTGTCTGTCTGTCTCTCTCTCTCTCTCTCTCTCTCTCTCTCTCTCTCTCTCTCTCTCTCTCTCTCTCTCTCTCTCTCAGACACACACACACACATGAATTGTGGAGTGCAAATACACGAGCCTTGATCGGATCAGATTCTAGCGCGCTTTGCTCCACGTGAACGCTAATTATAATACAATTTCAGTTCTTCTTTCTCTATTTGTGTTCCTCTGTGCATAAGCTCCCGTGTGCAGCCGTCTGTTTGGCTGAGTCGTAGAAAATAGCGGCGTGGTGCTAATCACAGCAGCAGCGCAGGGGAAGCTGTGCGAGGAGGAGGGGGCAGGAGGAGGCCGCGGAGGCAATTTGAACACGGCGTGAGGCCCCTCCCGGCCTACCCCCCTTGCCCCTGCAGGTGCCGCGACTCTTCCTCTTGTTTGGCGAGGAGGAGGGGTAGGGGGTAAGACACCAGGCTGTATGGCTAGTGAATAATGCATCGGATCCGTGGGTTTGGCTGCCGCTGCGGCTCTGATGCGCGGCCCGGGCCCCGGGCCCCCCGCTGCCTGCCGGTGCCAGCCCGCGAAAAACTGCCAGGATCAGAGGGGAGATGCTTCTCCCGCCGCGCCCCCCACCAGCCCAGCCCGCCACCTCGCGCACCGCGCACCACCCTCACAGTCCTATTTTTTTTTCCTTCCTTTTCACCCTCCGGCCCTTTCTTACTGATACACGGGCGAGGCGGCGCGCGGCGGCCGCGCAGCAGCCTGGTCCGCTGCCTTCGCTCTGCCGGATGATTTCTTTTCCGGCCGCCCCTGAGAGAAAGAGAGAGGGGGTGGGGGCAGAGGTGCGGTCTGCCGCGCGGTCGGGACTGTGGGGTAATTATTCCCGTCCGCTTATTATTGGATTATTCTGTATCGTCTGGTTTTGAAGGTCGGCTCCTATTGTAGGGGTTATTGTGGATATGGCTGGAGGGGTGAGGATGTGGGTTGGGGGAAGGACAGAGGGAGAGAGGTTACAGCGGAGAGCGAGCGAGAAGGGTAGAGGAAGTCTGCCGCGCCTGGTGGTGTCCGCCTGGGGGCGGCGGGGCGGGGCGGGGCGGGGCGGGGCGGGGCGGGACCCAGCCCGAGCCAAACCAGATCCGACCAGGAATAACAAATATATACCTTCCTCCTGCGCGGCGGGGCGGTAGGGGTAAAATAAGGGGGAGGGGGCGGTCGGGCTGCTGGTTGCTGGCTGGGGTGAGCCAAGCCGGCAGGCCGCCCCCTGCTGATGCCGCCAACCAACACACAGCCAGACGGACTCACAAAAGGTTCCAACACTTCTCGATGCGCCCCTTGCATCCTCCTCCCACTTTTGTGCTCACCACCCCACCTCTCTCCCTCTTTCTCACTCTTTCCTCCCCTTATTCTTCGCCCCGTCAGCTCGCCGGCAAGGACGACCCGGGCCACACCCGCCAAGGCAAGCGAGAATACTGAGATGGGAAGGCCCGGACAGCGTGCACCTCACGCGCCGTCAAATGTGAGCAGAGAGAGGCACGAGAGGGCTGGTGGCTGACCGAACGGAGAATTTTTCTCAGACCCGGTCGGCATAGTACTAGTTGTTTCTTTGAATGCGAAACAGTGTTGCGGGACTACATACTCGCCGGGCCTTCAGGGGCGATGGCCTCTTACGGGCGGAATGGCGTAGGCAAACCCGCAACACTGTTACGCATTCAAAGAAGCACCCGGTACAAGTGTTCAGGCCAGCGTTGAGGGATTGCGAGTGTTTAACTCGCTAATTTTCCACTTGTAAGTGTTCAACTCGACAGTTATACACTTGGAAGTGTCCGACAAGGCAAGTGTTGTCCGGCGCACTTTGCAAGTGCACAACTGTCTGGTCGCGAACACTAACCGATACACATTCGTTGAGTCGAGTATTTGCAATCGCACGGCTGACGAGTTGAACACTTTCACGTGGTAAACATGGAGTTGCATACGTCGTACTAGTGTTGAACAGTTTTAACAGTGTTGCAATTAAAGTACGATGTTGGCTAGAAAGCTGTGTAAAATTTTAAGAAGAAATTTCGTTGACAGGCTGTTAAAAAAATTTAGGTGTTACTCTGGAAAACCAAGTGTTTACAAGTATACATTATTTACTGAACACTTCGAAGTATTCAGCAAATAATGCATGTGTGCAAACCCAAATATTTAGTAAATAGTGTGTACATGCCTATGTACGTACGTACACACTATTTGCTGCTGAATTCCTTGGCATGTACGCACGTAATTCCCGTGGGATTTTTCATGTGTACATTCCAAGGTATTCAGTAAAAAGTGTGTAATAGGCATGTAAACATTATATGCTGAGTACTTCAAAGTATGTAGGAAATTATGAATACTTGTACACTGATAAACTAAGTGTGCAACTGCTCAACACTTGTAAGTGTGCAACTTCCACTCTGCAAGTGCAAGTGTGGAATTCGGCAGCTGTGCAATTGCTGGTCTCAAACTCGTCAGTTGTAGACTTGTACGTGCTTGACTCGGCAGTTGTGAACTTGCAACATTTCAACAAGGGAAGTTGTGCACGCAGCAGTTGAACAACTCAAAGAGCACAACTGTCGAGTTGAACACTTACAAGTGTACAACTGGCTAGTTAGACACTTGAAATTGCACAACCGTCTAGTTTTACACATCTGTTTGACTGGAAGCTGCACACGTAGGTACAAGTTTTGAACACTTGCACACACTTGGTTTTCCAGAGTATGGATTGTTGACTCTTTGAGCATCTGACTTTTAGTCTGACAGTTTGGTCAACTCCCAGATGCCTAGTGCAGAGTCAGAGTGCAAATCTAATGGAGGGTAACTGTGTATCGCTTGACAACTTCTCCTGACAGTGTGTGTCAGCCCGAGCCCCACAGGGAGGGTGGTTCTCAGAAGCCGGGGTCAGAGACAAGGCGAACACGGGACCAATCTATGCACCGGGCCGAAAGCCAAGCTGCGCGCTCAGATATCAAGAGCAGGATGAGGTGGAGGGGGGCGGCGGTGAGGTTCCTCTCCCAATCATCCCACGACAAGGTCGCCCTGATTGAGAGAGGTCGTGTGGCCGCCGGGTCTGCAGTCGAGAGGCGCGCGCGCGCGCGTGCGTGTGTGTGGCGTGCGCACGCCTGTGCCTGCCTGTGTGGGTGGGTGAGCGACCGCTTATCCGCGACTGCGTCTCCTGAACGGGGTGAGGAGTGGCCTTTGCGCGTCCTCCCCGGGGTTGGTTTTTGGGTTTGAGAGAAGAAGAGAAAGGAATGCAGGCCCCGCACGCGGTTATTTTGGACGAAATAGGCCCCAAGCTACCCCCGACCCCTTCAGCACGGCCTGGAGGGAGGGAGAGAGAGAGAGAGGGCGCTGACGCAGGCTTGCGTAGCCTCAAGGGGCCGAAAGGCCGTGGAGGTGGTGAACCTCTAGCCGACGCCTTGGTGGTGGATAGGGGAAGAGATATAGAGGGCGGAGGGGCAGAGGTGCGTTGAGATGGAGCCCAGATTGGTGGCGCCGTATCGCATGCTTATGGGCTCATTTCGCCGTTCTGCCCCGCACTGCACGCAGGCCGCGCGGCCGCTTTTTCTCGGGTCGCATGGCCTCTCAGGTCTCAGTGCGCAGCCCATCGTATACGTCTGGTTTCTTTTTGAGGAATTTATTTTCACATATGTGCATGCATTCATTACATACAATGAATACTTCTCAAACTCAACTGTAAGGTGTTCTTTAACTTTTATGGTAGGAAAAAAGTGGGTGTCACACTTTTTACTGCAAGACACAATAGGTCTCGCACTTTTTAATGTAGTACTGGGCCATACACCTGAGTTTACAGAGCTCTCCTGGAGGTAATGAATACCTTGACAGGTATACACAAGAGACTAACACGAAAGGCAATGTACGTACGGATCGCTTTGTGTACCATTCAATATATGCATTATCCCCCCCATCCATTACCATACGCATTATCAAATAGTTATAGTCATTTTTCTCCATGAACATTTCGCTGTTAATTATTAGTATTAGTATGACTATGCGTTAAAAATCTCTGCACATGAATACATTTTTTCTTTTTCGTGCCTAAGTATTACTTTAAATTTTTTTAGTTTGAATATGCAGAAATCCGAAAGATGGTATTCGCCGCACACTTTATTCTGCATGTATGGGGGATATTCAATAACGCATACAGAGGGGTCCGTAGAAAAAGCTACAACATGAACACACGGGGGTTTCCGGGGTTCGGAAAAATGGCGCCCATATGCTACTGTAGGTAGGGCACTTGCCCAGGTACATTGAGCTAAACAGGTACAGAGAAGGCGTCAAGAAGAGGAGGAAAATAGGGAGAAAATGAGAGAGCTAAGGGAAATGAAAAAGAGGGAGAAAGGACATCTAAAAACGCCTTAAAACTCCTATAGGTAGGTACACAAAGGGTTTTCCTTAGGTGCGTTAGAAAACGTGTGGGCGCCACTGGTTCGGAGGGGGCCAAAGAATCTCCGTCACGCTACAGTTCGTATTTCCCTGGTGTGGTCTTCCCGGTCGGCCCGGGCGTGCAGGGTGCGGGCTTTCCTTTGGAGGGGAGGGGGAGGGAAGTTCGCAGTGTCGCGAAGTGCCGCTCAGCGCAGCTGGGCCGGCCGCCGCGGGGCTTGCAAGTAATTGCGGCCGCCGTTAGGTGCCGGGGGATTAAGGCATTACGGCCCCAGCCCGGCGCGGCCTCCCCCGGCTATGACCTGGCCGGCCCGGCCGGCCGCGCTGCAGCCCAGCCCTTTAGGCCCCTGTTTTGGGACCCCATTCGGGACCCCGCCCCGAGCCTGACCCACAGGCCATGCTGAACCGGGCCGGGCCTGAAGGGCGGGGGCGCTAGCGTCAGGACCCCACGGCACTGTACCCTCTTGCGGGACCCACCAGGGGCGTTTCAATACGAAGTGATTATAATAGACACGCCGCGTGTATATATATATATATTAAAAAACAACAATTTTATATACACCGGAAAAACTTTTCCAGCGCGTCTATAGTAATATATTGCGTTCCGCGCCGCGTGTTTACAACGTATACTTTCTTCTTGGCTCGCGGAATTTTCGGAGTGGCTACTTCTATAATCTTTTAAAGATTGATTTTTGTTTTAGGGTTTATTGACTCAAAAGAAGCTTTCGTCGTCATATCCGTGAGAGCTGTGAAGAGGAGAGCAGCTTTGAGTGTGAAAAAAGCTTTACCAAAAATAAGCAACCTAGCTCAACATACCTCTGAGGTAATTTTCTTATTACTTTATCTGCCTTGTTAATAAATATTCTAAAAGGTGGTACTTAATTTTTTCCTCTTTAAATATTTAGATGTGATAAATGCAATGCAGGTTTTTCGAAAGATGATTTGTCAAGAAAGCACAATAGGGAACATGAAGAGTGCCCGTGCATTTTAGAGAATAGTAAAGTATTTAAAGGGCACTTACGAATCATGTGAAAGTTAATATTAAACGGATATAGATAAATGTTTAATAACTGCGCATGGACGGGATCGCCTGCTTGAGCGCCTTTGAACTCGATGAGTCCGTGGAATTGAAGCTCTGTCTGCCTTTATTGACTGATTATGTACCACCTGATGAACATGTGCGGCCTTGCCAGAGCGTTTCGTTGGCCAGTCTGTTTTCCGAGAAAGAAAAAAAAGATTCATTCCAGGACGGTTGTTCTATGTTCAAGTCCAACGATTTGGTCCAGAATGATTGTTTTCAGTCGTGGAATATCACCTGGGCACATCATCATGTTTCGATTTTAGAGCCAAATATCGAAGATAAGCTTAAAGCAGTCCACCCCAGCCAGATCCAGACCGGAACTGCCTTAATCCTCCTGCCCCACGTGGACTCTTCATCTCTCACCACCCACACTCTGCAAACTCAAGTGTGAGACAGTATCACACTTTTTACTGCAGTACCACTGCGTCTCACACTTTCAAAAACTATTTTCTGTCGTTGAACAGAAATCACGTTTTGGAGAACAGCATCAGCTTTGGTTTAAAATCCCGGTTAAAACGAGCTACCATGTGATGGGGTTCTGATCGCAAACAACAACGTTCCTATAAATTTTCGAAACCATTAATTTACGATTATTTAATGTATAGTTGTTCCAACCCCCATCACATGGTAGCTCGTTTTAACCGGGATTTTCAACCAAAGCTGATGCTGTTTTCTATAACGTGGTTGCTATTCAACTACAGAAAATAGTTTTTGAAAGTGTGAGACACAGTGGTACTGCAGTAAAAAGTGTGATACTGTCTCACACTTGAGTTTGCAGAGCATCACTCTCCGACACACGCACGCATACGTGCGCTATGAGCGCCCTCTCCCCCACGGCAAAAACGAGTCCTGGGTTTCCCAGGGGAATTTGCACATTCCCAGGAGGTATCATCTTTCCCAGGGGATGTCCTGGGTTTTCCAGGAAAAACTCCTGGGAAAAGCTGCTTTTTTCCAGGACATCCACTGGGATTCCAACTCTCCTGGGAATCCCAGGAATCCTCATCACCCTCTTTCTCCTCCTTTTCCTCTCCAGTTCCCGCTCCCGCTCGTTCGTGCTCCCACACTCTCCGATACAGGCTCCCTTCTAATGAAATGACACAATACCAGCCGCATTCGGAGTGATGCAGAAAAAAATTCAAAGGCGCCATTATCACAAATTAGGCATCCGCGCTGCTAGATTGGCAGTATGTCGCGGAACTGGGCGGGGCAGATGGGGAGGGGCTAGGAGGTGGGGGGGGGGGGGGGGACGAAGGCTCTCGTAGTCAACCGGGAAAAATACAACCACCTGACACCCGATATCCGGCCAGCGGCTCAGGCCCCTCCAGCGTTATTCCGATCATAGTTTGATATTTCAATAAGGTTGACCCCAGCAAAGCTAGAGAAAGACGGAGGGTGGGGGAAGAGCCTTTGATGGTCGGGGGTCGGGGAATTCAGGAAAGACGTTCTCGGAGCCGAAGCGGAAGAAATGCCGATTATGAACTATTCCACTACTCTATAAGACGCGCCGGCCCGCCCGCCTGGTGATTCATAGCGATATCCAGTGGCGGGTGGGCTGGGCCTCCACTTCAACCGGAATATCTCCTTTCTTGTCCCTCTCATGCCTCCTTCACTCTCTTTCGAGAAGCACGATCTTCATTACCACCATGAAAACAATCGCGATGAAGAACCCAGCAGCGGGCCGGGCGCTCACGGTCGAATGGGCGTAAGCTGCGCCGAGCTGGGGAGGCGGCCCGGCGGCTGATTTGCAACCCCATTGCGTTTCAGCACTTTGCGGCAAATGCGACAGGTTTACACTCTGACACATAGCACATAGCAGCTTACGTAGGTACATGCACACGCGTTTCTTACGTAAGATTACTTATTTATGCACAATTTATAACAAATTATTAAAAAAAATAATATGAAAAAGAGATGCATGTGCGAAAACATCTACATAAGCTATGTACAGAATAATACATAATATTGCTGTGTGTAGGAGACGAACGTTAGGTTAGGATGGCTGCGATCCAGAAAGTCCTACAGAGTCCCAAAAGCCGCTGGCCGCTGCCGCGGTTGCTTGCTGCTGAATTTTCCGTGAGGTGCTCAATCGCCAAGGGATTGCAAATAAGCGACCCAGCCCGGAGTCACGCGGTGGCGCCGCGACCACGCCGCGACGGAGGGATGCACAGCTGACTATTTTTGGCAGGAGCGCCGCAGAGCTCGATGCACTTAATTCGGAGGCTTCAACTTTTGAAATCATTTACACAGATCCTGAATATCTATTCAAAATCCTTTAAAATCAAGCGAAATCATTTGAAATGTGGCGAAACCATTCGAAATCTGTGGAATCACTTAAAATCTCTGAAATCCGCAAAAATCTAGTGAAATCAGCCGAAATCATACGAAATCGACTGAAATCCGTAGAAATCACGCGGGAATCCCGCAATCTTGCAGTCAGGTGGGAGGTAGTGCCTAACCATAAAGTTCTGCAGTGGAAGAGAGACATAACAGCGATGTGGAACGGCCGTGTCGAGGCGAGAAGACATATTTAGGAAATATTTCGGAGGTTCTGTCTGCTGTCCTTCAGACACCCCCACCTTACGGAAGAAATGCAGTACTGGCGTCCCGGTCGGACTTCATTTTGCTGATGAGCTTTTTGGGAGAACGGGTGGGCGTGGGCAGGGGCACTAGCCTGCAGTATTGTACACTGTGTCGTGTGATGAAAGAGGAGGGGGGAAAGGGTAAAAAGGGGGGGGGGGGGAGCGTGTGTTGTGTTTGGTACGGATGAGTGATAAATACGGATGCATGCGGTAAATGAATTTTGTTGTGCTGGAAAGATTTGCGTGGGAGTAGCGTGCTGGAAGTCGTGATCGAGGCCGAGCTGAACCTGAGGAAGTTCTATGTGAAGGAGACGGTCACTGACTTAAAGTATATCAAGTGGTTGCAAGAAATTGGCTTGATTGGAGAGGGCTATGAACGAGAGTATCCCAAGTGTGGTGATGATATGAAGATGAGAAAAGTGTTCTTTATCAGATGGATTCGTGTGGCGCTGCAGCAAGAGAGGGTGCAAGACTTTCTGTTCCATTTGGAAGGGAACTTGGTTCAGCGAATCAAAGTTGTCATTGCGCAACATTATGCTGATATTATGCCGATCTTTGCGTGATATTGTATGTGGTGTGCACAATTCAGCCAGAAGCAAGTCAAGAAGGAGCTTGCAGTTGCAGATCATACAGTTGTTGACTGGTTTAACTTTTTTAGGGAGTTGTGTTTTGGTGTTGCCAATAATTTGAGTGAGCAGATAGTAAGGCACGGAGAAAATGTTGAAGCTGACGAGTCATGTTTTTCGAGGAGGAAGTACAATCGTGGAAGGAAGCGTGTTAGCCAACAGTGGGGGTATCCAGAGAGGTAGTAATTAGTGCTTTCTTGTGTGTGTAGAGAAACGCGGTGCTAACATCCTAGTTCCCACTCCTTTGAGAAGTATATTGCACCAGGCACCACCATCTACTCTGATTGCTGGAAGGTTTATAGCAGCTAAAGGTGAGGAGGAGGGAAACTGGACTCATGCTCTTTTGTCAGATCACCAGTGAAATTATTCCATGAGAATTCGTGAAAGGTTCACTGAGAGAGGGCTCAATAACTAGCGCAGCAGTTGCATCTCCAACAGCTGCAGCCTCCTACACTCGAATCCTTTCTTCAGCAAGAGTTTTGGTTGTATACGTATTCTCACACAGAACGTCACTAAATGATTTATTGACTAAAGTAGGTGTAACGGGGGACCAGCGGCGCTTCTCTGCCGTTTTGCTGATAAAGTCTATTGAAAAAAAAAATATTAATAGACTGACAACTTAATTTAAAAAATTGTGACTAACAAACAATAGGGTATTCCGCTGGAACGGAACCTGAAGAAGAATAGCACGACCGTCGGCTCTGTTTCCTCCTTCGCGCTTATTGGCTGATCGCTTCAGTGACGTCACCGTTGACCATTCAGGGCCGAGGAGGAAACAGATCTGTCGGTCGTGCTTTTCTTATTTGGGTTCCGGTTTCGTTCCAGCGGAATACCCTATTGAATATGCTGAAGAGGTTTCCAACCATGAGCGGCATTGATTCCGTCTGGATGAGGTGGAGGCCTTTGCTGCTTGCTTACACCAGATGGCCTACCGGTACCGGTAGGTGAACACTGTGAGCAGGCTGCTGGAGTATAAATAGCCTTCAGTAGCAGACGGGCCATCATAGGTCCTGTTTTGCTTTCCCTCAAAATCCGTTTGAGCTCAATGGCATCTACATTTGCCTTGCAACTCGACCACAATTGAACTACCTGTGCATGCAAACAAAAGAAGGTGGAGACATGCTGTTCAAAATTGAAGAAATCTCTCAAAAGTTAAAACTTAATCCTTCATCTTCTTCCTTAAAACAGTAGTAAATGCCATTAAAAACTAGCATTCGCGGGTATAATAAGGAAAAGCCTTTCAAGTAACAAACATTGTATGTCAAGGAGAAATGGGCTTGGGTGTCCCTCATTGGTCCCTCTGAAGGTCCTCAGCTGAAGTCCCTCCAAAGTCCCTGACTATTGTCCCTCCGGCGAAAATTATTGGCTGGTTCTGTTTAAAAACTACAAAAATACTTCCACCACTTTAAAGCATCTCTTGTTTGTGGCTCTGTCCACATTGTACTCGGCAAAAACGAGCCCTGGGTTTTCCAGGGGAATTTGCACCGTCCAAACTTCCTGAAAGAAAAAAATACTACTTTTTTCCAGGGTATTAACTGAGATTCCAACTTTCCTGAGAATCCCAGGACTCATGCAATAGGAAGTTAAATGAGGATTTCAGTATCTTACTCAGCGCAAAATTCCGCTTCAAACGAGCCTAGGGGTCTGACAAGAAACAAAGTTGTCAGTTTAATTATTAGTTTACACTAAACCTGCACCTACCTACAAGTGTGTGCCTTGCAAGTTGACTGTTGCTAGCAGTCCACTTTACATGCACACACCTCTTAGTGTGTGCTTGCAAGCACGCATCTACAAGTGCGCACTTAGTACACACTTGAGTTTGCAGAGTATTTTTTTTCCGGCCAATTGGATTTTTCTGAAAAAAATATCAATCAAGATTGGTATTGATAGCAGATGATACCCGCACCGCAAGAGAAATTGCTATGGGGTGCGACAATTTGTGTGTGAACGCACACGATGTAAACGACGAACGACGCCAGCAGCGCCGCGCCGCGTGCCTGCGGGGTTGGGAGGGAAAGGGGTGGGAGGGGTCCGCCGGCGGCGTGGCGGACCTAAGCGGTCGCTGGCAGGGAGGAGCTGCGCGCCGGGAGAAGGTGTCATTGTTCCGCGCAGACTGCGCGTCAGGCGGCCATTTGGGCCCCCCCTAGCAGCGCCACCCTATATTATTGTATAGTTGCGATTGGTTTCTGGACTCGAGAGTACAAGCTAGCTGACACCTTAGTGTCTTGTACTGTTCTGAAAGTAAAGAAACTAAAGGTATCATCTGCTAAAAAAGGAAAGGAAAAAAAAGCTCTCGGATGTAATTTCTTGCCGTGGTAAAGCAGGGTGCATTGAGTGCTTTTAACAACCTGCGGTATAAAGTCGATGTGGTTGCAGGCTCTACCTGCTATTCTGTAATAGTTCCCACCGTTATACTCTCGATTCAAGTATGTCGCAAGTCATGGACCATAACCCCCTCGTTTTGAGTTCCCTCCGAGCCTGGGCCGACGGAGGACCGAGTGGGGCGGCGCAAGGGCGTGAAGCCCAGGGCGGGGCGGGGCCCGGGGTGGAAGTTTGGCAACACTTTGGCTATTGGCGGCCCGTTTTGCGCCGTCTCACACGGACGCGCTTGCATGAATAAGCTTTTACCCGCGGGGCTCAGTGTGCGAGAGAGAGACGGGAGGGGGTGGGGGTGAGGGAGGGGGATGAGGTTTTAAGGGGAGGGGTTGAATATGTCGAGCTCTCCTGACACGTTGTCGCTATGGCTGCAAGTCTAGTCTCGCTGCCAGCCTAGCCCTGTTCTCGTCCTCCTGTCCTGCTACACCTTCACCCTCTTCATCATGATGCGAGCCACTGTCGAGCATCGGAGTAGGAGATTTAAAAAAAGCCCCATTACAGTAGTTAGCTTCATTCTGTACGGTACCTATTGCATTTCTCGAAAGTTGGTTAACCACATGAAGACACTCTCTTCGAGATTGAGGTTTTTATACCCACGCTTTTGTGTACTGAAACTTGACAGACTTGTTCAGCAAACCTTAGTTTTGGCCGTGGTCCGAGGTGGTACAGGTACAAATGCCGCCAAGATGTTGCTTGACAATTACTACCGGAGGGACTTTTGCGCTTTCCTGTTCGTGGGGAAGCATGCATAGGAGAGGAGAGAGAGAGAGTGTGGGGTAGAGATTTGAGATTTGTTTATTGTCACTTAACTGAGTAGTTAAAACAATATAGTACATGATAAAATTATTATTAGGGATGTCTGAAGGTAAGACCTTTTGTAAGGTAGTCTTGTAAGTTATAAAAAGCTTATTCAAGTAGGCTCTTCTTAATAGTAGTTTTAAATCTCTTAATTGGTAAATTTCTAACAGTGCTTGGTAGTAAGTTGCATAGCTTTAGGGCCTAACTATCTTCACTAACATTGAGATGAACTACGTTACTGTGGATGAGAGAGTTATATCTTGTTTCATAATGGTGTGAATCTTTAGATTTAACAAATTTATTCGTCTCATATATATATATATATATATATATATATATATATATATATATATATATATATATATATATATTACATAATTTAGTACTTGCTGGATAAATATTAAATGAACAGTCATTATCTTAAGTTTAACAAAGTATGGCTTACAACTTTCTCGTTGGTATAGTGAGAACACTGCTCTAATACATTTTTTGTGTTACAAAAATATCAGCCATCATCGTCGAATATCGCATAATAAGGCACAGTAAGAAATTTGAGAAAGGACCAAACTATAGTATGTTTAGAAAGCAGTTTGTTTATCAACAATATTTTTAATCCCTTTTATAGCAAATATAGATTTGGAGATTTTTGGTTATTTAATTCTCGTAGGTGGGTGGTCCATTTAAAATGTTCATCAAGGTTTATCCCTAAAAATTTTGCACTGTGAACATAAAGGTCTTTAAATTTAGATCTCAAATTTGGTTCCACCCTCTTATTATTTCTGAACTGTATTACATTAATTTGTTTTGCTTTTATTTCAAACAAGGTTATTGAAGTAGCACCATTCTTTCGTTTGCTCAAATGCTTGGCATAAAAGTTCCTCCTCTTCATTGAGGGTTTTACTACATACTTCAACATTGGTATCATCTTCAAAATTGATTAGCTTACCGGCTTTTATAAAGGTTAATAAATCGTTTAGATATATGACAAAGAGAAGTGGTCCTGAAATTAACCCTTGAAGTTACACCATACATAACATTTTGATCAATTTTGATCTATATTGCTTACAATTCTTATTTAAGATAAGAGAGATTTCTACAAGTTGTTTCCTATCTTTAAGATAGGATTTAAACCATTCAAACACTATTCCTCTTATACCGTGGTCATCTAGTCTCTTAAATAATATATTATGGTCTACTGAGTCAAATGCTTTTGACATATCAAAGAGTAAACCAGTTACGTATGTTCTGGTTTCAAATGCTTTGTAGATATCATGAATAAATTAAATAATTGCTTCATAAGCTGACTTATTTTGTATTAAGCCAAATTGGTTACAGGATAACATGTTATGTTTATATAAGAAAGTACGTACTTTTGTGTCCATGATACTTTCCAAGATTTTTGCAAAGACTGATATATTTGCTACAGGTCGGTAGTTTCAAAGTTTATCCTTATTTCCTTTCGTAGTGCTCTATAGTAAAATTGTACGGTGCATTGCTTCGAATTAGGAAGAAAACACAGCCATTGTAATACAAAGCGAACTTTCTTTGTAATTACAAAGCACTGCTTCTTAGTTACAAGGCACTGCTTCGTAATTACAAAGTATAGCTTCCTAAGTATTGCAAGCATTGCTTCGTACTGACGAAGCAATGCTTCGTAGGCTACAATGGCTCATATATCTTTGTAGTTTACAAAGCAATGCTTCGTAGGCTACAATGGCTCATTTTACAAAGCAATGCTTCGTAGACTTTTAACAGTGTGGTAGAATTTTGGATATTTTTAAAATATCAAAGAAAGGTTCCTTCGTTGAATGAAGCTTGAGCATTATAATGCAGTGATTTAACCAATGGAACGTTACAGTTTTTCACAATTATATCTGTTATATCATCATGACTATGATGGACAGACGTTTGGCACTATCAATCACTTTCCTTCATATTTTTCTATATTGATCCTTTAGTTCTGGATCATTATTTTTTTAACCTGTTAACAATAAAGGTTTGTAAAATTACTAGATGTTACTTCAATACCTTTAGTGACCCAGCCTTTTTTGTTTTTATTACTAGCATTTAGCTTTTTCACAGGAAAACACTTATAATATAATTCCATGAATCTGTTATGGAATGCTGTAAATTTTTCATTTGTTAAATTTGCAGTATAAACTTCTGCCCAGTCTTCATTAGAGAGTTCTTGTAAGAACCCGCATTCATTCTTAGCCGTATACATTCTTTTCATATTCAAGCAGCTTTTCTTTCTTAGCTATTTTGCCAAAGTTTATAAGGACATTTTTTAGTAGATGGTCTGATAACCCATTTTCTATGTTGCAAAGGGATTGCAATGCTGTTAAAGGAACAATGATAATGTGATCAATGCCTGTACTTTAATACTTGGTTACTCTTGTGGCCACATATGTGAGGGTATGGAGACCATACTTATTCATAAAATACTCCATGTTAAATTGCTTACTGTTCTTGCACAAGACAGCAATATATTAAATCACCACAAATAAGAAGATGTTTCTTATCACTTTCTCTTTCCATACATTGTTGTAGTTGGTTAAAGAAAGTACCAACACAACCATCAGGTTGTTTATTCATAAAAATGACTGTTATCAAATGCTAGTGTGGGGTGGAGGAGAGAGACAGAGAGAGGGGGGGGGGGAGGGCTGAAAGAGCACATGCCGTCCTACGATTGCCCCGCGCTTTTCTGGGCTGAGATAATCGGTGGCTGGAAGGAGAGAGAGATAGGGAGGAAATGGGAGAGGCGGCGGGAAGAAGAGAAAAATATCGAGTCCAATTTTAGCGAGACTGAAGCTTGCCTCTCTTCGCCTGTGACAGAAAGGAAGGGGCTCTGATATCGGGTAATTTCTTTCCTTTTATCTGGGTTCCTTCTTTCCCCTCAGAAGCCACGAGGTGAAAGTCAATAACTCAACTTTTCAAATCCGTGTAGTGAATGAAACAGACGTTATGGCCTCATCCTTCAACTTGCCATCATTGGAGGCTGTCTCTAAGGCTGTGTTAGTATCCTTGTTGCACCAAGGGTCCTCGTCCCTTTCTGGTCAGAAATAAGAGAGAGAGCAAGAGAGGGGCAGGGGTAGCACCAGATTCTCATCCCCGGTCTCACCCCTTGTGCTGGAAAAACTAAGCAAGTTGGCTGGGACTAATGACAAACTTCCGTTTCCTATCAGGACCTTTCCTTCTCTGTCTCTGTAACTCCCTCATCTCCTCTATCACAGCAGTCCCCCTCTCCTTGGGAGGAGTAGGACTATCTGCAGCCGGGGGACTCAGGCCAAGCAGTCTTCTGGCTATGCTGCGTGTTCATTGTACCCAAAATTTTTGACACGAAAAATGACCTCCACTGTGAAAAATAGTCGTAGGTTTACAGGAAAATTTTCCATGATGTGAGTCGTAAAATTACAATTTGAAATCGTAAATTTACAAGCACTTTGTATCGACTTGGAATTGATCGACGAGCAAGAATGGGCTGTCTTAAATTTACAACATAATTTGTAAATAAAAATTACTAAAAATGTCGTAAATTTACGATGATATTTCTCACAGTGCTCCGGGAAATGATGTTAATGTTGACACTTAAAAAAACAACGCCTGGTTCTGGTAATTTTCTGGTTAATTTCAGAATGTGAAACGCAAAAGTCCGCCAAAAATAAAGGTTCTTAATTTGGGAGGGTTGACTGGTTGTCGAAATCAAGGAAAAAAAATCTTCATAATCCATACCTCACTACAAATTTACCCCTTGAGCGCCCACAACTTTCGAGATAGCCTAGTGACCCCCGAAGTCTTCAGTCGGACTAAAATCAAGGACAGAATCCCGTGCGTGAATCTTAATGTCGTTTCTTATGATCCCGAAACAATTTGTTGAAAGAGCAGTAATAGAGAAGGACAGCTCCTGCAGCCAAAGCAATGAAAACCTTTTCGGTTCCTTCCCCGTGCGGTGGAAAAATGCACATTGATTTATCGGAAATAAGAGGGATGGGACGGACAGCTCTTCTTTTTTCATTTCTTATTGTATCCTTGTTGATTCCTACCCTCTCGGAGAAGGAATGGAGTGGTGGTGACGAAGAGGGGGAGGACGGACGGAGGGAGGGGCGTAGCGGCGGCCAGAGAGGAAAAGTCAAGTAATTTACTTCCCGCTTGCGATTGCGAGAGCCAAGCATTGGACTACACTGCATATTGCTCCGGGCCAGGAAGTTGCATCGCGGGAAATGGAATTGCGGGTCACGGGAAAATTTTCCATGTGCAATATCGTATAGGTACTTTTAAGGACACTTGTTGTCAACTTGTGACTCTTCAACGAGGAAATAGGCAATCGTGAATGAGGTGTTTAGCAAAAGTGAAGAAGAAGTAAAAGAAGAAGAGGAATGTCGTCTGCTCCTGGACCATCATAAAGTCTTCGCCAATGAGGGCTGGCCTTCCAATTGGCCAGCCTTTGAAAGATCCCGTTTGACCGGGCAAGGGTCTGTGATGGTCCGGGATCAGAGGATGTTTATCTTCTTCATTTTCGTAAAATACCTCACTAATGAATCCTATCGTATTTTTATAACATTGTATCTGAATGATAAATTACGAAAAGTGTCATAAATTTACGAGAATATTTTTACACTCTACGCCCATGTTCATAGATGACTAAAAAGTTGTGCGGAGGAAAGGATCAACCAGTGTATGCTCAGTTGTCACTTCTTTTGTATTTCGAATAACGAGCGATGCCAATTAAAATTTAACTAGTTTTAATTTCGTCTTGATATGCGAGACAAGCCCATTCCCAGACTACCAAAGGCGTCGTGTCATCGGGTCTCTGATGTTTCCCGATGACGGGTAATTGCTGCAGTGTCGTCGAGGTTTGCCTATTTACAAGGGCTTAGAGCATTGCATTTACTAAGTTCCATTCCTCTGTCAAGAGGATCCGCTTCTATGTCAAAAGACAAAAAAAAAAAAAAAAAAAAAAAAAAAAAAAGAAATAAAAAATAATATTTTCAATTGGACGAGCTGATTGCTGGATTTATTACGTAAACTATATTCCAAGTTCACTGACACCCCTACCTGAAACTTAGGAAAGGAGGTAGTATTGCCCACCTCGCCCTCCTAAAAAAGACTGTTGAGTCCTCGTAGCCTACATTGTATATCTTCGTAACTACAAGGCATCGCTTCGCAGCCTTCGAAGCGGAGCATGCATTTCGTAGGCTGCGAAGCGAATGCTTCACAGTTATAAATAAATGCTTTGGTGGCAACGAAGACTCGAAATTCTTTGTAGGACTGCGAAGCAATGCTTTGAAGACGTTACTCGGTGCGCTCCTGCCAATACTGCAATTCTAATCATCCCTCTTATTTTGCAGGTGAGTCACGCGAAATGAATTGGGACCTCGAAGATGAGCATTGACAAGTGCATGTGAGTATAAACCCGTGCGTCAGAGAAAGCGAGCGGGAAAAAGGAAACAAAAACAAAACAAAAATGAAGAAAATAGATATTAGGAAATCCTGGCAGGCACGCAATTTATAGATGTTCCGGTTTCATAAGGTATTCGGTGGATGGAAAAAGTTTCCAATCTTTTGAGTGAAAATATAATTTGTTTTCCTCGCTGTTTTATAAGGGTCACATGACAAATTTGAGCTCTCTAGCTCGTACGATCTAGAAATTAGGTTATCGTTAAGGAATAGTCTGATCAACTTGATCACTGGAAAAACAAAGGGGCTATGTAATGCCTTTTAAAGGCGTTAGTGAAACAGTGCCTTTAGAAAGGCGCTATCGCCTCTCAAAGGTGCTATTTTTGGCCCTATTCGTGCCTTTACAAAGGCGTTAGTGCAGTAACACCCCATAAAATTTAATAGCACCCCAAAAAGGGTGCTATATAGCACCCTCGTTTTTCCAGTGATTCTTAGGCCCTGTAGGGGACCTTAAGAATTCTTCTTTTCGCCCGATAGTTTGATTTTTCTCGACAATGCATTATTAAGACAACAGCAGTTTCTGACTTACAGATTCTAACGAAATTGCAATAGAAAATAGTTCGTAAAATTAGAAAATTTGATACATATGTCTGATTACAAATTGTCTGACCAGATCCGAGTACTTTCAATTCTAATGTGCAAAATCAGTTGCTAAGGCGACAATACCTCATTTCTCAACTCAAAGCTCTGAAAAGCATTTTTCTGTAACGTCTAAAATTCTCTCAACCAAGCGCGGATCCGGGGCAAAGGGTTAATTGCGGGCTCAGCCGCCCTATCAAAAATTGGGGGGGAAATGGAGAAAAGGGAAAAGGAGAGAGGGAAAAGGGGAAGGGGAAAGGAAAATTATGTCATGTATACGCATTTCCTAATACGCATCGGTCGAAATTATAAACAAAAACAAATTTTAGATCGAATTCCCCTCAACCCGCTACATTTGCCCCCTCCTCCGGGCCGTGCTGGATCCGCCACTGCTCTCAACAAATTAAAGATGAGTTTTGAGAGTTTAATAATAATCCATGAGTGCGATTTGAGCGGATTTGAGGCATCATGTAAAAGTATCTGCTATGTTTATTGCAAGTTCTCAATACTCTTGATAGTTCTGACTTCAGTTCTTTCTCACTTTGTGGCAAGTTTTAAAACCTAGGGGGCCGTTTAACGCGTAAGCGTTAGAAGTTTTTATTTATTTATTTATTTATTTATTTATTTATTTATTTATTTATTTATTTATTTATTTATTATTGACGATGGCCTCTTTTGGGCGCAGCCGATCCCGTCGAACGACTCTGCACCAAATCGAATGAAAAATACAACGAAAATTTAGAAAATGTTTGACGTGTGTCAAAGTTCTGACAGTTCTGCTGTGAAGCGGAACAAGTGGATAAGTTGACTTAGCCCCAAAATGAGATTTTTATGCCATGTTATAGTCAATTATAGGCTGCTTCTACCCTCAAAATATTATAGCAATGAACCCCATAGGTTGGGAGATATAAGGGTTGGTAAAAGGAGATAAGTCGACATACCCCCTTTTAAAAATACATTTGTTCGCAGCAAAAGGAGGTAAGTCGATTTAACTCGAAAGTCTTAAAAATTTCAACTGAACAAAATGAGTTAATCGGACTTGACTCTATTTGATTGAGATATTGAAATAAAGGTATGTCAACTTATCCTCTTTTGCACAAAAAAATAGCAAGCATATTTTTTTTTTATTCTGTAGTGTCACTACAGAACTGAGTTCCAGATTTGAAGTTGCCACAAGGAGTTCTAATATTTCTTTATTTTCTGTGAAGCTTTCGCAGTATCCTTTGCATTAAATTTTGAGTATAGACCTGGTTGTTATCTAACTGTGTACCTTAGTTGAACCAGAAAATTATTTATGAGGATTCACTACTATTGCCTTTAAATTTTTTCTTCGATTCACTTTATGATTCAAAAAGAGTAAAAAATGACATAATAGCGTAGTGGCTTAAGGAGGCAAGGCGACTTGACTCTTAATGCACCTTCTCATCAACAAAGTTAAGTAGACTTAGCTCCTTTTTCCAAGTTTTCAATGACTTAACTCCAAAGTCTCAACAAGTAAAAAGAGTCAAGTTGACTTGCTGCGTTATGTCGTTGATGGTAAAAGGAGTCAAGCCCTGAATCTCAGCGTAGAAGAATTGCACTGAAAAAATCATAAAGCCAGTAATTTCCTACATGGAATTGCATTTTAATATTATCATAACATTTTTGAAAAGTTACGTGCCAATAGTTTTTTTAATTTCCTAAAAAGTAGGGGTTTTGGACTTAACCCCTTGTTCCGCTTCACAGCAGAGTTTTCACATGAAAAAGAATGTGATGTCACAGTAGGCCTAATTGAATAACAAAGCGTCTAAGAAACGAAAAACAGGAGCAATCCGTGCCGACAACGTGCAGGGGGTGGCGTTGTTTTCCGCGCGAATTCCACACGTGGCGAGCCGGGCTGGCCCGGCAGTGGTTGTTGTGTTTCAGAGTTGGCCAAATTAAGTTTGTTAACCCGTGCATCTCGACGCCCTGCGACGCCCCCCACCCCACCCCCAGCCGGGTGCGGCGATGCGCGGTGGGCTGCGGTGGGGCGAGGTGGGGTGAGGTGGGGTTCGGCGGGGTGGGGTCGGTCTGAGCAGCATGCTAATGGACCGGGGTAATCCTCACGGCCGCTGCGGAGGCACGCCCCGCTGCGACAGCCACCTGACAAACACGCTGTTCGAACCTGGCCGAGCGGCCCGCCATACGCGTGATGCGGCGGCACACACCTCAAAATCAGAAATAGAATAAAACGTTATTTATAGGAAAAGCGCAAAGAATATAGTTTTCAAAAAGAACAACATCCAAATGATTGCGTGATATTGTGCGTGTGTTTTTTTCCGTCGGTAAGGTACGTCTGTGGCGGACATGTTGGTGGTGTCTGCGCTCTGTCTGCTTTGCAGACAACATGTGTGAGTGCGTGCGAGGGCGGGGTATATATATATATATATATATATATATATATATATAATATATATATATATATATATATATATATATATATACATACATATATATATATATATGAATGTGTGTGTGTGTGTGTGTGTGTGTCACAGGAGGTGTTTCCATCTCCCTTCTCGTGTCGGGGAAAGAGATTTGGTGCGCGTGTCACCACCTTTTCCGTCTCTCTCTCTCTCTCTCTCTCTCTCTCTCTCTCTCTCTCTCTCTCTCTCTCTCTCTCCCTCTCCCGCCGCTCATGTGTGTTCTTACACTGAACCACATTGTACGCGGGCGTTGCACCATAAAAACGTAGCAAGGGTGTAAAATATTTCTGAAATAACAAGTATGGAGGTGCCTGGAGGAAGCAGCAGCACGACGCCGGTATGGGGCGGAGACATAACGGAAGTGTGAGGTTGGGGGTGAGAGGGATGCCCTGTAGTCGCGCTCCCCTGCTGCTCTTTCTGCCTCATCTCTCTCCCTTCCGCCCCCCCCCCCCTCCTTTTCACCGTACCCACTTACCTCTTTTCTCACACACACCTGTGTGCCGTTAAAGGATAGGAGGCTGTCCCGGAGGCTTACACGTCACAAGTGCTGGCTCGGCCGCTCGTAGCTTACACCCGTACGCGGCTGGCGCCTGCCTGAGGTAGAGAGGGGGAGAGAACGGGGGAAGCGGTAAATACGACTTTCGCATAACACCCTGCTCGAAGTACAACAGGGGACCACCCCTGCCTTTGCAGCCTCTCCTCCTGAACAAAAGCTGAGCAGACTCAGGGGCAGGTGCAGGGGCACTGGTGTGGGCCGCGCGCCGAGCCAAGACATTGCAGGGGAGGGACCCCGGGGCAGTCCATCCCAGGAGCGGGATGACGCTCCACCACACCTCCCTAATGGACGTGTATGCGGTCACCAGCAGTCGCGTGGCCGCGCAGCCTTGCAGCAGGAGTCGCTGTAAAGCCTCTGCCATATGTCTCGTCAGCGAGCATCCTTCCAACGCTTCTTCTGCAACTCCGACCCCCACCAGGCAGGCCTCCAACTTGAGCAGCTATCCTGGCTCTGGCGGCCGTGGACGCTTTGTGTCGTTTACCATATGAATGCCTGGTTGACCCGGTGTGGCCCCGGACCGACACACCACACACCGCGACGCCCCTCCCCACTGCGCCCCGCGACGCCTCACGACGACAGAAAGCGGCCATAAAAGTCGTGAAAGGCGACGCAGCTTTGTACGCCGCAACATCGACCAGCGTTCTCCCCCCCCCCCCTTCCCCTTCTCCCTCACCCACCTTTCAGGCCGAAAAGTGCGATGCCTCATCCAGCTGTTAACCCTTCCTTGTCACAGCAACATGTTGGAGTTAAGTGAAAACGCTTGCGCCTGTTTCATTGCTTGCTGTTTTGTGTCGCGGCTTGGCCTCGCCTCGGCCTCGCCCGAGAGAGACTGTAAGGAGAGAGGCGAGAGGCGACAAACTTCGGGACTCGCCGCTGCGCTGTGATTGGACTTCTCAATTTGGTGCCCCAGCATGCACCCCGGGCGCTGACCGCCGCAGGGCTCGAGTCAGCCCGGAGCGGGCCCGAGATCACCTTAGGCCCGAGCGCCCCCGGGGGGCGATTCACTCGCGCAGCGCTCGGCCAGTCAGCGTCCGGCGGATGCATGCTGGGCTGGGGCACTAAACCGAGCAGGCCAATCACAGCGCAGCGGCGAGACCCGAGATTGTCGCCTCTTTCCTTACTGTCTCTCTGGCCCGAGGGGTGCATCACCTCGAAAAGTCAGTGTACAGGGCGAAAGAAAGTCACATTTAGTCACGTTTTAGTCACTTTCAGTCAATTTAGTCACCTCATCTAGTCACTTCAGTCATTCAGTCAATAAATCACAAAAAGCCTTAAAATATTGAGCATTTTACGTTCATTGTGTGACTTGTTCTTTAATACTTCTGCGACAAAAAGATGCTCATTATCAACAATAAAAGTATTAGTATCACACCCACTTTTTTTAAAAAACATCGCTTCTTGTCAAAATTTAGTTACTTTCAATCGTGATTAGTCATCTCCAATCTCATAGTGGATCGCACCGGCGACAAAACTGCAAAAATGTCGTAGTTTTAGTCACTTCTTTTGGAAGAAAAAGTCAAAATTTAGTCAAAATTAGTCAGTTTTGGTCAGCAAATCAATTCTAGTCAATTAAATTTTTAGTCAGTGTACACCAACTATTGAGGCGAGGTACCCCTCGCTCTTGTCCCACCCTGCCCCGCCCCACCTTACTTCCCCCCGCCCCGCCCTTCGCCCTGACCTATCTCCTTTCCTAAACCTCCCCCACCTCCTCCGCCTACCTGTCCGTATATATACAGCCGCGTTTCTGCTGCCGAGGAGCCGCGCTCCCAAGATGGGATAGTGCGATCGTGTCAGCATAAATTTAGATTCTAACCTCATCCACCTACCTACCCATCCTGCCCACCTCCGACCGCTGGCGAGCGAATAAATGCGGGAATTTATAGCATCCACTTACTGACGATGAGGCCGTTCGGAGATGTGGCCACGTGCTTTGCAAGAAATACGCGTAAAATGAGATTTCTATTTCTATCTATTTCTGCGGGAATGACGAAGGTATGCAGATAATGAGTTGGCTGCCTTTATGATCACCGATCAGAAGTATAACGTTTTCCCCTCAATCTTACAGCGAGTTTCCGCTTTCTTCGTTGCTTTTTGCTCTTGGGGCTGAGTCGCGTTTAATTACTGTATTCATATTTCATTTTTCTTTCTTCATAGCACTGTTGTCCCGTCCTTTTTCTCATGGTGTCTGCTGTTTGAGACCACTCTTCTGTTTCCGATTTGGTTGTTGTAGAAACTGCTTAGGAATTTCTCTCACTTCCCTGACTAGCAATCCTCAAAAATATTTCGCATAAGTCGCGTAGCACCACCTTCTTATCGGCAAAGGGTAAAATAATCTCCCTTGCCGAACTTACAATATATATATATTTAGACCCATCGGCCCCCTGTCTAAACGGATTATATTAAACACAGTGATTCTCCGGGTGAGCAGCTCGCCTGCGGCGCGGCGGCCCTCGCGGCCCCGGCGTGAGCCTCGCGAACAGAGAGCAGATCTGCGCCCGGGCGCGCCGCAACCAGCCAGCCTGGCCCGGCCCGGCGCGGCTGTGATTGGGTGGATTAGTAAGGACCGGGTGGCCGGGCCAAACACGAAGGCCAGATCTGGGCCCGCGCGCTCTTGTCTTTGAGGGCTCAACAGGCAATCCCTGTCGCCCCCGCCCCGCTCTCCCCCGAGCCACAGCCGCGGGAAGTTTGGGGATCCGGCCTTGTCGGAGCGGTATGTCCGTCGGCACAGAGACGACCGGCCCCGCTGAGCCGCGAGCCGGGACAAGCCCAGTACAGGGGTGAGCTGAGATGCATCGCTGTCGCGCGAGCACAGCAGCGCGCACAGCTCGGCCATTGCCCGTTCACGGTAAAAGCAAAGCGTGATTCCTTTTTTATATTTTTTAAATGAAAAGGGGTGTTCTTTGAGGAACTCGTTTGATTTTAACTTCTCAGAGGAATTCTCCTCGAAATGTTTCTCGAAGTTCATGAAAAGTTTTCCTCAGTGCGGGTAGTCACTGTCACTCCAGTGTGACGACGTTCAAACGCCACTGCCGTGGCACCACCGACTGGCCAGGCTTAAAAGGCGAGCCTCCGGGCGAACGGTGATGCTGACGTAGCGAAGAAAAACGCCATACATGATGATATGACCTTCCTTTATATCTTTGATGCTAAATACCTTCGACCAGATCGACGTGGATCCCATCCCGCAGTTCGTGGTTCGTCCGCTTTGCACATCACGATCGTCTGCACCACCCTACCCGCTTGTTGTCGGTGATCCTTCACCGCCAGCGCTTACCCCCACCCCCTTCACTTTTCATCCCTCTTGTCGCTCTCCCGCACTCCGCTCCGAGCAGCTCTCCTGGAAACTTAACTACGGCACTAACAAGTGTTGTGGTTGAGAGGCATTTAATTTAACTATGCCTCGTTTCAATTAAGCTGATACAAAGAGGAGTGACGTTTAGAAGCACAAACAACAAGCTCGCAGCCCGCGCGGATTATGACTCGCCGTGACGAGAAACTCACACAGCACCAAACCTCATCCCACCTTCACGGTACCTAAAGTTAAAAAGTTAAATGTTTTAAGCGCGTGAGCGTTTTTCTGATCCCACGTGACTCCTGCCGCCGGCGTGGGTCTGTCACCACGTCGCCAGGGTCCCCGCCCCGCCCCACGCCGTTCCACACCGCCCCGCCGCCCTGTAGATATTATTATTATGTGGTCTCGCTATCTCGGTCGCTACGCTCCGCCACGCCTCATCTCGCCAACCAACTTTTAATGGGATCCGTTAATGGCGGGGGGGAAGACAAAGGATACAGTAGTGCCTTAAGGACAAGAGTCAGTTGTTACGGCTGCTGCCGGCTGTGGTTGCACCCCCGCCCCTCTCACGCCCCACCACGCCACGCCCCAACGCTCGCGAGACGGGTGACACTGGCTGAAACAAAAGCTCTCAGGGAAGCTGGTGGCGTTAAAACTACTGCGCAGCGAAAGCTGAGCTGCTGCTCGCTTGTGCCGCGAGGCCGCGGGGCCGCCGTACCAGCCGCGCGCAATACGGGCTCATCACTGCATGGCTCGACTTTGTTTGCGGCGCAGAACTAATTAAAAAGATCGTGCGTATTTAAAATGTTTTTTTGTTGTATTCGTGGTTGGTTCCACCCGCAGCGGCAGGTACATGACGTTCATTGGCACGCAGGCGTGCCGCGCTGTGACTGATGGTCCGAACTTTGCAAAGTCCCCGGGACTTTGGGGTAGAGGGCGCGGTGGGGGGCGGATGCGGATAGGGAGGGAGGGGGAGGGGGGGCAGTGAGAGGTAGAGCCGTTCACGGCAGACTCGCGGAGACGTCGGTAAAACAATATCAGAGAAAACGAAAATGTTAAAGGAATTTATGGAAAGAGGAGAATTGCGGCAGGAGGGCAAACCCTTCTGAGGTGAAGAAGCCAGAAGCGCGCGCGGACTAGAAGGTGATGTCGGTAAGAAGGGCGCATAGCTCAGAGAGGGAAAAGGGATGGGGAACAGCGAACGGCGAACACAATAACAGTCCCACTGTGGACCCCATATTGTCAACAAGTTTAAGGGGGGCGAAGTATTGCATTCCTGCGGAGTGGACGCTTCAATAATAGGTGGATAGGGGGCGGGGGGCGTCTGTGTGGAATTATTCGTGCTTCAGGTTTTACCGGTCGGGCAAGGCACGCGCTCTTGGAAGATTCTCGGGATGCCGAGGTCTCCTTACTCGTGCTTACAGCATGACGTGCCTGCCAGGCACTGCCCATACTGTCACGCACACACGCTCTCTCTCTCTCTCTCTCTCTCTCTCTCTCTCTCTCTCTCTCTCTCTCTCTCTCTCTCTCTCGTTTTCGAAAAAGTCCGCAAAAGAAGTTCTGTGTGTTCCTCCCTAGTTTTGACATTATTTATTAGTGTCTTCGACCGTAGTGAACGCAAGTAATAGTGACTAAGTGATCTCCTGCTACTCTTTCAACCCAGTATGTTAGAAACTCTTTCTTCCCGTTGAATCGGGGGAAATGGCTTTTGTCGTCCCCAGCCGACCCTCAGCCATCACATCCAAGACTTTTCTTGGATCCACCACTTCACTCTACATCAACATCCTATGGAGATAGTTACTACTTAAAATCTTACTCACCAGTCCTTGCTTCGAACAACTCGAAGAAACAACCAAAACCAAGATTTTGAGATTCCGCTTGAATTGGACCTAACCTAACCAACAAACTTGAAAAAACTAGGTACATTCAACAAGTCATCAGGCGGCTATATGAGCAAGCTTGCGCTCAACCTACCTGCGTGAAGTCGAGCTGGAGCCCAGTGTCATGCCTCCGGAACACTTTGGACCATCTCTCCTCTAAATTTCAAGTTTAGTTGCTCAATTCTAACAAAATTTATGAGTGGAGTAAAAGGTGGACCGCTAATTTTGCCAGTGCAATTAATTAGAAATAGCTCGGGAACCATAAATTACGTACGTAGTTCGTACTTTTTGTTGTTGGATAAATTCCTCATCCCATCTAGTCACATTTCAACTTCAGTCATTTTTCAGTCGCGTCCAGTCATTTGTCAGTCACAACCAGTTATTTAACTTCCAGTTAATGTACACCCGTTTCTGCAGTGGGGTCCACCGAACGTGTTTGCCACTTTGCGTTGCCGTTGCGTCGTAGCTATACCGTCCCGCTCGCTGTGGTCTGGCATGACCGTCGGCAGCGCTTTCATTCACCTTATATATTCCCAAGACTCCAGGCCTGCCGCTCCGCCCCGCCCAGGCCTCGGCGTTGAAGCCACAGAAACGTGGAGAATGGCGGCCCCACCGGGATGGACGCGGTAGAACGCAGGGCGCGGTGGGTGGAGGGGTGTAGCGTCACCCCCCCCCCTCCCCTTTCTTCCACCCGGCTGCAAAGGAATCTGCATCAACGCCGATTTCATTTTATTTCCGCCATCCGTCTGTGTTTCCACTGCGCTCGTATTGCCGCTCCACATTTTTGTTTGAGCGTTGCGGGCGCCAGCCGTTTACGCGTCTCGCGTCTCGTGCGACTAGCGGCCTCGCGACGCGTGCGCCTCAAGCCTTGGCGGAGGCAGCGGCGATAGTCCGTAACTGCCGCCGGCGGCTTACTGCGTACATATGGCTTGAAACCGTCGTCCCCTTAAAAAAATATCTTCTTTCTCTATTTGTCTAATCTCGGTCAGGGATCCTGAAACCGGACGGTTTTTAAGGAAAAAAGCCTACACCTTCTAAACTTTTTGAGTATGAGATTTGGGTGAGGATTGTAGAATCTTTATGTCATGATGCAGTTATCACGATCCGAAATTAATTTCTGGTCCCAGCGGACTATGTGTCAGGCGTCACCCAAGACAAGATGCCTTCTGGGCACATAACGGAAACCTCTTGAAGTAACCAGGGGGTACTCGGAGGATACCCGGGGGATACCCAGGGCATACCTGGGGGATACCTGGGGAGACCCCGGGGGATATGCGGGATATGTCTGTGTACTATCCGGGTGACACCCGAGAAAACTGTAAAAATTTCTGTTGTTTTTCACCGAAAAGTACGGACGGACTAGTAAGGACTACATCCTTGACTACATCCGTACTATAATTTTGTCTACCTTTGTACGGAAAGGTACAGATATTTTCTGTACACACATACGGACACTTTACATGCATTGACCAAAGTTTATAATTTAAAGTGTATCGCAAGCGTACAATGTACGGAAAATCTCTGTACCTTTCCTTTCAAAGGTACAGAAAAGGCACGGAGGCTCCGGATAATTAATTGACTAGACTTTCTCCGTGGTTTTTTCCGTACGTCTTTTTAACAGTGAAGGTGGATTCCTATTGCGGGTCATAACTGATCCCGGTGCCACTTCTGATGCAGTGACGCGGGTCGCGGGCAGGCAGGCAGGCACTTATGGTTGCTCTTGACTCAGGCCCAAAGATATAGAAAAACAAGAAGGGTACTCCCTTTGATGTTGTGTGCGGGGTAGAGTCGGTTGTAGGCAGGGCGATGCCCGGGGACGCTTCCCCCCGGTCCTGCCCCGTGCTTGCCGCGGCTCTTCCGCGCATCTGACGGAGCAGCGGCCTGGGCAGGACAAACCCGCTGACCCTCGGGTGCCTACTACCCTTGACCCACAACCAATCACTTCATATGTCCCCCCGATATAGCCTAATCGAGACCCCGGCGCTCAGCCCTGACAAAGACTCGAAGCGTAAAGAAAAATACTTGAGGGTTGTGCGATTTATAGACTACGCTTGAAAGTATGCTTTGATCCTATTCTTCCAATTAATAAATATTACTGTTCCAAATTCTATAACAGTATTATTCTTTAGGTTTATCAGTACAGTTTAGTCCATCTAAAAGAAGCCGTCTTCTTCTTAATATGGGCTAATGAATCAATTGCTATGTCTCCATCAAAAGCAGCTCCATGCCAAGGTAATATTTTATCAGTTCAAATGACATTGTTTATGTTCTATCATGTAAACACCAGAGAAATTATACATGTACATCTTGTGTTAATTCGTTAAAATCTAATTTTATTTTAAATTTTTGCTCCCTCAAACTCGCTTGTGATCAAATGTTCAGTATCTAGCGACAGTGATGCACCAAATCGTAAGCAACAGAAGCCTTATAGCTGCTCGAATAGTGAGGATGAAGAGTCTCTGCTGATTGTTCAAAAACGGATCTTTGAAGAAAAGAGAAAAGCACATATAGCTGGTGCTGTTAATATTTTGAAAGCTAACTCATCAAAGATTCAACTTAATACTCCAGTAGGAGTCAGTGGAGTTTCTTCTAAAGGTGACTATTCTACTCTCATAGTTTAAAGCCTAACTTCCGTTTGAAAAGCAATAACAGTTTGGGATTTCTTACTGTCTGTATTGCACTTTTAATTTGACATAGTAGCGAAAGTCCACGGGGTTCAAACGATTTGCAGTGCTAGGGTTTGTTGCGGCAGCTTGTGACTAGCTTTGACTTCAGGCGATTACCATCTTTTATCCCAAACACAAACAAGATATTCATGTGTGCTATAGATATGGTCCCCAGATTACTCAAAGGAAATAACCATAATAAATAGCCTTTTTGGAAGTGGATTGAAAAGATACTTTATTTCAAAGTCTATTTAATGTGGCCATTTGCTTTGAATAACCTGGGGACCATATCCACAGCACACTTAAATATCTGGTTAGTGTTTGAGACAAAAGATAGGATTCGCCTGAAGACACAGCTAGATACTAACTGCCGCAAGAAAACCTTGCCCTACAATCCGTTGAACACCAGGCAGAGACTTTCGCCGCCATGTCAAATTAACAGTGATTGAATGACATACCAAATTGAAGAGACTTTATTATGATGATACAAAGACCTCTGTTCTGACCCATCCCTTGTTTAAAATTTTCAGTCTCCCCTCAGAGCCAGGGAAAACAGTCTCCAGGTAATGTATTAGTTATAAATCAGATTTACTGTAACATTTTGAAAAGTTCCAGCTGGTATTTGTTTATTTTTGTTTCAGCTGTCTCACTGTTAATTGGCAAGAAAGTGACTCATCCAGCAATTTTCCATCGCCTGGTTTGTCACCAGTCCCTGGTAAACAAATATGTATTGGATTGCACTGCTGAAATGTGAGACTGCTGTACCTTACCTAATGTAGAGCAGCAGCTCCCTAACATTGTCTGAAGTTAAGTAGGGTTACTCTACTTTAGCCAATGTATATCAGCTTTAGTTAATAATCGCTCCTTCGGCCACCATATAACTTAATAAATTAATTTTTAGACTGCATGCAAAATCTGAAGTCGGCGGAAGTCCGTCTACCGTCCAACGAAAGAAACGCGCTAACGTGCTCCACTGCTCCACCATTCTCTTACTTGGAGCAGGCCGGGTCAAACGCGCCAACCTGTATAGAAAAACGAAACGTTTTGCCGAGTCCGAACCGGGAAGTTTAAGAATTTCTAGAAAAAAATATGTTATGATTGAAATATGGTTTATTTATTTTTTCATTTCATGGTAACTACCTTTCAATTGATACGAATGAAGTTCTATTTTGTTTGAGAACCAACTGAATTAGAGGCAATTTAAGTAAAATAGAGCAAACTGTCCGAGGTTAGGGTTCGTGTCGGGATTTAGGATCCCTATCTTGTCATTTTTAGAAAAGAAGGCGGAAGTAAGACGATTTTGAGCAACATGATTCCACCCGGGGGCCCTTTCCACCTCCCCCGGCCTCACGCCTCACGCCTCTTCTCTCCCTCCTTTCTCCCTTTTTCCGGCGCACCAGTCTCCTTTGCCTCTCCCACTAATTCCCCCTCCGCCCCCTTCCCACCACCCTTAGCGCGCCTTTGTCATCCCCCTGTGTCTCAGCTTGCAGGCCCCCATTCCCCCGCCCACACTCTACCCCTTTGCAGCGCACCCTCAACGAAATGATGGATGGTCGGCGTCATAATTTTAAATTATAATTGGAGATTGATTCCCTTGGGATGCAGATCGTTATCCTCTCCCCCCTCCCCCTTTTTTCCCATGAGCTTAAATTTTCTTCTCTCCCTTCACTCTCCCTTTTTCTTTTAGGCAACTTGCTGCATGCAGTTACTGAGCAAGGCGAACCTCCCCGCGTGTTTTGCCAGCATGATGACAAGAAATCGAGGAAAACCCGCAAAAAGTGTTAAAACAATTTTTATGGGAATAACAGTTTTTGTGAAAGAAACCCTCGGGAGGCGCGGCCAGGGGCTCCGCGGCCCACGGGAGATCGAGGCAGTTGAAAGGACAAAAAGTTGTCCGTCTGGAGAGTGGCCGGGCCGGGCTGTTGCCTGCCGCGTCCCGCCAGCGGGACTCGCCCCGTCTCATTGCTATTTAAAATGCGCGGAGCTGGTTGTGCTGTAGGAGCTCCCTGGAGTCTCCAGGAGCCTTGCTGGCTCCAAGCTCCAGGAGGAAGGCCGCCGGGGCACCCCCTCTTGATGACACTGGACTGACGAGCAGAGCGACGAAGTTGAGCTGCTGTGCTTGTTGTTTTCCTCACCGGGGCGTAGGGGGCGCAGCGGGGGCGTGAGGGGGGTGGGGCGGTATCTTGTTGTAGACTTTCTTGACGATGAGGCAGCCTGCGAAGACAAGGCTCCGTTCGTATTAGCATCTTCTAACGTTACCGCATTCACTTTATGAATGATAGTGTCGTTGCTTACAGTGGAAATCCAGGAGCACGATAATTATCGCGTGAGAATGTGGGACACTTCCGTGATCGCGGACTTTCTGAACATACTAGAAAATTTAATGAGCGCTGGGAGACGGGGATATTTTGTGTGGTGGAATTATTTAATCTTATAAATTTTCAATCAGACCCGGCTGCGCCACAGATTGAAAAGAATGAGCCTTACTCTTACTATAAGCGGGAAGTTAGGAGAGGTGGGCAGACGTGGTGTGTGCCCTCCTCTCTCTTTCTCTTTCCCTCCCCCTCTCTCTCTCTCTCTCTCTCTCTCTCTCTCTCTCTCTCTCTCTCTCTCTCTCTCTCTGCGCCGTGCTCTGCGCTCGGCTCGGTCCGTGTGCGGGGCGGCCCGTCCATTAGGTGGCGACAGAGACGGATGGCCATCGCTAATTTGTCGAGCCGAGTAGAGTCGAGCCGGGACGAGCCGAGCCGAGCCTGGCCGAGGGGGAGCGCCAAGACGAAGCGCGCTGCCACACGCCGCCGCCCACGCCGCGGCCGCCAGCATATCGAGTGCTTGCGCTAGCGCGACCTGCGCCGAGCAAAGAATGGTGGAGCACGTTGGGGCGTTTCTTTCTTTGGACGGTAGACCGACTTAAGATTAGCATACAATCCAAAAATTCATTTATTAATTTCTATGGTGGCCGAAGGAGCCGTCCTGTCTGGCTAAAGAATTTTACTTTTTCTCTTTTGTCATTGATCGGAAAAACAGGATCAAAGCATACTTTCAAGCGTAGTCCATCAATCGCACAACCCTAATAGGTATCTTTCTTTAAGCTACGCGTTTATGTCAATAGCTAGATTTCCCCAAAACTTGTCACTTGTCACTATGGAACACTCGGAGGAAACAATGAAATGGAGCCTCTCAGAACATTTTATTCACCTAAGTGTATGATCAGAATTTATTTGTGACTGTGCGCTGTGTTCTTATTTAATCTTGCGAATAGCAATCCAACTGTCGTGTAATCGTGTTAAAATCACTGCTTTTTCTGTTGCTCCCCTCTATAAAGATGACGGCCCAACCACCCCCTTCCTTTCTTTACTCATCCCAGACCTGCCCTGCCGTGCTCTCGCGCGGTTTTGAGCGTCCCCCGTCATCAGGGCACGAGGGGGTGGGGGGTGGCGTCCGCTTTCAGGTTGGTGTGGGGCGGGGAGGGGCGGGCGCGTACGCCGCTGCACATCTTTGTCCGCCACACAAACAGTCAGACGCACCACCTGGCGTCGCGTCGTGTCGCGCCCGTCGTGTCTGACGAACACAAAGGCGGCCAGAATGAAAGGAGGTTGTTGGGGGCGGGGTCTCACGGCTGGGAGAGTATGCCGGAATCAGGAGGCAGGGTCGCGCCGAGCCGGGCCAGGCCAGCACCTTGCACTGGCCACCTCGAAAGGCTGTTGCGTCCCCTCGTGCGCCCCTCTTCACTTTGAGAAATATCTTTTGTAAGTAATGAATATTTTTCTTGTTCAGTTTACAAACTAAAGTTTACAAAAATAAGACGAAGTACACCAAATTGATATTGGTCATCTTGTTAAATTTATTTACGAAACTATTTTTAATTAATTTATCTATTTTCATTATGTTTGTGCTGGGTAAGCACTGCGCGAAAACAATGGCCGCGGGTTCGCCTGCCTTCCCACTCGTTTGCCGTAACGTGCCTTTGGTAAATGCTGCCTCCTAAAGGGTGCTAAATCCTGCCTCAGTTCTAGTTCCATGCTCGCGTGTTCCCCTTCCCTGCTAAGTGTTTTTGCAATGCCCGCTGGCGCCTTACCTCTGGTGGGCGAGCTGGTGTCTACCTCCGGACCAGGTGCGGGAGGGGCGGGGTGGGGGCGGGCGGTCCGAGGCCGTGTACTTAGCCTGGCCTCATTCCGGCCGGCCCTTCTCTAACCTATTGGTCGGGATTGGATCTGGAGCAAGCCCCTCGGGGTAGCGGGGCGGGGCCGCCAGGGTCCGCAGGGTCGCTCCCTTGCCACCCTTCCTCTTGTAGTCGAGTTCCTCCCCGCGCAGCCCCAGTCGCTGCTCAGCCAAATAGACAACAGACGTGCCGCCCGCCTGGTCTGGCACGCCTCTCTACCCCTTCACCCCTGCAGGCTTCCACCGGCCCACAGTTTGGTAGGAAAAGAAAACTTTTACAGATAAACACGGACGAGTTTGTATGAGCGTCGATGTCAGGTCCCGTTTAAAAACAAATTGTTCCTGAATCCGTCCGCCAGCGGTCCGAATGACCCCCAGAGGCTCCGGGCTGTCCCGTAGAGAGTCCGTACGCCTTCGGGGTCTTCCGTATTTAGTCCGGCCGCGGGGTCGGACTAGTCCGAATTATGCTCCGGGGCCTTCGGACAGTCCGGTTTCAGTCCGGAGGTCCGGTCTTAGCCCGGAAAGGGTCCGTGGTCAGAGTTCGGTCTCCTTGCGGGCTTTTTTGCTCTTTACCCGCTTCGGTGGACTTGTGAACTTCACGATATGGAAATTTTGCAATACACTGATATTTAAAAAAAAAAAAACATTCTTAAGGAAATGGGTCACCTCATTACAGTTGATAGCGCTTACAATGTGAGTGTCTTTGTTCACTGCTCGGTCGTACATGGAGGGAGGACACTCTAAATATCCGAGGACTATGGTACTAGAGATCACCGGACTTCTGTGTGCATATCTAATTAAACACATTTGGTATCATCAGTACCAAATTTTGTTTTATTTGGTAAGACATTGTATATGATCTAAGTTATGAGCAGTCCGAATAAACTATTTACAAATATTATTCTTAGATATTCAGAGTGCAGCAATGTCACATGTATGTCTAGGTACATTAGTGGTGGTAAACATTTAACGAAGGGTAGGGAGGGAAATGAACCCAGCATCAAAACAGCTGGTCGGAAATTCCGCGAGCCGTAAACAGTTGAAATGGCAGGAGGGCACCCGGCCACGCCTTCCGGGGCGCGCACTCCTCCTCACCGGGCCATCCCCGATCCGGGGCTGGCCGGGGCTGGCCCGGCGGCAGGGGCGCGCGCTACTTCGGGATGACCTGGACACGCTGAGGCGCGTTTCCTAGCACGTCCCAGTGGTCCAGTGGTCAGCGTGGCGGGCTCGGAGCAAAGAAGTCCGGGTTCAACTCATCATCAGGTAAGGTAATTCTTCGTTAATTCAATATGTAATTACATGTGTCAATTAACTGTCATAAGTAACGTGTAACGAAAGGTAATAGAGAGCAGAACAGGAAAGCAAGAAATCTCTCTTTTCTATTTTGAAAGAGGACTGTACTAATGTATAGGGAAATTTCTATATATTTATGGTGAGACCACCACACATAAATAGTACATTCCCTACACACATGTATTGAAAATTTCCTATAGACGTAGATGTTAATTGCGTCACTGACATTTATAGGAAATTTACTATATATTTTTTTACAGTGTAAATCGGACTCGCCCCGGGGTGGGCCCGCAGCCAGGAACCCCGCGTTTAGCCCGTAGTTTGGCATTCGGACACACCCGCCAAGTTGCCGATTTGGGAACATTCTGGGTGTAACTCGGAGTAGTCCGCGGAACTTCTCCCGGACTAGACCCCCGCTCGGGCTGGCTGCGGATGAGGCTCATTTTTAACCGGGGTTGGTACTTGTCGCGTATTTACCGCCGGTAAGAGTCACAAATCACGAACCCTGCAAAAGCCTTGGAAACAGGTAGCATCTTTGGATAAACGATCAGCAGTGAAGGTCCAGGGAACATAATGTTGCTTGTTTATATTTTCTTCATTTTTACTTTTGTCGTTGTTTGTCTATGTTTCGTAAAGTCCGTCCCTCCCCATACCCCATCTCTGGGCGCGCTTTGAAATGCTGCACGCCCCCCCCCCTTCCTCCCCACCATTCCGCTCCCCCTGTCGGTATGTCCCGTCCCGCCGCGCCTCGTGCTCCCTGAGCCTCAAACGCATACCGCGACAAGCTGCTTGGCCCGATCCTAGAGGGCGGGCGGTCTCTGCTGAACATTTAGTGGTCTGCGGCGCATACCAAAAGGCATAGCGAGGATCCCCTGAACATCCGTTGAGCACGCGTAGCGGCGTCGAAGCGGGATATTGGTCGGGCTGAGTGCCACATTGTGGTCGTCGCGCAATAACGGTGCGCGTGCTGTAATCCAACGAGGGAATTCCACTGTGATAGCCGACTGCCGCAGAGGTTTTATTTTGTAAGGTCGCGCTGTCGATGAATGACTGGGGCGCGGTCACGATGGGGCAGGTCGGGGTGGGCCAGGGCTCTCGAGGCAGACTAGCGCGTTCCGGCCCAAACCACTCAGAGGTGCCTTATTCCGGCTGCGTAATATTTATCTTAAGCTGCTCCAGCAGCCGCCGCGGCACCCCACCTCTTCCCCCCTCTCCTGGCTGCCGCCCGCCGGCCGTAATCGTGACAAAAGAAGGCGCTCGCTCCGCCCCGGCTGCTCTCGACTTCTTCATTTTCATTAGTATTGTTTAGGTCTGGCCGGCCGCTCTCTCCTCAACAGTTTTTCCTTGTTACCTGTCCGTGCCCCCCTCTGCGTATGCGTGCGCGCGCGTGTGCATGTGTGTGTGCAGGTGTGTGTGTTTGCGCGGGCGCATGCTTGTGGGTGTGTGCATGTCCGCGTGCGTTTGTGTGAGAGGGGAAGGGAGGTTTGTGGGCGCGGTCCACGTAATTAACCAGCCTATTAGAACTGGAACAGTTTCCCCTCGATCTGCGAGGCTTGAATGTTGTGCAAGGTAGGAGAGTGGGCACGGCCGCAATAACCTGCATGGATTTTTTTCGTCTTTTTGGTGGATTGCCTGGCTGAAAATTAGTATGCATTATCAACATTGAGTACATTACATTGTTATATAAATTACATGTTTTGCAATAGTCAAGAAGGCCAAATGGACATCATCCTATGGTTTGGCTAGTTGAGTCGTCGAGTCGTCGCACCGTCGAAATTTACTCAGTCCTGTTCCTTGTGCATCCCCGACAAAGTGCCAGAACTGTTAGCTGAAATCTGATATCCTGCTCTTGAGATCCAGATTCCAAAGACCAAATATCCTTCTAAAGGTTTCCAATCGCGCCTTTTGGGAATTCGATAATGATAATGCCACCGCTGTAATCGCCGGATAGCGCCAAAGCAACAATGTTGGTTTTCAGTTTCTAGGCCATATATCTCTATAAAGAATTTCAATGCTTTGCGGTTTTAACCATTCGCTTTGTAGTTCCGGCTGCCGAAGAAAATAATTTGTAAATTGCGAAGAGTTAGTTTTGAAGATTGCTAGGCTCCTATGCTTTCCAGTATCTTGAAAGCTGTCAACGCTTTTAACAATTGCTGTTTTGCAGCAAACATTGCTGGTTTTCAACAAACGTTGCTGTTTTGCTTATTTTTCTCGAACAACATTGTTGTTTGTCTACAGCACCGTCATCAGCAAGAGAGTTGTTTTTCAACAAATAGTTTTTACAGTGCAGTTCTACTGGCATATTATCTGGTATTTTAAGCGTTTTTATATTTTAGCGTTCCTTCCATTCTTTTGTTTAGGCATCTTTCTGGGGGGAGAAGTGTCCCATAACGTCGCACACACCGTCATTCCCAAGTTACCCCTCTTCCCCACCTTGGTTGGCGCAATGCCCTTTATCTTTGAGCAGTTTATCAAAGCTTATCAAAAACCAGTGCTATGGTCATGCGTCCTGACCTACGTGAATGTGTGTGTGTGTTTTTTTGCGCTGGTTCTGCGGCTGCACCTTTCTCGCGGTGACTTCTGCTTATCGTTGGTTTCGGGGCCCCAGCTGGGCCCTGGCCAGGGCTGGGCGGCGCCCGCAGCCGCCCCAGAACACCCCGCCCGGCCCAAACCCGCCGCGACCCGCCACACCCGACCCGCAGCTGCCCCCTGTTTTACACACCAACCGTCGGCCCTCTCAGACTCATGTGGGGAAGGCCAGACTGCTCTTGTCTGCCCGTGGTCCCTTGTGATGCTCCGAGCATAAATCATTTTCCGGGGTAACGTGCTGTACGGCCCGGGCCGTGGTGGGCGGGGTAGGGTGGGGTGGGGCGGGCGGGGCGAGGTAGCGCGCGACTCCGGCGAGGGCCCGGGGCGCTCGCAGGCGCGCTCTGGGGTTGAAGAGAGGGGTGGGGCGGGGCCACCACTTGCCACTGTGTTGTTCAGCTTCATTTCGACAGCGGCGACCACAAATGGGAAAGGGGAGCTCTCTCTCTCTCTCTCTCTCTCTCTCTCTCTCTCTCTCTCTCTCTCTCTCTCTCTCTCTCTACCATAATACGCCCCCCTTCTCTATCTCTCTCGTTCTCTTCCTCGGCTCTCCCACTCGCACCGCCCGTCCTCTTTCTCTCAGCGCTGACTTAATGTGACTTCAAAATGAGACTCTGCGGGAGAGCGCGAGGGGGTGGGGTGGGGATGGCCTCAAGCAGGTGACTGACGACGGTTGTGAGCGCTGCGGGAAATTTGAAGGTTGTTTCTGTTTCCGTAATAGGGAATTAAACGTCACCGGAAGGGCATGGCGCGATTACATGGCTCGACCAAATATTATTCTGTTGGGAAAAAGATTGCTGAACATTTTTAGCCAGCGCACCCAAACCGCGCGTGGTCGTTCTTCCTTTGTGGAAGTTAAATTAAATGACGTTCCCTCTTTCCTTCAAAACACATTTCACCGCCGTCTGCGTCCGCATTTCCAGTGGAATCGAAAGGGCCGTGAAAGAGGCTTAGATCGGACAGTCAGAAGAAGACATGGAATGAGGAGGAAATAAAAGAAGAGGAGGTGCAAATAAAAAAAAAGAAATAATTGAAAAAACTTTTCTGTTTGCAAACTTGGCTGTTCTGGGGACCCGTTGATGACACACGGCCCTCGGTGTGATTACATTATTCGAGATATTTTCTCCGCTCCCCGGCTTTTTCTCGCCCGTTCTTCTCTCGCGCTCTGCCGCCGATGTCGGCCCTCGTGCTCTATCCCCTTCTCTCGCCGGCTCTCTCCCTCTCGCTCGCTCCCTCTCTCCCTTCTCTCAGATCTTGTCACAAGCAGCCTATTAAAAGCTCCGTGACACCGCATTTATTTCCCGCCGTGCCCGTCCTGGGCTGCGTCCGAGATGTCGACCAGAGGGCCACATCACTGCCGCTCTGCTGCTGCTTCTTCTTCTTCTCGCTTATTTCGGACGCGGTCGCAAATTCGTGGTTCGCCGCGTATTCCCACACGAACCGAAACTTCATCCTCGCCGCAACGCCACCGTTGCCTCCAAGTTGGTCTCCTTTTCCTGTTGTCTCCTACGGAAAAGACCTAAGGAAGGGAGGAGATGGGTTCCGTGTTCCATGTGGACCCCGCCTCAGCCCTGCCATGCCCAGCCCGGGCCGGCTGGCTCGCCGGCGGGCCGAGAGTACTCTAGAGGAGTTGCACATCACCGCTGGGCCGCGCCGGGACCTTAACACCAGCCCGGGGCCCAGCCCACTCGAGGCTGCTGCTAGAGCAGGTTGAGGCTGGCGGAGGCTGCACGGAGATAATTGTGCCTTTTGTTGTGGAGGGGGAAGTAACCTCGGCCTTTGGTGTACAGTACACCACTATTTCAACAAGTTTAGTCCAATTCAAACAAATTCAAGTCAATCCAACCTCATTCAAGTCTAATTCCAATTCAACTTAAGCCAATTCATGTCAATTTCAGCTAATCCAAGGCCAATAGGGTATTTCACTTCATTTAAACCGGATCCAAAGAAGAAAAGTATTGCTTCCTGATTTGTTTCCTCCTTGACGCAGATTGGCTGATGCCGTTGAAGTTCTCGGCCGGACCGCAAGGTCTACGACCGCCGTAGTGGCGTGCCCGAGAACTTCGTTGGCGTAAGCCAATCGGCTTCAATGAGGACACAATTCAGGGAGCAATACTTTTTTTCTTTGGATCCGGTTGGAATAATGGAGTGAAATACCCTATTCAAGCCAATTCACACACCATTTCAGTCCAATTTATAGGCAATTCAAGCCAATTCACATCCAATTCAAAGGCAATTTACATTCCATTCACGAGATTTGTACCACATCAAATTCAGCGGTTATTTCCCCTTCGGTTGTTGTGGTGGTGTTATTACTACTGCAGTTGCTTCAGCTGTATGTAACATGCTGATTGTGTTTTATAACGTAAACAAGCTCCAAAGTGCAGAATGGAATGCGGCTCGCTCGCGCTGCGCTTGGCACGCATGCAACACACATGACACCCTGACAGCTGGAGCGGCAGCGGTCGGTTGGTGGCGTGGCGCAGCGGTGCGGCAGCAGACCCTCCTCCTCTGTGTACCAGAGGGCTCTCACCCTCCCACGCTCCACTCCGCCAACGCCCCGAGTGCACCGCTTCGCTGGTCGAGCCGCGCTTTTATGGCGTGAGGCCAATGCGACGCAAGGTGATGCGGGCCGTGGATGCTCGCACGGACACACCCACTCCTCCTCGCAGACGATGTTGCAGCTGGCAGATGTCTTACAGAACATTTTTGGTGTGGCCAAAAGCAGGAAAATGTGTATTTCATCCGTGTGCACAGTCCACAGCATGTGGTGGCCGAGATACTTGTCATGGTCACGGAGAAAACTTCTTCTTGGTTTTCAAAGACCCCAGGAACTCTATGTTTTTCTCTGCATAAGAGCTGCTTGGTTTTTCCAAAACTGCTTTGAAAGCATGGCATCGTTTTCTCCGTGTTCAGCCATGCGATTATGCTTGCTGGCCGGACTAGAGGTCTATTCTGTTGAGAGATGTACGGTGGATTTCACCTTGTGTTACTGTTAGTCCGTGTAAAAAATAATCGGAGGTTTCCACGAATCGAAGTTGTAAAATTACAATTTCAAATCGTAAAATTAAAAGCACTACCTATCAACTTGAAATTCAAATACGAGCAAGAATGGATTCGTAAGTTTACAACATTTTTCGTAAGTCGTCATTTACAAAATATATTGGAAATCTACAAGGATATATATTTTTGTACAATGGTCTATGGCTTTCGTAAGCTATTTCAAATGTGTCAGACGACATCAAATTCAAGAGAGCAGAAACACATGGATGGGCACACACGAGAAGTTTGAAGCAGATTTGCGCGCTCTAAGGCCGGGCAGTATACACTTAAAACCTTTCAAAGAAAATTCTTATGTTCCAAAGAATTCTGTGCAGTCGTAATACAAAGCCAAATTTTAATTGTAGTACAAAGAAAATGCTTCGTAATACAACGAAAAGCCTTTTGTGATACTAGGAAAAATCTTTGTTGGAAATTACCTGTATGAAATGACTCCACAGTTTTGTTTCTATTATACGACAAAAATATTTGTTAAGCATTAAATTGGAGTGTCGATAGCGAACAAGCGTACGGGGAGGGCTTCTGACGGACTTCAAAGGATGGATTCTTCCTCATCTCCAAGTATTCGGTACCGCTGACTGAGTTCCTCGACAAAGGACTTATCAGGGGACTTTACAACTGGGACTCTGGAGGGCCTCTGTTCCCTATTCGGGCTTTCCTTAGTATACAGTAATGTAGCCTATTCCTCTCGCGTTTTGCTTAACATGCGAAGAAAGACAAAAACGCGCTGTTTTTGAATGCAGTGAGACATAGAAAAACAGAGAGAGACAGACGGACAGACAGACAGACAGACAAAGTAGGGAGAGAGAAGAAGGGGAAGAAGTGACAGAGGCAAAGAATGTGGAGAGACCATACGCTTGCAGTAATTGCCTGGAAAGAGATGAAAAGAGCGGACCCAAAGTATTCGACGGGAAACAGACAACCGGCACCATCCAGCCGGGCCGGAGCCAGACGTAGTACATGGCAAAGGGAATGCAGGGGCGTTCTCTCGACCAGCTACAGGACAAGCTGCTCTGCTCGCTCCTGACTTCAGACGGAATTCAATTGAATTCCTACAGTGCTCATCGGAACAATTATGCATTCCTCGACTGCTTGGTTTGAGTGTCTAAGTGGATGAAAGTAGCAGCAGGCAAGGGACGTGCAGCGCGCGAAGAAAGCTAAAGGGCCTAATGGTCTCCGAAAGGCGTTTAAACGCGATAATCGCTCTCTTCTCGCATGACGCGTGAAAGCGAACGATTAGAAAGAATGCAACCGGGTATGTCAAAGTGTATCATCGCTCGACGGGCGCTCGATCTGCCTTGTGCCTTGCCATCTGCCGGGAGCTTTCCAGGAATTTATTATTTATGGTTTTCGTGATTGATGGAGACAGCGGAAGTGGCACGCGGCTTGGCGCGCGCGTCGCAGAGCCCCACCACACCCCGCCCGCTGTAGGTTGATGAATACCACTTCTTTCCCGGTTCTTTCTGAAAATGAGAAGTTTTTCCCCTCATCCTAGCGCTCTCTCTCTCTCTCTCTCTCTCTCTCTCTCTCTCTCTCTCTCTCTCTCTCTCTCTCTCTCTCTCTCTCGCTGTCCCTAGAATGTGGCGGTCGACTCGATGAGGGATATCCCATGACGTGGGGTTTGGGGGTGGGGAAGCAAGCTGAGCCATGCGGCCAATGCGATGCTATAAGAGAAGGGCATCGTGGAGAGGAAGCTCATGCCCTCCCGGATTCGCCCAACGCAACGCGCACCGTAGTCTGGATCGCTTTTAGACTGAAACTTTCCATCTGGCCACCAAGTTCTTACCGTTACTCGATCGCTGCTCCATATCAAAGCGGCCACATATGAATGAACCTTTCCGACGTACTGGGTGCCGTTGGCGGTGACTCGGAAGGAACCGCCGTCTGCTAGGCAACCGCCCTTTTGCAGACACTCAATTATTTCCCATATTCTCGCCACCGCGAGCAGAAGACTTGTTGCGGCGTCGGCTGGAGAGGGCGAGCAGTGTGTTTGGGACACTCTCCGTTCAGTTTCAGAGCAAGGAGTGGACGACTGAGCGGCTCCAATGGAACAGGTGCCTGGCAGAAGGTCACAGCAGACCATTTTAGTAAACCAGGAAAAAAAACACCAAGAACAGAAAGAAAAAGCGAAGCGTAGTATGGTAAATTTGAAATGTGCTATCTCTTCTAGTTCATCAGTTGTAGAGAAAAATCAATATCCTGCTGCGCGTATTGACATGAAATTGACACATTAGACGGCGAGTCATTTTTTAACATTTTGTGAATCGCATTAATCGCCTAAAAACGACGGTAATACTGACGCCACATTATGTATTTCGCATACCCACCTTTTCTTTTACCTTTGGTTCTTCATTCCCTTCGATTTTCCGAAATTATCTATACCTGATCGCCGGCGAAGTGTCGCAACGTTGTGTAGGGAGCTCAGCGTGGAAATAGCTTCCACTCCAGGCCGCCTTTCTCTCATGGCAATGCTGTGTCAACACATGGGCGTCCGCCACTGGTGACCGGGAACCCTTTTGTGAAGCGAAAGGATACGATAAGCGATCGCTTGGACGCCAAGTAAACTTCCCGGACAAAGCCGCAGAGAGAGGGAGAGCTTCCGTCACGAAGATAATGTGGCGAGAGAGGTAAGAGGAAAGGGGGGTGGAGGAGACTCATTTTGTTGTGTGCCCATACCCACATCCGTTGAGACGTTTATAGGGTTGCCTTAAATAAAAAATATAGATCAACCATTTGAAATGTCGTGAGGAAAATGAGGAGAGTTTCAGGAAGTTGCGGGGTAAAAGTAGCTACTTTTTTTTTCTCCAGCTAGCTAGGGAATCGGGCACAAGGTCACACTATTGGTCGGTAGCAATTCGCGCTGTGCCTACCGCGTAGGTAGTTTTGTCGTGTAACCATTGCAGTGAAGAAGGACGTGCTGCAGTAGGCCTATGCAGTTCACTGTCCTTGCAATGTCTGCACAAACTTTCCTTTTTTTAAAGAATTTGTGGGAGGAAAACACGTGGTTCTGTGGCAGCTCTGTTTACGAACATCATCCCCTCTTTGTTATATATTTGTCCTTTAATAACTTTTTCCGTTGGCGAGTGTGTAATTCGTCCCTTAGGTGTTGGGAGGGTGAAGGGGGAAAGGGGAAGGGGGTGATTCGCCACCACTTTGCGAGATGGTCGCTACAAAACGCACCGCGGCAACAGGTGGCCGCGCGACTCAGGGGCTTGTTAGCGGACGTGTTATTGTACTTCGTTACCGTTATGTCTCTGTCTCTCTCGCTCTGCTCGCTCGCTCTTTTTTCCCGTTTTGTAAAGAACAGTTAACTGGGCGGACTTGGGAACGGTTTGCGGGGGTGCGCGGGGGGCGCTTGCGGCGTTTAACGCGCGCGCAAGTTAAAAGCGTTTGCCCCGTCCTTGCGCGTCCCTCTGGCCGCCCGGCCTTGGGGCCCTGCGGGGCCTCGCTGGTGCCGCCACTTTGGGGCCACCCTAACGCGTGTCAACCTCGTCCAGCAAGCGCTGCCCGAGCGCGCGTGGGAGTGGGGGACGGAGCAGGAGGGGGCATAAAAAAAGCAGAAGACGGAACTACGGAGGGAAGGGAGGGAGAGAGAGAGAAAAGGAGAATAAGGTGGAATTCCAGGATTAGAGCCTGGAACAGCGTGGCGCTGCATCGTCCTTGTTTTATGGCCATAGCTTTATATCGGCTGCCCCTGCATAAAACTGAGTTTCATGCCGCTGGGTGGGACATCGCCGCTGCATCTGGGGCGCCCAGCCCGGCCGTCCCCACCCCAGCAGCCCCAAACCCGGACCACGCCGCCGCGCGTTAACGCGGGGCGAGTGGGCTGACTCTTAAAATAAATAAAAAAATAAAAATATGTCGATGGCACTTGATACTTTTTGTAGTACTTCGGAGAAGCCTCCATGGCGGATATACCTAATTTGTTTAGTGGGTGCCTTGTGAACGAAAACCTCTATACATTTATGGGGGAGATTTAGTGTGTACCTGGTCAAGTACACAGGATTTCCTGCATACCTGACCAGGTACACACTATTTCCTGCATACTTGACTAAGTACACATTATTTCCTGAATACATGTAGGTACGCAGGAAATACTGCATTCAAGTACACACTTGCGTTTCCAGAGCAGTGAAAGGATAACATTTTTTTCATTTTCGGCTGTGAAATTGCATCTGCCAAGGATGCCCTTAATAGTTAATCTAATGAAGGAGTAATTTGTCCTTTTTAAAGTCCTTCAACATCTAGAGTGCGGCTAAGTCAGGTTAGCCAACTGAGCGAAACTGCGCGAATGGATCAGCGCGTATTTAAGATTTAACGCGCAACTGTTAACGTAGACGCACTTTTAGCTAAGCCTCTTGCGGTTTTAACGAGCGTGTTTCCTGTACATGCTGTCGCTGTCTCACCTTGTACAGAAGTGAGAGAGAAACATTTTCCCAGTGGACTCGGTTGAAGCTGGTAGACGCGTGGCAGCGCAAGCATCCTGAACGCCACCCCGCCGGACACCCACTGGCTGTGTCATAGGGACACCCGCACCCTCTATTGTGATATGATCCGTGCCTCTGCCGCTTGAAGGGCTCATAGTTTGGTGGACGAGAATAGACAGTGTATCAGAGAGAGAGAGAGAGAGAGGGGGGGGAAGAGAGAGAGAGGGAGAGAGAGCGCAGGAGCTTGGGATCCTGTTGTAACCTTTGAGGTGTCGGGGCGCTGGAGAGGGGGCAGTGGTCTGGCACTCACGGACGGGGTGCGGCGCGCGGGTGGGAGTGGGGGGTCCAATATGTTCTAGTGTCACAGCATTCCAAAGCAGCAGGGAACAGTTGAACACCGTCTCCAGCCTTGCAAAGTGATGAGGCGGAGAAAAGGACCCCGCATGTCTGCCTATAGGATGGGTCATAGTGGAGGCGGTAGAGGGAGGTTGGGAGAATAGAAAAGAGAATGCTAGGAAGATGTTAGAGAGAGAGAGAGAGAGAGAGAGAGAGAGAGAGAGAGAGAGAGAGAGAGAGAGAGAGAGAGGGGGGGGAGAGAGAGAGAGGCGGTAATGGGTAATAAGCCCAACGGCCCGCTTGATTGCCGCACCCTTTTAGGCAGCATCTTCCAGGTCTGATGTAGCAAGTGCGCGGCGCACAGTAGAGCCCGGCCCGGCCCGGCCCAGCAGTGCAGTAGCGGCACACTCCTCGAACGCGGAATGCAATTACCCAAATGGAATGACTTTGCATGACGATGTTTTGCAATCTCGCCGCGTTGTTCCGAAAAGGATCATGCTGCTGCTGCTCGTGTGTGTGTGTGTGTGTGTGTGTGTGTGTGTGTGTGTGTGTGTGTGTGTGTGTGTGTGTGTGTGTGGTGCTATAGGTGATGGCGAGCGGGAGTGAGGTGGTATGAGAAGCACCACAAGGGAGGGTTAGCGGGCGGTGCCAACCAAACTAGGGAGTAGCAATCGAATTTCAAAAAGCAAAGTTGTTGCCAACTTTCGCCCGTGCTGCCGACGAGTGAATGTTTCTGCATTCGATATCGGGAGGAGGCGGAGAGGGGTTGGGTGGGGCGGAGTGGGGCCCACGCACGCACACTATACACATTGAGGACCAATCGCCCTAACCGACGACTAACGCTGTAGGATCAGCGACAAATCGGTGCGAGCGGTGCCAGAGTTGGGGGAGCAGAGGCACAAGCGGGTTGAGGGGGGATTTCAAAATACGCAGTTTATGGTGGGTTGAAAGTTGTGGCTTTGGCTGATGCATTCCGCTCAGCGGACCTCGCTCGGGCTTACTGACGACTCGCATGCACATGCACGCGTCCCCCTCTTCTTCTCTTCCTCTCTCTCCTCTCCTGCTCTCCATTTCGTCGTGTCTTTCTTCTCCATCGAAACCGAACGCACACGCGCACACACACATACGCAGAGAGAGAGAGAGAGAGAGAGAGAGAGAGAGAGAGAGAGAGAGAGAGAGAGAGAGAGAGACTTATGTATGCGTGATCACAATCCTTATCCATGGCGGCCGCTATGACCGTGCCGAGCGTTGAGCCGTCAGGTGTGCGGTGCTGCGCGGAGCCCCTGCGTGACTAGACGTAGGCAGACCCGCTTGACAGTCGTGCACCACGGGCCTGCATAACCACAGGCGCTTCTCCTCCTAAACTCACCCACCCCGCCGCAAGTGGATGGGGATGCCCCATCGACGATTAACAAACTTATACTTATTGGATCCGTCTGCCTTCGGTCCTTCCCTCCCTGCCCGACCTCTGCCCCCGCCGCCCTTGCGCTCGTTCGCCCCGCGACGGCAAACATCCCCACCACCCGGTGGGTGGGGAGGGGGGGGGGCCTCCTTCTTTCCTGCTCCCCTCTCTGAACCCTTCTATTCGGCTCGTTACGCTACTTCCGCTCAGTTTTCTCCTCGACAACTTTTCTGCTCTTCTCTGCGCCACACACACCTCCCCTCTCCCCACCACCACACCCTTCAAGGCACCAGCCGCCAGGTGTGTAGGCCCGCCCCTCCCCTTCTCACGCAGAACCATCGGCAGCATCACTTAAAAACAAGCAGGCCCGCCCTTCCGCCAAACGTCGTTGCCAGCTCCGCTTTGCTACGCTGGCAACTCCGTTCGGCAGGGGGCGTGCCTGCTTGGCCTGCCGGCGGCGTTCGGTCGGGCCTTCGGCCCGACCCCTAAGTCACACAGAACGTCCTCTTAGCTTGTAAATGATCGGGCCTGCGGCCCGTAAAGGCATTCTCTTCGGAAAGAGGCAGTTTGTAACGGTGAACCACCGAAACAACAGCCCTCCCTTCTGCTTTGAAAACGTGCCGATAGTGACTAAACGGTCAGTTATTCGGCAAAAAAGGGGAGTCGGAAATCTCGAAAAATGTCGAAATACGTGAGTTCGGCCTCAGATGGAACGGTCGAACTCGGACTTTATTTGGCAGCAGTTGGCATCACCGAATTACGCTCGTCGAACCAATGTTAATAGTATAGGCGTCGAGGGGTGTCGAAAATTTCAAAAATTGTCGAGATATGTCGAAAATTGTCGAAATATGTAGAAATTCGTAAAAAATGTCGAAAAATCTCGAAATATCTCAGAAATGTTGAGATATATCGAAAAATATGGATAATGTCGAAAAACATCGAAAAATGAGGGATAATGTCGAAAAATGTCGAAGAATATCAAAAATTGTCCAAAATGTTTACAAATATCGAAATATGTCGAAATATGTCAAAAATGTCGAAAAATATCAAAAAACATCGAAAATTATCAAAAATGTCAAAAATATCAAAAATTATCGAAAATTATCGGAAAATATCGAAAATTATCGAAAATGTCGAAAAATATCGAAAAATATAGCAAATGTCGAATAATATCAAAAAATGTCGAAAAAGAACGAAAAATGTCGAAAATATCGGAAAATATCGGAAAATATCGAGAAATGTCGAAAATAATCGAAATGTTTGAGTTTTGACGTTTGGCAACACTGGAAATTGAAAATCGGTTCGCACCACTGAATTGCGCTCGAAAAGACGGTTCTAGAGAGGTGCGGGTCGATGGGGTTCGTAAAAGTTGAAAAGTGGGTCAATTTTGGGTGCTTTTTACAGTGTAGTCGCGAGTTGGGTCCTTTTTATCGAAAAACGGTGGGTGCCATCGAACTGGACGCGAAAAGACGCTTCCGGGGAGGTGCAGCTCGATGGGGTTGAGAAAAGTTGAAAACTGGACCAATTACGGGTGCTTTTTACAGTGTAGTCGCGAGCTGGGTCCATTTTTTTTTGTAAAACGGTGTGCACCATTGAACTAGACGCGAAAAGACGCTTCCGGAGAGGTACGGGTCGACGGGGTTGGAAAAAGTTGATTTTTTTTTATTTATTTATTTATTCCGTGAAAACTTTTATAATTTTTTTCAGTGCCTTAATGAGGGTTGGCAGGATTTGCACCAGGCGTTTCGATGTCCAGGAGTGACCCTTAAGATACCCAAAAAATTTCAACTCTCTAGCTCAACTCCTTCGAGTGGAACAGACAGACAGACAAACAAACAAACAGACAGACACCGCATCGATTGCATAAGCCCGCTTTTATGCTTTTTCAAAGCAGAAGGGCGGGCTAAAAAGGTTTTCCATCACATTGCAAGAACGCATAAGGTGCCGGCTTCGCTTGCAACGTCCGCCTGCTGAACCTATGGAAGGCAATGGCTTGGGTGTAGGTTGCAGTCGCAGGTGTATGTATGTATGTATGTATGTATGTATGTACAGTAAATTTATGACTTTTTATGTAATTTGTGTGAAACGGTTTTGCAAGTTTACGATTGGGATTAAAAATGTACGAATGCTAGCAACCTCCCACAGGTTCCTGTAGGTTTTTTTTTTTTTTTTTACGTAGGACATTTTTCCCACAAGAAGAATTCTCAAAAGGCTGAAGTCCCACAGGGAATAAGTAACTTTTCTGGTGGGTATGTTAATATACCCAAATCCTGTTACAATGTTCAAAAACTTTTTAGAATCCTGTGTATACAAGTTTGTGAGTAATTGGTTCGAAAAAAAAGATACAGAAGTTTCGATATTTTAACCTTTTACCTTCTACCCACTAACACATCTTTTTGCCATCTTCGCTACGGCGCTATCGGAGGGAAGGTCGTAGGCTGTGCGGTGTCTAACTAATTCCGAAAAGTCCCAAGTCCCGCCTGTGGGACGTAGTTCCTGTGGGGCATAGCTTTATGTGGAATCTTTACAACCCTGTGGGAAATTATTGTGGGAAAATTTTAATGATTTCAAATTATCCCACAGGGAACAAGACCCTCAATCCTGTGGGACATGTAAGAATGTTTATTATTATTATTATTAATATTATTATTATTATCTTACTATTTGGTACCGTAGCTTTACGACATTTCTCGTGGAAAATTGTCCCGTAACCCCAACCGTCATTGCATGAAGTGTGCGATGAAACCGTTTTCTATCCGTAGGAAAAGCTCGACCAAGTAGGAAAAAGGGATTAAGGCCTCTTTCACCTCTTCCCGCCCCCTCCCCCCTCCCCTCTCCGTCTCTCTCTCTCTCTCTCTCTCTCTCTCTCTCTCTCTCTCTCTCTCTCTCTCTCTCTCTCTCACGCTCCGTCCCATGTCACGGCAAGTTGTCGCCACCTAATTCGGCCAGCAACGGACTGCTACGCTACGCCACGCCGCGCAGCTGTCCACATTCACAATACTCCCTTCACCCATTCCGCCGTAGCGAGCACGGGTGGACCGCACAGCCCTAGCGGCCCTTTCGTCCGCTGCGGTTATTTCCGGTCTGAGTTGTGAGGCTCCGCGGATAGAAATCGGGACTACCTTACATGGGTCCTGTGTGGTTCACCAACATTTTGCATGCAGCGGTAGATGAAAGAATGTAAGTGACAGCCCGAGAAGACATTTTTTCTATGTAATCTTAGTGTTTGCAATTTGAACTCTAACCTGGTTTGGCGTTATTATTTTTGTCGTGAGTTTGAAAATCAAAGTTTGAAACAGCCTTACACCTTGTGGTATGAAGCATTCGTTTGGGCACCTCAAAAATCGAGCTAATAAGCGTGTGACATTTTGGGCTCTAACTGAAAAGTGCGAAACTGTCTAACAACTTTGATTTTTAGAGTAAAAAGTAGTTACATCCATGTTTCATCACCTCAAATTAAAAGCCCCTCCAGTAATCCAAATTAACACAAATTAATCGTGACCCCATTTCTTCTCAGTTAAAACTGAATAAAACTTCTTAATGGATGTTCTGGTCGGCGGTGTTTCTGTTGGTGCAGGTCTTCGAAACGAAGAACATCTAAAATCTCCTTTTAATCCTTTAGTGTATACCATGGGAATTAGCAACTGTTTAGTCGCTCCGTATTCCATGTCAGCGTGGTACTTCAGTGCGATGCGTCGCGCAGGCCATGTACACTGTCAAAACTACAACGGTAATTTTGACGGGATGGTCCGTTAATCTGTTAGTCGCTTTGTAACAGTTTTTAAAGTTTACGCAACGACCGTACCAGAAAAATGCGGATCTTCCTGTACCTTGAAATTACGGGTCGTCCCGTACACCAAAATCCCGTATTTTGTGTTTTGGGACTCGCGGAGTACTTTTGATGAAAACTAGTAATTGACCCCTGTGCATCTAAGTGTAAGTGTGGAAACGCCCGTAACTTTCTACTACAGATTTCTCCCAAATCTTAGAAATACAGGTGGTCGTAAAAAGATACTTACGGTCCGTCCCGAAGCACTTCCGTAAAATGTAACGGAATTTTTAACCGTGTGTATGTGCGTGTGTGTAGCTGGGGGAAACGGGGGAGGGGGGTAGTTTCTCAATCGGGGTGGGGCCCGAGGCAGCCGAGGTACCAGCCGGAGATCAAACAGAATGAGACTCGAATGAGACCTGATGTCTGAACAAAGCAAGGGCCATGGCAGGGCAGCCGGGCGCAGCGCGAATCGAGCAGAGCGCAGCCAGCCGGCAAGGGTAGGCGAAGCGGTCCAGCTTTGGACGCTGTTGGAGAGCGAGTGGGAGGAGAAGGTGCTCTGAGTGAGGAAGGCTCGCAGCGACAGAGAGAGAAACGGAGAGAGAGCGAGAGAGAGAGAGTGAGTGAGAGTGAGAAAAGGGGAGGGGCAGAGTGACGGAAGAGATTGAGAGGAGATTTGAGCAGAGTGGCCTGGCCTGCCACCTCGGGGCCTCACAGTACGGGGCCTAATTCCTAAGGCTACACTACCGCGTGTTTGTGTAGCGAACATCACTTTTCTCTCTCCTCAGAAATGTGAAGCTTTTTTTTATATATATTTTCCCCCAGCACTCTTGCCGCAGGTGATAGAAATCGCAGCTCGTTCGACGGCTCTCGATGAAATATGGCAGCGAGTGTTGAAAACGTGATGAGGCTCGCACTGCCCTCGGGACGAAGAAAGGTAGAGGGGAGGGGGAAGATTAGGATGGGATCGCAGTGGAACTGGCTGCAGGTGGTTATGGGCACGGGATGGGGGCGCGGCTCCGCGGCTCCGCAGCCTCACAGCCCCCCGGAGAGGTATACGGCCGCGCCATTTGTATTGGGCTGCAGTTCGGGTGCGCGGGGCAACGCAGCACTAGGCCGCACCCCGGTCGACCCCGACCCGCCCCCGCCGCGCCCCTGACATACACGGCTCAGCGCTCTCCGCTACAGTAACGTTTCCCCTCTTTGCAGGCTCGCAACGGAGTTGCCTACTAAAATCGCTTGGGAAACGCATGTCAATTGTTTTACATGGCTACTTATGGGAGGGAAATATCTGCCCTCGGGATTTCGATAAAATTATTATTGTATGTAGTATATGTAGTATGTATACGTACCATCCTTACGTAAACCAATTTACGAATCCCGTTTGTCCTTTCTCGACAAACCTCCGTGAAACTTTGTAAAAGGATTTTTCTTTAACTACTGCCTTTTCCCCTTTCAATTTCCGTCTCTGCTGCTTCGCCCCCTCCCCTCCCCCCTTTCTCTCGTCATCGTGACTCCTCCCTCTCTCCGTCAAGCCGCTTCCTGTCAAGCTAGTCGACAGGGCTTGGATGATCCCCAAATGCGTAGTGCCCTTCCATCTCCTCCAACCCCCTTTTTCTCTTCTCTCTCGCCTTCTCTCTTTCCCTCTCTCTTACCCTCGACAGCGGTCATCTGGGCCAAAGTTCACAACTCGTGTGGTATCTAAGAAAATAGACCTCCAAAAATTTGTCTGCTCGCCGCTTTATTTATTCGTCTCGCAGCTCCTGCAGTTATTCTTTTCTGGTGTAGCACCCTTCTTGGTTCGAGGCATAATCTAAGCTCGCCTAGTTCCTGGTTGCGATTTCCCCTCGAACTTTCAGTGCGCAGTAGATATGGGAGACGATCTTTGGTTTCCCGCTGCCTCAACACGACCCTCTAGGACCTCCAGGACCTCCAGGACCTCTGCGCCTCGCGGCCCGGCCTCTCCCGTTCGTCAGCCTCACTCCAACCCTCTCCGCCCCGGCCCAGCCCCACCCGACCGGCTTTCATTTCAGTTCTGAGGTTTACTTCCCCCCACAAAGTCAGCAGCTTATCCACCGTGTCTCGCCTCTGCTTCTCTCCCTCTCCCTCCCCGCCCCGCCCCGCCCTCTCTCTCTCTCTCTCTCTCTCTCTCTCTCTCTCTCTCTCTCTCTCTCTCTCTCGCTTTCTCTGTCCCTTTTCGTCACGCCTCGCGCCTCTCTCGGTGCCGCCCTTCTCGGCTGCGGCGGCTTCAACCTCAACTGGTGCAACTCTCGTCCCAGGCTCTGAGGTCCACTACGGGGGGAGTTAACGCGCCTTTTCTTTTATGGCGAATGTAATTAATCTATTTCGCTCTGCATGAAGGAACTGTCCTGTGCCTCTTAAGTACACACAGCAGTTGTTACTTCACTGCAAATCTGAGTCATGATTTTCACTAAAATTAAGCGACTTATTTTTATGTCGCTCAAAACGGGTGAGCAATGCTATATCGCCCATTCAGAGTTATGGGCGTTGGCACGGTATTATGACTCTCACGTGATAACGTTGCTCAAGTAGAGCGAAATGGATTTATAACGATCGTTTATAGTCATCTCGGTTATGGCTCATATACCAATGAAATGACTAAAAAAGAGTGATGTCAATCAGCTTGCTGTCTAGGGCACGATCGAATTCAGATCCCTTCGTCTACCCGTAACAGCGATAATGCTCACTCTTCCATTCACAGTGATGTCGTGTTCAGGCTGACATATCGGTCATAGAATGTGACTGACGCAAGTGAGAGTCAAGAATAAACTCAGAGGCTTTCAAAAGTAAGTTTTGGAAGGCTAGTTTTACACTGGTAAACGTGGCTTTGGAGTACAGTGAGGATTGATGGAATGGTATAGATGGATGGATGGATAGATGATGGATGGATGGATGGATGGCTGGATGGATGGATGGATGGATGGATGGATGGATGGATGGAAGGATGGATGGATGGATGGATGGATGGATGGATGGATGGATAGATGGATGGATGGATGGATGGAGCGGCAGGGGCTCCTCCAGAAGCCTGCCCGGGCCGGCCCAGCTGGCCGCCTGCTGCCCACATCTCCCTCAGAATGGAAGAGGAAATTGGATGAAGGGTGGTGGTGCGGGGCGGGGCAGGGCGGGCAGGCGGGACCCAGCGGGCGAGGGTTCGGTGGACAGCCTGCTGGGCTGTCTTTGTGGACGGGTCCACCTGGGGCGGGAGGGGGGCGGAAGAAACCAAAAGAAGAAGAAGAAGAAGGAGGGTTCCTTCAAGGGCCTCGGCGCCCTCCTGTTCGGTCCTCGGGACCCGGTCACAGGAAAAGCGTTATTTGTAGACTCCTGTCGGCGAAAAATCTAATTTGCTGGCAGTGGGTCTCGAACCGGCGACCTCGGGGGCTGCCCCATAGTAGCGCTCTCGCTGACCTGGCGCTTCTCTCTTTGGTGTGCGCAGGGGCCGCGCTGCTGGTGGGGCCGTCCTTCCAGCTCGAGCCGCCCGCCCGCGTCGACTTCGCCAACGACACCGGCGCCATGGTGGACTGCGTGGCCGCGGGGTCGCCGCCGCCCGCCGTGTCCTGGCTGTCGGAGGGCAAGCCCGTGGCCGACGTGCCCGGCGCCCTCGCCGTCCTGCACAACGGCAGCCTGCACTTCCTGCCGTTCCACGCCAGCGGCTACCGCCACGACGTGCACGCCGCCACCTACCGCTGCGTCGCCGCCAACGCCGTGGGCCGCGTCATCAGCAGGGACGTCCGCGTGCACGCCGGTAAGTCCCGAGCTCGGCGCTGTGAAAAAGACCCAAGGGGTGGACCATTTCGACTACATCATTTACACATTATCGAATATTCCATCGAAAATATCCCAAATATTCCCAGAGCTGTGCAAATTGTTCGAATTCGAATCGAATTCGAATTTGTTTGATTCGAAAGTCGAATAATTCAACATTTTGATTTGGGTTCGGTTCGACTTCGACTCACTCCGGGATCTTGGATCTTAAAAGCGTTACCCGCACGTCGCACAACTGCGCTGCCATTCGTCTTTTTCTGTTTTTCCCCCCATTTTTTCCCATAAATACCGTTTGTCACTTTTGGGCAAAATTTGCATTTCTTTTTATTTGGACTCGAAGTCTAGGCTATTAGATTCGACTCGACTTTTTTCGGGTTGATTCGATTCGGCTATTTTTTATTCATTTTTTTTGCACTTTTTCCACGTGAGCAGATTTCCATAGAAATAAGTTTCCTTGGTGGTTGACCGTCTCCATGGAATAGAGCACTAACTCCATAGAGTTATATTAAAATGCTAAAATCAACAAATAGAAAACGGCAAAACCTACTGACTGAAATTTAAAACATGTAAAGGGTGTCGGAATCGAGGCGGAGCCAAATCCGGTGTCCATTTTTGCCTAGCTCAAGCCGTTTTCGAGTTGCCAGAAAAAAGTGTTCAGATTTGGAAAATAATTAAATGGCCCTACTAAAATTCATCCGATATGCTGCACACCATTTTTTAGGTCAACACTCCGGTAATTAAAGATTTCATTTGCATGGGAAATCGTTTCAATTGTGAAGTTAGACATGTATCCCATGGGATTGCTCTTACCATAGGCAGAAGATTATTCCATGGAGACTTCTCTCATGGTTATGATTTTTCCATGAAGCCCTTACCAATAGTTTCCATTTTCCTTGGGTGCACTCCCATGGAAATCAGTTTTCTATGGAATGTCTTTGCATGGAAACCTTAGTTCCCTGGTAGAACGTCCATGGAAACAGACACCACAAGGAATGTGATGCACTGCACGGGAAATAGACCTCTACCCATGGGATAGGCATCATGGGATTCCGTGGTATCAATTGGATTTTGGGTGTAGGATGTTGTTCGCCAGGCATCATGACGCCCGAGAAAGCGTTTCTTTCGTGAAATATCTTTGGAGCTAGCATTCCGCGTAATCCCTCCAATCAGGATGATTCTGTTTCCTACTTGATTCTCATTGACTTCCGTCGACTCGTTGACTTGGACTCGCAGTTGGGCTGTGAAGCGGAAGAACGGGATAAGTCCAAAACCCATACCGGGTGTTTCACGTCTTACCGGACAGTCTAATGGGTTGCCTATCCCCTGGCCTGCAGGCGCTTTGGCGTTGAGCGCAGCGGCTAGGCGGTGGAAGGGGACGCCGCCCGCCTGGCCGCCGACGTCAGACGGTAGCGGCGGCCGGGAGGCTGGGAGAGGGGGGATGCCGCCAATGGCACCGTTCGGGACGGTGCCGCAGGGAGGGGGAGGTGGCGTCGGCGGAGCGTGGCGCACCTCACCAGGCGAATGACAACACGGCTGTGTGTTTCAACAACACGATTTCTTTATAACCGCGGACTCGCGGGGCATGCGCGAAGGACGCCGCGAAGTCCCGGGGGATGCGCGAAGGACGCCGCGGACTCGCGGAGGATGCGCGAAGGACACCGCGGACTCGCGGGGGATGCGCGAAGGACGCCGCGGACTCGCGGGGGATGCACGAAGGACGCCGCGGACTCGCGGGGGATGCGCGAAGGACGCCGCGGATTCGCGGAGGATGTCCGCGGGGTCGCGGGGGATGTTCGCGGGGTCGCGCCGGTCGCGGGGCATGGGCTAGACGGCTCACCGCCACCACGCCCCCGCCTCCCCTAAGCACCGAGCGCTGCCGAGTAAAGGGGGCTGCCCCCACCACCTCGCCTGCCCTGCCGCCGCAGCGTGCTGGCGGCGGAACGCCTGCAGACCAGGGGATAGGCAACCCATTAGACTGTCCGGTAAGACGTGAAACACCCGGTACTTTTCAGGAAATCAAATAAACTATTCATATTTTTTTTTAAATGTTATGATGTAAATGGGATGTGCTTTCATATAGGATATTACTGCCACTTTGAAGTTTTTCAATATCATATTGCTCCGTTACTGAGATTCAAGACTTGACTCCTTCTGCCAACGTAAACTTATGGACATTAGTCAACTTAACTCTTTTGATGGGCTAAGAATTTGGAGTCAAGTCTTTGGAAAATTGACGAAAAGAGTTACTTTGACTTAACTCTAAATGCATTTGTTGCATAAAGAGATTAGTCATATTAATTATCTTAAACTTTAACATAATATGGGACTCCGGAAGCTTTCCAGAAATTAAAACCATATAAAAACTCCTCCCGTCAACTTGTAATCTGAAACTCAGGCATATAGTACTGCGTTACACTTTGAAAGAAATGTGCCTGTATTTTTTGAGCAAAAGGTTAGAAGTCAACTAAACTTTTCTGATATCATGCAACATAAGGAGTCAAGTCTACTTAACTCCTTTTGCTTCTGTTGAAATTTTATGAATTTGGGGATAAGTCAACTTAGCCCCTTTTGGTTCATGATAATTATCGTACAAAACAAGTTGTGTCGACTTATCTCCTTTCACAAACCTACATCTCTCATCCTATGGGAGATACCCCCATAATATTTGGTAGACACAAGCAGACTTTAACGTACTATAAAATGCCATTAAAATCTCAGTTTGGGGGTAAGTGAAGTTATCCCCTTCTTCCGCTTCACAGCCCAGTTGATCATCGAAGAAAACTTTTCCCCGTAAAGTCTACAGCAAATATACACAATGCGCATGCGTAAGCGCGTTGTGGGCCTGTCGGGATCGCTGCAGGCCACAGCACTCGGAGTGAGGCGTTCACAGCGGCAATACTCCCGGGTTAATTTCGTGAGCAAACGACCGCAGCCTATGGGCCGCGGGTGTAGGCCGAGGCGCCGCTCGCAAAGTCCTTCAGCGCGGCTCGGCCTGGGTGATACGGTTCTTGTCGGTGCAGAAATACGGGGAAGGTGCTAGCTGTAGGTGTGTTAAGTTGGTAGTGGAATATTTATATGAGGCACTCAGCAAAGATGGAAAGGAAAAACATTGCAAGTTTTGTCTCATGAATATTCTTTTGGTGGACGGGTCGAAAAAATATAGAGAATATATGCTAATTGGAAAATTTTGATGAGGCCCTCCTTCCTTTTGGTCGTGACCCGTTTGGGGCTGCTGCTTCGCCGCTGTCGCGAGGTGGCGGACGAGGGGAGTGGCGGTGGCAACACCACCATACCGCATGGCAAGTAGGCCGTTCCGCAGCAGGAAGCGCGGCAGCGTGGTGGGAGAGGATGGGGAGGGAAACCTCCGCCACGGCATTTCAATATGCTGGACCCGCTGCTTTTATTTACAGTTCTGTCTGCCGGTCTGCCCTTCCTTCTCTCTCTCTCTCTCTCTCTCTCTCTCTCTCTCTCTCTCTCTCTCTCTCTCTCTCTCTCTCTCTCTCTCTCCCCCCCCCCTCTTCCTCCCCCCTCTTCCTCTTTTCCCCTCGATGGTTGGCTCAAAATTCGTCCGTCTCTGTGCAGCTGTGCTTACACCCGGCTACCCTCCGCCTTTTCCACTTTTTTTTTTCGGGAAAGCATGTCGCGAAAAGAATTACCTTGGCACATCCAGGAGAGGGATCTTGAAAGTATTTGAATGCCTGGACGTAAGACCGCCGTTATCTCTGGCCTAGTTCCAACCGCCTGCAGAGAGAGAGAGAGAGAGAGAGAGAGAGAGAGAGAGAGAGAGAGAGAGAGAGAGAGAGAGAGAGAGAGAGAGAGGGGGGGGGGAGCGAGATGTATAAGGGAATGATGAAGAGAAAGAGTTATCTGCTGTGAGGTCGGGGGGGGGGGGGGGGGGAGGGGGGGGAAGGCGAATTGAGCTGACCCCTGACAAGCCCTTCGGTGGGCCCTTAGCCGCGCGCTCACCCACGGGAGGGCCCTCTAGCCCCTTTGCGGTTTGTGTCACTTGGACGCTCGCCAAACTTGCCATTAAGGGAAGGTTGGATGGAAAAAAATTGGGGTGGGCCTGTCCTGTCGGTGGACCGCTCCGTATCGAAGGGAGGGTCCAGATCTAGGGGGTGGGGGTGGGTGCGTCGGCTCGTGCTGTTAGGCTGCAACAAAATACTGAACAACACTGGTCGTTTAAGTATTTTTTCTTTCCTCCTGTCGTCCGTTTGTTGCCACTCGGAATAAAGTAGCCCGCCCTGCGCTGGACGCGTGCTGCCGAACCGATCCGCCGGTGTGTACAAGTCAGCTTGGAGTGCCTGCTCTGCCTCCCGCCCCCTTGTTCTTCTCTCTCTCTCTCTCTCTCTCTCTCTCTCTCTCTCTTTCTCTCTCTCTCTCTCTCTCTCTCTCTCTCTCTCTCTCTCTCGCTCGCTCGCTCTCCGGAGCGGGTAGATTTAGGACCTCATGGGGGACCACATGTGTGACCGGGCGAAAGCGCCTAGGGAGCCTGCGAGCAGCATGGCACTGACGTGTTGGTGCCTCCTCTGGGCAGGGCGCAAGGGGGGAGGTCTGCTGGGCAACGGACAGTGAGGGAGAGAGGCAAGAAATCTCTTGTTTCCCCTCTTTCGCACAAAGCGCAAGAATCTGAGGGGAGGGAAAAGCGGGAGATAGAGGGAAGTGAGTGATCGGTGTAGTAGTGTTGTCCCGACGGCACCATGAATAACGACACGAATCCAGTATCGACACGCCAATTACACAGAGTCACTCCTTCACTGGGCCACAGCACTGTGTTTGGTTTCCTTTATTTTCTTGTTCATTTTTTTTTCGGAGCGCGGGCAGTGCAGAATTGTGGACCGACGTAGTTTGACCCCCCCCCCCCCTCCCTGCGTCAAAAAGAAGTGAAAAATTATTTTAGAAGTTTACGGCGCCTTGTACACTGTTAAAAATCCACTGTAATTTTACAACCAACTATTGTACGGCTTTTGTGGGAAAACTACGACTCAACCTGTAAAACAAAGCTGGAGTCGTAATTTGACAATTCAGAATTGTAAAAATATAGCTCACTGTTAAAAGCTTACGGTGGATTTCCCTGTAAGCTACGGTGAACCGCTGCAGCACTGTAGCTTACGGTGATATTCACTGTAGCTTACAGTGATATTCACCGTAGCTTACGGTGAATGTTACAGTAGCTTACGGTGCTGCAAGGGTTCACCGTAGCTTACGGTGAGATTCACCGTAAGCTTTTAACAGTGCTGACCCGTAATTTAATTACTGAACCGTAAAATGATTGTGCCATTGTGTAATGATGACTGGGTCGTAATTTTAGCCCAATGCATAGAAATCAAACTTATTTGTAGGAAGCGGAACATCTTAATAAACAGAACTCATACCATAAGAAAAAAATACTTCAAATTTACAAAAGATCAATTGATGGAACAATTTTGGGTGCTTACAAAATGTTTTCGCTTCACTTTGACCTCACTTGGTCCTCACTTTAATTTCGCTAGATGATGTCAAACTGACTTAAATTAAAGTAAAGACCTGCTGAAGACCAAGTGCAGCCAAATGAGGTGAAGACATTGTGGGAGCACCCTTTACGGTTGAAGTCGTGGTCTGACAGCTTGATTCGTATTTTGACGTTCAAGCTGTAATTGTACAGGTACACCCGTAAAGCTTCAATACAACTGAACTGGTAAAGTATGAAGTGACCGTCTCTTTGGCTTTACAACTAAAGTTGTAATTCTACAACCTTGTTGTAAAAGCAGTTTACGACACCTGTCGCCTCAAAAATTAGCTAATGATTTGTCGTAAAAATACAGTAATTTTTTTAACTGTGTACGCTGTGAGCCCCGTGAGTGGTACCTGTGTTTTATATCTTGTAAGGCTGATTAGTTTTTACTGAGGACCCGATGATCGTGCGCCTTTTGGCGACGGACGCCTCTTCCACTCCTTCCTTCACGCCTGCCTTTACACTCACAACCCTTTTCTCTGCAGCCGAAAACCACAATAAAATACCGACTCAACTCAGCCTGTGGCCTGGCTGCACTGCACAAGATGCCGGTGGTGTTTGGTGGTGGTGGTGTGTGTGTGGGGAGAGGGGGGGGGGAGGGACTGCTGGTGGGGGTCGACTGTGGCTGAGTCGAAGGCTCTGCAGCTCGCACGTGCACCTCTTCGCCTGAGCCTGCTTCCCTCACGCTCCAGCAGGTCGTTTGTATTTCGTTTCAAAAACTCCTTTACTGTTGTATCTTTTTGGGATCCGCGAACACACAACCGAAAAATAAATAAAGGGCGCGGAGGAATTTTCTTGTGGGCAGGAAAACATGAAAAATTAAAAATTCTAACGCTGAACACGTTAAACGGCCCCCTAGGTTTTAAAACTTGCCACAAAATGAGAGAGAACTTCGAAATACAAAGTCAGAACTATTTGTACGGATCACATCACCAAATTTTTATCCGCCAAACATCGGTCTCCAAAAATGTTGCCCAGCAGTTTAGCTGTCAGCAGCACCACCTGGATGATCACTCAATGCAGCCATCGGCCAAAAATAAGTGGGTTCCGGTTTTACATTTGCCATACCCGCTAAACCTTATGAACTTTTTTTATATGCAGTTACCGATTTCTGAGATTTCATAGCAGGCGAAACAGATAGGATGTTGTTGGGAGAAGGCGAAAAAAATGGGATGTTGTTGGGAGTCGGCGAAATAGATAGGAGCTTGTTGCACACACACGTCAAATTACAAGCTTATCATTCACAGTGGATGGTTGGTCATCAAGTAGTAAGGAAGGCTATATTTCTCTAACTTTTCAACGTGTAGACCAAACATTTCACCCCAAAACTTTTTCTCTAGAATGTGACCATTTTCCTGGGGAACATAATGGAGAGGCTATTTTTGAGAAAGTAAAGGAAATGGTAGCGTCTTGGGGAATTGATATTGAAGACACAATGAAAGATGTGTATGTGGTGTCTGATTGTGCTCCTAACATGGTCACAGCCTTTAGGAACAGAAGTGTAGCACACATTAAATGTGCTGCACACATGTTACATACAGTAGTAGAAGAATCTTTAAAAGAAGCGGACAGAAATTGAAACCTTGCTTAGCAGGTGTCGCCTAATAGTTGGCCATTACAATCATAGCGATAAATCACATGCCAGAATTCAAGAAGTTCAGAGCGCCAAGGTTTGCCAGAACATGAACTTATACAGTCAGTTGACACCAGGTGGAATAGCACCTATCTAATGCTTAACAGGCTTTAAAGAGCAAAAAGATGCTTTGTGTGTAGATCTGCCAAAAGTTGGAGAGATTGCAAACAAAACCGTTGTGCTAACAAATGAAGACTGGGATAAGATAACAGATTTGAATACTGTTCTAGCACATGTTCACGAAGCCACCCTGGAACTAGGAAGGGAAGACTTCCCCATCTTTTCCATAGTCCTTCCAATAGTGTCTTCAATCCAACAAGCACTGACAAGTTCATAGCAAAACTCAAATTTTGCAAAACATTAAGTCTGCATTGTTTCGAAATATTAGATCTAGGTTTGCTTGTTGTGAGCATGAAAACCAGTACGTCTTGGATGTCTTGGCTACTGCACTCGATCCAAGATTCAAGTTGGCTATGTTTGAGGAAAGGCAAACACTTACTGTGACGACTCTCCTCAAACAATCTGCTAGGTCTCATGCAAGGGCGGCAGCTAGAGAAGAGCCAGAACAGGAAGAGGCGGCAACAACAGAAGATAATTCTTCAGAAAAAGGAACCGTGTGGAACATTTTGAAAGACAGAGAAGGAAGAAATACTACACAGGCCAGAGTGAGGCATGTGGATCCCGCATTGGAGAAGAGGTACAATTTTGATTGAATTTTTAAAACAAAAACTTAAAATTATCTTAATTTGATGAACTTAATTAAATTAAATTTATATTTGATTTGTGATCTTCCAGGTTGATAAATATTTAGGGGCGGGGTTCACAAGAACTAAAAGTCACAAGAGCTAAAGTTCACAACACTGCATTGACATTTTTATTCTACCATTCAATTTTGGCTGGGCACTGGGTGCTCTCGACTCTCAATTTCTATAGAAACTGAGGATGCAAATTCATTATATGTAAAAACGTTGCGAGACAGCTTGACATCAGACCTATCTCAAAAAAATCTAATTTTCATAGTATTTTTCATTGTAGTTTTGTACGAATCGACTCGGCATGAATAGCCGGGGTAAGGGGTCATCGTCTGCTAGAATAAAAATAAAGAAAACTCAGGGGCCTGAGCAATAGGCATCCCTAACGGGGGCCTAAAAATGTTTGCTCTGTGAGAACGGCTTCAACTGCATGGACGGGCCGGGTCTGGTGGACCAATAGCAGGGTGGCCCTTTGTTTTTAGGGAGAGACTGAAGAGGAGAAGTGATAGGCTGTACCGAAGTGAGGGTGAAGGAGTCTGCATCGGAATTCATTATTTCCCCAGGTGAAGGGTAGCATCTAAAGAAGAATGAAAGGGGGGGGGGCAGCAGGTGTGGGGGATGGTACTGACAAAGCACAGAAAGAGAGTAGCCAAAAGGGAAGGGGACTTATCGATGTGGGCTGCTTCCCCTTACAGGTAAGGGATCCCTCGGGAAATAATTGTATGCTGTCCATCTATCCATCCATCCATCCATCCATCCATATCGACCTATTCATCCATCCAGTCGGTAAAAACAATGTCTCATTTTTTGAGGAAAAAGGGAAAACTTTGCGGAACTCCCTGATTTTGAAGAGAAATCCTCAGATTTTGAGGAACTCGAGTTCCACAATAAATGAGGGTGTCTCCCCCATATTTTTCTAAGTCAACATCCTTAAAATCCGAGGAGTTTTCCTCAAAATAAGAAAGCTCCTTAAAGTTGTCCCTTTTCTTTCAAAAAAAGAGGCATTGTTTTTGCCGTGCACCCACCCATCCATTTAACAATCCTCCATCATCCGGCCCATCTTGAGTGGATCACGGCCTGTGCGTTGGCCCTTGTCGGCTCCTTACCGCTCCGGAGCCACTCTGTCGCCCCGCCCCACCCTTCTCTGCCTCCAGATCAGATCTCTATTGGCGGAATTTTGCCGAGGCCGTCTCTGTAATTTAGTTGGAACGCGGATCGCGTACAGCAGGAGCGGCTGCGGCGGCGGCACGGCAGTCGGCTCAAGGGGTTGCGTTGAGTGGCTCTCAGACACAGCGCGGCTCACTTTTACATCGGACTTATTCAAACATTCATTCGTGATCACAACAGAAATTCTCTTTATCCTCCTCCTGACCTAAGAAAGTCTATAATGAGCGGATGCCGCTATGCCGCTGCCTTGCAGGTGAGTGAATATTTCCACAATGTCACTGTTGTGCGACAAATAACTGGATACATTTTTAAGTGAGTGAATACTGCCCATGAGACAGCGAATAACTCACTCACTAGGCTAGCTCGAAAAAAATATGTGTACCCAGAAACACACAGAGGCTGTATATGTCTGTGCCGCCAGCAAAATTAAATATAGAAATACAAGAATTCCGGACATTGCCAGAATTCCAAGACTTCCAAGCAGAGTGTAGTGCTCCTTGCCTCTCCCCGATGCACTACGACGGAGTTCTCCACAATCTCTGGGGCCCCGCCTGGCCTGGCCCCATTCTGCCCGCCTCTCCTCTCCGCTGCGTCCCGGCCCCGACAAAAGCAAGACTTTTCTGAATGTGTGAACTTGAATAACTCTCGATTTGGGAAAAGAGTTGGGCTCCCAAGTCCCCTGGCGGTCGTGCGTGACTTGCGCGCGCATCGCGTTTGAGTGTCGGAATAATGCGAGGGAATAATTTTCTCATTGAAATGTTCTTGATATTGATATCTTTCTTCAAATTGTTTTATTTTCCCCTTGTGTGATGCGGATGTGATATGTTTGGGATTTCTTTTGCGGAATGTTCAGCTCTGTGTCAACGGTTACATATGTTGGTTGAACACGTTTGATGACTGTTATCTTCTCACGCAGCAGACCACTCCGTCCAAACTCCCTCAGATCAAGTTTTCAACTTCCAGCTCCGCTTTCTGTGTGGCCAGCCTGCCGTCCCGCTTCGAGCGCCCCCCACTATGTAGGCTTCCTGTCGCTCTAAACTTGTCCCCCCCCCCCCTCCCCCACCCCCTGGTCCCCTTATGTCCCCTGCAGCGTCCTCCCAGCTGTTGGAGGATGGCTATTAATGAATGCACCCGCGCGCGCGTAGGAAGGGTTTTGAAAACTCTCTGTCAACTTCCCATGAAAAATTGCCCCAGAAATAATTGCTGAGCCAAGCTAAGCCATATTTCTGCAAAAGTGTAGTTCGTCGTAAGTCTGCTGGCCTATCTATATGTGAAAAGCAAGCGTTTCGCAGTCACCGAGTTCCTTTGAAGAAAATATATATTTGGCAAAATGAGTTAAGCCAAAACCCTTAGGATGATGCAAATCCTACTCTGGCGAATTCTCTTTAGCAATATTTCCCGTTCTATGATACCTCTTTGTAACGGTGAGTCACCCCTGGAGAAGGCTGCTGTGGACCTTCAGGCAGGGGTACCGCGCGGGAGCAGACCAGCTGCCGGGTCAAGCCACCCAGGACCCAGGAGTTTAGAGGAGGGGAGCGAGGTGACGGTTAACACAGTTCAAGTGAGGCGAGGCAGTCCCGGGTGCGGCGGAGCGCGGCGGAGCGCGGCGTGCTGGGGTGGCAAACAACCAACAGTCCGAAGAGAGAACAACTTGTTGGATTGACGGGGACTAAATGGGACTCAAGTGCAAGGCACCGTCGAGGGGTGAGGGAATTTCCCGGGGCTTATTGCCCTGAGGCAAAGGAATATGTGAAGATATTTAGATTTGAAGTTATGAACCTCTGTGGTCGTCCTTTCTAGGCAATAATTATAAAAGAAGTTCTTTGTTCAAGAAAAATCACTGTAGATGGCAAAATGCTCTTCATGCTGCCATTATGAGCATTGTATTCTGTAGAGACTGTTAATTTTTTATGCTAATTTCAATGACAAATCTTAGCCTCCACTGTGCGCAAGAACTTCAAAAATAAAATAACAAATAAAAAAAATCACGGTTTCATAAAATTCTGGTAGACAACGAAGTTTTTAAATTAGGGCAAAATTATTGGGAGGGCTTAGTAAAACTGAAATAAAATCTGGTATATTCTATGAATAAAGATCTAAAGGACTACTTACGCGTAGACGTGTGTTATATAACGTAGATAAAACCTTTTTGAGAAAGTTCAGTTCAAGTTTGAATATTTCGACGGTATTGTGAGTGTTCGGCTGGCACGCTCGGGACCGCTGTGCCACAACGGGATGCGCTCTGTGGGGAGAGCGCGGAGTTGAGGCGTTGTTATCACAAGATGCCAACCGAAAACAAATGCAAAAGATCACAAATCCCCTTACGTTACGATTTGAACTTATTCTCTGAGGTTGGAAGAAGTCTTCTGTTTTTCCGGTAAAATGAAGTAGGATTCGAAAGGGTGGTACGGTGGTCACTTGCGAATTTCAGTGGTGTCATCTCTTTCTGGTGCAGTTGAGCTTTGTTTGAACGCAGACTTGATAGCTTTCTCTTTCGTTTTGTGCACATGTTGGCTCTGCTCCGCCTACCCCCATCACGAAAAAATATCCCCTTCTCTTGGTGATTACAGCTGACAAGTCGAGCATTACCATAGCCACTGAAATTTCAATTCAAATTTACTGAAAATCTTTAGTTCAAATTTCAATGAAACTTTAAAAGTTAATTTACAAGATTAAATACAAAAACTAGAGGTCATAATTTCCAAATCCCTTCGGCAGATTTTTTCCTCCCGTAAGGGACCATATGTAACACGCGTTTCCCAGCGATCTTAAAAGGGAACTCCGTTGCCTAAAATGAAAGCATCCTAGGCGACACTTGCGGCAATAGCGTTCCTTGCGTGCCCAACACAGCAACACAGGGATCATTACTAGTACATTTTTGTGAGTACACTGTGCAACTTGCAAAGTGATTCGCTTCTGCTTTTTGGTTCGCGGGTTGCGACTGCTGGCCTCGCGACGAACGCCGCAGCAATACAAGACGCAGCGCCACATTAAATCGCCGATGGAACAGCTCGTCTCGGCTTGGCCGGGCCGGGCCGGGCCCACCCTACTGCCCCGCCGCGCTGCTGTGCCCTTCCTTCCCCCAGAGCAGGTGCGGCGCAGCTGAGTCGTCCCATCCCCCTCTCTCTCGAGCACCCTTCTCTCGCTCTCTCACTCGCCCTCTCTCGCTTTCTCACTTTCTCTAGCTCTCTCCCGCCTGCTGCTGTCCGGCGCGCCGCCGGATCAATCGGTCCCAGATTTATCAACGTCTCTGCCGCCTGCCGCGGTTTGTCACTGTCGTGTCGGGCAAGATATATTACGAGGGCCGAAGAAGAAGGAATAGTAGTGGCAACGGTAGTGTCTGGCGTGCCGCGAGCTCGCGGGCCACGCGGATAGGGGGCATACATTGAATATATCATAATTTTGACAGACCTCCAAGTTATCGAAACATATTGATCCTAATTGACGGGCTGCAATAAGTTACGCCTTGTTCTTCTTTTTTTTTCTCTTTTGTTTATGGCACCGCCCCTTATTATTTTGACTAGCTCTTCGTTATCCCCTAGTTGTTGTTTTTTTCTCTCTTCCATCGCCTTAGCCTACTTTCCTCTCTTTTCTCTCCTCTCCCTCTCCTCCTCCCCCCCCCCCTTTCTCTCTCTCTCTCTCTCTCTCTCTCTCTCTCTCTCTCTCTCTCTCTCTCTCTCTCTCTCTCTCTCTCTCTCTCCCTCTCTCGTTCTCTCTTCAAACGGCAGGCGCGCCTCTGGTAGTTAATGCGAAGCTGTTAATTAATAGAACCACTCGCTCCCCCTCCCCTCTACTCCTAGCCGTCTGAGCCTCGCCCGCACTAATCAGCTTCGTTTGTAAACAGTGAATGCCAGGAGCCAGGGCGGCCAGGGCGGCCAGGGCGGCCAGGGCGGGCAAGGCTGTCGGGATGTCTGACGGCGAGGGTTCCTGCCCCCCAACTTACCTATCGCGCCGCAAACCTGTAACCCAGCAGCAGGCCCCGGAGCGCCCCCCCGGTGCTCCCGCGTCTGGTCCCCACCCCATCCACCCTACCCTCCCTGACTGGCTTGGAGGTAGGGGATAAACTGATTCGTTATAAAAACGATAAGGGTAGAAAGCAGGGAACCCCTGCGAGGTCTAGAGGCCGCGAGAAGGGGCCTGTATTGGAAGAAGTGAGGGAGTGTAGCGCTCTGTATCTGATAAGTTCATAATTTGACTCACGTAAGTACTATTTTTCTTCTTTTGCAGTGGTGCTGCAGGACTACGTGGTGCAGGTCTTCTACAACAAGAACGTCATGCGCGGCAACACGGCCATCCTCAAGTGCACCATCCCCAGCTTCGTCCGCGACTACATCACGGTTATCTCCTGGCTCAAGGACGACTCCTTCAACATCTACCCGTCCCCGAAAGGAGGTAGGTGTAGATGTCTCCACGTGAGAACTCATCCCTCGCTTGACTTGACAATGCGCTGGAAAGTTTGGACGTTTTTCTACTCCAAGAATCCAAATCAGTGCATGAATGTCACTCACTTGCAAGTGAGATAACTTTTTTTTTTCGATCTTCTGTCGGTGCACGACACAGTATAGATATACTTGTGGTTGAAATAATGCCCATTCATACAAGAATTAGTCAGTTCCTTAACATGCTTGAAGTGTGCAGACGCGGGTATACGGGTGTAAGAGTAAGAATAATTTGACAAAAGCCTACTCGCAAAATAACAAATCGCTCAGCTAAAATTAGAAGTGAAAATTAGCTCTACGGCTGAAAACTGAAAACGGCAGAAAAATAAATAGCAGAGTAGATTGAAAAAGCACCGTAGCCTCAAAATTACCCGCACCTATTCGGCTGAAAAACTAGTACGCACGCATTTTTTTTTTCTAAGACGTGATTTTTTTTTCCTGTTGAAATGGGCGGAACATGTCCCTTTCTTACCTTCCAGTACACTGGTAAAACTAAGGCGTAACCTTACGCCCTTTCTCAAGCGTACTGTGATTACGCTTGAGAAAGGGCGTAATAGGTCTATCAGCTCCAATTTGCCCTATCTAAATGTATGGGAGAAATTCTGTCCTACGCCTTATTTCAAGCGTAATAACCTCTTCAAGCGTAACTGTACGCCTTTTTCAAGCATACAGTTACGCCTTAGTTTTACCAGTGTAAGCAACATTATTCGTGCTCGTTGATTTTTAGTCCAGGTTACGATGCGGAGCATCGTGGTCCGTCGGCACACCAGACACTAGCCTGGGACCGGGAGCAGGTTGGGAGGGCGCTCTCGATACCTGGTCGTGCTAGGTGGGGTGGGGCCGGACGGGGCGGCTCGGGGTGGGGCAGGGCGCACACTCCAGGAGGGCTTCAAGAGGACCAGCACGGCGGGCGGGGGGAGACAGAAGCACTGTTGAAGGACCCATCGCCACTGTACAGGACGCGGCATGCGGCCGTGGCTGTGCGGGGAAGAGACAAAGATCGAAACACACGCAAAAAAATATATCGCGTCTAAGAAAAGAAAAGTAATAAGCATGTGTTCTTATTTTTTATTTACTTGTATGGGCGCAGCTAATTTTTGAGCTGCGCGGTGCTTATTTTCTAGCTACGCTGCTATTTGATTTTCCGCTGTGTCTTAAATGTTTAGCCGTGGCGCTAATTTTTCACTTCTAATTTCAGCTGCGTGATTCTTTTTTTTTTTTTTTTTTTTTTTTTTTTTTTTGTCTTGCCTCCACCCCCTAAAAAAAAGACAAGTCCAATATGTTTGAATCAACATCCATTTGAACTTTTAGTAAGCGAGATGATGTGCCCCTCATTCACAGCCACACGCGAAAAGATGTGAAAAATCTGGATCTAGGTACACTGAAAAAAAAAACGTGCGATATAATGCCATTCAAAGGCACAAATGCAATAGCGCCTTCGGGAAGGCACTAAAACAGCTGAAAATAGCCTTTGGAGACAAGTAGCGTCTTTGTAAAGGCACTGTTTTACTAACGCCTCGGAAAAGGCATTAGATAGCACTTTTGGTTTTTCAGTGAAGGAGACACACTGATGAAAAACTAATCGGATCCTGAGACAAAACCATAAGGCTACTTCATGCCTAAAAATTAGAATAACGGTTTAAAACCTAACACGACAGCAGAAACATAAATAGCTGGGTAGCTAGAAAATAAGCACCGTAGCTAAAAAATTAGCTGCACGTACAGAAAATAAAAAGTACACCTGCTAATTGTGTTTGGCTCGAACGCGAATTGTTTATTTGCGTGCACCCAGCTTGCACAGCAGCTCATATTGCGTTCGTTCAAGTTTACTTTCAAGTGCCGTTAATGGCAAAGGACATGTTGTTTCCGCGGTTAGGAACGCAGAACAGCAGCAGGGAGCATCCGGCTCAAAGGTGCTTCCTCTGTTTGCCCTGCTGGAGTTGCTGTTGCAGTCCTTGGTGTCGCCGCACGCGCGCGCCAAACACTTGAAGAGCGCGCGGGTCGGTCCGGAGGCGCCCTGGAGAGGGGAAAACGCCGCGGCGGCGCCCCCCGCCCCTCCCCATTTCAATTTACATTTGAGATTTAACTGGGACAAGTTAGGCGTTAGGCTCCAGGAGGCACCGCGCCACACCGCACCCCGCCGCGCCCGCCGGGTCGCGTCCGGGGCGCACCCCGCGAGGTCTCGCGAGCACAACGGAGCGCCGCAGCCTCGTACGCAGCCCATGCAATGAATGGCGCTGGGCGAGCCGGACCGGGGCGGGCAGGGGAAAGGTCGGGAGAGCTGAGGGGCAGGGATCACGGGCAGAGCGGAAATGAGCTACTTGATCACCGACCGGGCCAAGAGAGCGGCAGCCAGAGAAAGGAGGAGAGAGGGAAAGAGAGAGGGAGAGAGAGAGAGAGAGAGAGAGGGAGAGGGAGAGGGAGGGAGGGAGGGAGGGAGGGAGGGAGGAAGGGAGGGAGGGAGGGGAGTATGAAGGGTGGAGAGGGATAAATTGTAAAAGAAGGGAAGTCCCACCCGCGGCCCATCCCGGCCGCCTTCCTTCTCGTCCCGCTCCCCTCTCCGTGGCAGAATATAAGATCAAGAGGAAGTCGGCAGCGCGGGGATACACACATCGCGCCAACACAAACCGAAACACAAACAGCAGAGAGAAAGAAAGAGGGAGAGAGAGGAAGGATGTAAAATAGTATACGGGAGGGGAAAGAGGAGGGCCTGGGGTAGGGCCTCCAGCTGTGACTCTGAGAGTCACGGACTCTCGCAAAGACGACTTGGAGCTTTTTTTCAAATTTTCTTCGATCATCATTTGTAATTCACACATAAAACGAAGGAAAGGTGGTGAGGTCAGCTGATGATATCGAAACATTGAGTAAGATAACCAAATAGCTCTAATCAATGAGCCCGAGGAAGTGTACAGCTATGCCCGCGCTATCCTATACCAATAATAAGGGTGAGAGTTCTCGCCCTCACGTTTGCTCTTGCTGGTCGAGCCTGTTTGCCCATTGACCCAGTGACCCGACCCGGCGAGTATGCAGCCTCTCCATTAGGAGGCCGTGCAGCTGTTGCACCTGCAGGTGGCACCGCCGCACCTTGCCCTACCCCACCCCGCCCCGCCACGCCACGCCCCGCCCCGCCCCGCCCCGCCCGACACGTGCTGCCGCCACACTCTTGGCAGGCGGGGCACGAGCCCCTGATATGGTTAGGGGGCCCGTCGGGACCCGGCCGGAGCGGAACCCGGGAGCAGCGGTGTGGGTGAGGGAGGGACAGAGGAGTGAGTGTGTGCGTGTGTGTGAGAGAGAGAGAGGGGGGGAGGGAGTAAGGAATGGTTGCGGGCAGCACGGCACGCAATGAGCGAGCTAGTAGAGCAAGCGAGACGGAGCGAAGAGCGAGGAGAGAGCGAAGGTGCTTTCGGGTCGGGGGTGGGCTGGTGGTGGCCACGGTGCTATGGGCCAGGGCAGGGCCTTCGAGGCCTCCACGCGAGGTAAAGCCCGCCCGCCTCGGCGTTCCACCGTGGGGGTCCAGGGTCCACTCACTATGAGCAGGCGGGCCCTGCCGTCCGGCCCCGTGCGGCCCAACCACCACGCCCACCCCCATTTATATCACTACTCGGCGAATTTTTCACTGCCCGCCACTGTGTGTGCGTGAGTGTGTTTATGTGTGTGAGAGAGAGAGGGGGGGGGGGGCAAGGAGGGTTGGAGGGGGAATAAAGGAGAGGGAGAGAAAGAAAGGATGTGAGATCCGCCGCGATCCACGGGGAGTTGGCGCTGTCCTGTCTGGTATTTAAGTCATAATCGCAAATTGCGAAATACGACGAAGTGAGACGTGATGGATCTGCGGATGAAATGGCACCCAGGAACGTTTACGGAGAGCTTTCGAGTGCGGGAGAGGCCCGGTGGGTTACGGTTACGGGTCTCAAGGGAGAGGATACGAGACTGGGTGCCCCAGGAGCACTTCCACCCTCTCTCTCTCTCTCTCTCTCTCTGTCTCTCTCTCTCTCTCTCTCTCTCTCTCTCTCTCTGTCTCTCTCTCTCTCTCTCTCTCTCTCTCTCTCTCTCTCTCTCTCTCTCTCTCTCTCTCTCTCTCTCTCTCTCTCTCTCTCGCCCTCTGCGCGCCCGCACGCCAGAGGATGAATGTTTAACCGGCTGCCTTTCCATATGCGTAGGCAGAGACTGGCAGGGAGACCGGGCTGAACAGATGGCGTGGGGTAGCGGGGGCCTCCGGGCCCCGGCTGGGCTGCCCCGCGGGGGCCCTGGCCGCACCGCCCGCCCCACCAACCACGTCGGTAGGATTGATGCCCACACGAGCCCTGACCCCGGCGGGGCGGGGCGGGGCGGGGCAGGTCCGCTGCATCTGCTGAGGAATTTGCACTACACCATCTGTGCCGAGCGACATAACTCACCTCACGTCTGCCATGGAGGTCGAACTCGATATATCGAACCACGTGGGGTGCAAAAAAAAAATGTGTCATTCCTCATAGAAGGGGATAGGAAGTTTTCGTCCGTACAAAAACAAAAGTACACGGGCGTGGGAAAAATGAAAGAAATGAAAACGCACCTCGGTGAAAGGGGAAAGAGTGAGCGCGAGGACGAAGGGTAGAAAGGCAGAGAGGCCCCTGGCAGCGAATGCTATCTGTCTGCTGCAGCGAGCCTGTCTGTCACGGAGCGCAGCGCGCCTGAAAAGTGCTCCTCCTGACCTCTGGTGCCGGGCCGTGGGGATGCAGACAGTCCGACAGACAGACCGGGGGGCACAGCTTGGAGCTGCACTCGACGCAAGCCGCTGCACCAGACCAACAGATGCTGTACGCCCCGCCGACTTTTTCCGAAGAGCGCTCGCTCCGCTCTGGCTCTCTCGCTCTCATCATGGGCTTCGCCCTGGGTGCGAGGGAGACTGAGCGAGCAGGAGAGAGCTCGTCGGAATATGTCGGCTGCCCTCTCCGGGGTGGAGGGGGGAGGGGGGGGCGGGGGCACCGAGGCTCTGTAACTGCGCTCCAAAGGGGAGAGAAAAGAGTCTTGGGGGTGGAACGGGGGAGCAGGGAGGACTGCGAGGGAGGAGGTGGGAGGTGGACGGTTGTGGAAATAGAATAAGAGGCCCAGTTTCTGCCGCCGACACGGGCATACTCCGCCTTGCAGTAGCAGCAGCAGTGAGCCAGCTGCACCGCCCCCGCCCCACACAAGAGCTGTCCTACTTGTGATCTCTCTCTCTCTCTCTCTCTCTCTCTCTCTCTCTCTCTCTCTCTCTCTCTCTCTCTCTCTCTCTCTCTCTCTCTCTCTCTCTCTCTCTCCCTCACTCTCGCTCGCTCGCTCACACACACATACACTCCCATTTCAATTCGAAGGACCTGTGCACAAGACTTTTAGTACAATCACCCACTCCATGTTCGTTCTTCCGATGAAGGGAACGGGGTGAAATAAGGACCAAGACTACCTCCCCGAAGGTTGTACACTGGTTCTCCACCTATAGGTCAAGTCTATTTCCTTCACATCCGGCTTATAGTAACACACAATAGACCCTGTCAGCATTAGCGAAGTGAAGAACAACAGACCGCAAAGAGTTTCTTTATATCACCTAAACGTGCACAGTAAAACTGGCCCCTTGGTTTTCAAGGTAAATTTCTTGATTTTCAAGTCGGTTTGGAAAAACCAAGACCTTTCCGATGACGTCATAAAAACCATGACAATTTTCAAGACATATGCTGTCTTGCAATTTTTGCGATTTTTCAAGACGACGCCTTGAAAACTAATAGCAATTTCTTAATAATCGTCCTAGTTTTGGTTTTTCCAAAACGTCTTGAAAACCAAAGACGCCAGTTTTACCGTGTGCCCAAAATACTTGACTAAAATGTCGTGTTTACATTTTATTAAAGTTTTCATGAACGTTTGGGTTATGAAAAGCAACTGTTTCGGTCTGTTGATCTTCGCATTCTTGTTATCTTCACATCGCTAATGCTGAAAGGGTCTTTACACACAGAATGTCCAGTCATATAGGTAATACATATCGCTCGTCCCTAAATCAAAACACGCACGCTGCAGCGACTCTAGTGAAACCACGTACCGCCGCACGACCCTAGTGAAACCACGTATCGCCGCGCGACTCCAGAGAAACCACGTATCGCATTTTTCGGCCATTTTTTGAGAACTATATATTTGGATTCAGAGAAAAATTTTGAATCGAATAGTGTAGGTTTTAAAATTTACACAAAAAATGAGATACGTGGTTTGACTGGAGTCACGCAACGATACGTGGTTTCACTAGGGTCGCGCGGCGGTACGTGGTTTCACTAGAGTCGCTGCAGCGTGCGTGTTTTGATTTAGGGACGAGCGATATGTAATAGATAGTAATATATAGTAGAGTGGGAGTAATATAAATGCGAAATTGTGGTAATATATGCAAGTAACACATGGTAATATACAGGTAATACAGCCACCGCGTACGAAATAATATACGAGTTGACAACCCTTTCACTCCTTTGCTGTGGGGTTTCTTGTTTTCCTAGGTTTTTCTTTTGTTTTTCACGATCTTCCCAACTTTTTCTTGGTCTTCCCAATATCTGTTTTCCTAGGATCTTCTAAAGGCTCCCCACCGTTTTCTTTGGTTTTCGCTCATCTTCATTGGTCTCCCCTTACATTTTCCAGGCTTCCTTAAAATTTATCTCTCTTCCCTCAAATTTTTCCGGTTTCCCCTAAATATTTTTTGGTTTTCCCTCACCATTTGTGGCGTACAATTTTATAAGTCGGTTTTCTTTGGTCTTCCTGGTGGTCCTTCCGTTGGGGGGAGCCCGAGGGGTAGAGGCGGGGAGGTGCGGGGTACGTTATGAGGGATTGCTCGACGCATTTCATAGGAGTTCGCGTTTCTCTCTCTATCGAGGACTCTAGGTTGCCTAACAGGAGTTTTGTGGCTTTAGTTGCCTACCTTTCAGGTGGTTTACTATAGCCCCCCCCCCTCCCTCATAACGCGCTGGATACGCACACACAACGATACCACGCCAAAGCCAAGCCGCAGAGCAGCAGTGCTGCGGATTCTGTTGAAACAGTCGGGTGATCGAGTCTGAACGACAAGCAGTGAGTTCATCAGAATATTCGGATCGAATTGGGTCGCTGTGCACAGGCCAGACACATTCGTGTGTGTGTGTGTGTGTGTGTGTGTGTAGCAGCGAGCAAGTCTGTGTGTGTGTGTGTGTGCGTGCGTGTGAGCGCGCGCATGTGTGTGGCGCGTATGTGCCGTGCGTGAAGCAGCGCAACGCACGCTTTTTAGAAAATGAGCAGCTCATTGTCAGGTGCGGGAAGCTGCTGTTTTTGTTGTTGCCGGTGCCCCCTGCTGATGTTGCGTGTGCCGCGCCGTGTGCGTTGCCAAACGAGAGAAATGAGCGTGCTTCTACATCGCATCCTGCTCGAGCAGCGGCGCGGGGGTGGGGGGTGGGGCGGGGACAGGGCGCGCTAGAGACATCAAAGTAACAGGGCGCGAGAGGGTGAGGCGGAGTGAACAATACACAAGGTGCACCGTGGTGCAGGGAGGGAGGGACAGAGGGACGGGAAGAGAGAGAGAGAGAGAGAGAGAGAGAGAGAGAGAGAGAGAGAGAGAGAGAGAGAGAGAGAGAGAGAGAGAGAGAGAGAGAGAGAGCTGGGATGCAGAAAGGGGAAACCTGGCGCCGAGTTTTATCCAGCGGCAGTACTTATTCGCTGACGCGTGAAAGAGGTACAGGGTGTTTCTTTGAATGCGTAACAGTGTGGCGGGTTTGCCTACCCCACTCGTCCGTAAGGCGCCATGTCCCCTGAGTCCCTGGCGAGTATGCATGCAATCCAGCAACACTGTTATCGCTATCTACTACGAGTTAGACGCACCTTAAAACCTCGTGAATCTGAGCTAAAAGTGCGCATATGCCTCGACTGTGGCTCGCCAAAGCTGAAAAATTAAATATCAAAAACCTTCTTTTTGCACTGTGGCTGTGTAGCCTGTCGGCTTCTTTCATCCCAAGTCTCACGCCTAGCGCCCCTCGCCTCGTTCCCGCCGGTCTCCTCTGGTGCTTTCTGAAAGAGCTGAGCATCAAATTTTAATTGGAAGTTAAATTTCAAATTTAGCTCAGCCAATAATTTTATAATTACACTGTACATCATTTACTGTGACGTCATGTTCTTTATAATATGAAAACTGTCACATTGTCCAGAATGTGATGATGTAACATTCGCTTTAACGTGAACTGGCCGGGCTTTGCGGGCTGAATTTCACAGTCTCATCCAAAAATGTGACAAGAGTAACCAAAATAGTCTGACAGATTTCACATTAAGTAGAACGTGACTTTACAGTACTTGAAATCCAGTACAGGGGCGGTTTTAAGTCCGGATGACGGGAGAGGTGATGTGCTGCTGTGGTTTGCCTTCATACAGGAGTTTTGCACCACATATTGCCTACATTTAAGGCTACCTTTCGGACGCGACAAGGAAGGGGCATCACCCCCACTGCCCCCCCCCCTCAAAAAAAATCGCCCCTGATCCAAGAACATACTACCAAATGGGGTGTGAATGGTCAACAAAGTTCGGGTTCTCTCTAAACATGGGCGGTTATGATTTTTCTTCCTCTCTACGAAACTTAAGTCCAGCCTAAACGTCCGCTTTTAAAGGCGATACAGTTCCTCATTATGCATTTATTTATTTTTCTTTCAGAGGGAAAGTACCACATGCTGATCACGGGCGAGCTGCTGATCCGGGACGTGGAGGAGCCCGACAAGTACCACAGCTACCAGTGCCGCGCCGTCAACAGGCTGACGGGTGCGACGCTGCTGAGCGCAGCCAAGGCGCGGCTGAGCGTGGCGGAGGCGCGCGTCGCCGTCCCGCCGCGCCCGCTCGAGAAGACCGTGACCGTGCACGCCGGCAAGGACCGCACCGCCGTGCTGCCCTGCTTCGCCGAGGGACACCCGCCGCCCACCGCCAGGTATGCGTGCCGACCGGTGCGGACCCGACGTCGAGAAATGACCCTTTTCAGAAACATGTTTCGCTGAGGAGAAGTGCATTTGAGATTTTCTCATCCACGGTCAGCTCCGATGGGTTTTATTACTTCGTAGTACGCGGTGGCTGTTTTACATGTATATTCGCAGTATATTAGTACCCTATATTTAGGGAGAGTGGGGAGCATACTTCCAGCTTTTGTAAAAACCGTTCAAGAAGGCTGAGTTGTGGGGACAGTGAAGATCTGAGGGCTGATGCAAGGGGCGGCCAACTCATGTATTTCTGTGTACACTTGCCTTGTATTTCTTGTATTTCTAATGTTTTTTTCGGTATTTTTCTCGTATTTTTGTTGAGTATTTCTATGTATTTCTGTGTATTGTAGAGTATTTCCTTGTATTTTTAGTGTATTTCTAGAAATACACAGGTATTTCTGTGTACAAGTTTTTTTCGAGTTGGCTGCGCCTCGGGCTGATGTACCTCTATTGAACCTTCAGGAACTAAAAACCATTGCGACCTTCAAGAAAAGTTTGTTACACCTTGAGAAATAACCACAGGAAGCAACCTCTGCAAATTGACGCGCTGTGATTGAACTTGAACAATATTTTCATTTTAAAAGCCAGTTTTATCGTTCAGAAAAATATTTTGTTCCGAAATGTACCAAAACCACATTTTCCGAGAGCTTTTTTAGAGCATTATCTGAAATTAATGAAAATTACATTAAAATGTTTGTAGAAATTTACCAGACGTCTATAGGTATAGACGTACCGTTCCGAACAACAGTACATTACGCCTTTTAATCCAAAATGGGAATTTTAGTGTAACAATATGTGCCCTGAGAAGCACTGACAGGACCGTCCCCAACTGCACTCTACTCAAACACGCCGTCCTGTAAGGGTACCGGGTCATACCGGGATCAGGACAAGATCTCAATATATTCGATAAGTAGTAAAGAATAAAACAAAATGCTCGATGACCCGAATGATCACCAGAAAAGCGTGTCAGGTGATTACCGTAAAATCCGCTTATAACGTATCCTCATATAACGCTTCTCCGCTTATAACGTTCAAACTCGTTTTACCCGAAAAAAATCCCCATATATACGTAACGCTAAAAAAAACTCCGCATATAACATATCCGCATATAACGTCTGTCCGCTTATAACGTAGGTTCACTGGAAAAACAAATGTTACGTGTGTCACATGTTATCCTGCATTCTCTGGAGAAAACGTTTTCTGATGCATTCCTCTCCATGCAAAAGGATAGGGGCATCACAAAGAGAATGCAGCACGAAACGTTTTCTCCGGAGAGTGCAGCAAGAAACGTGACACATGTAACGTTAGTTTTTCCAGTGTTTTCGGGAGCATTACATCCGCATCCGCTTACATTTTTTCACTCTAAAAAGAGCAGTTTTAAAACGAAGTCACTCTAGGGTGACTCTCAACTGTTCGCAAACGCTATCTTTCGTACGTTTGCCGAAACATCTACCGACCCTCCACCCCGAGCCTACCCCAACCCCGGCCCCGTCCCCTACTCCGCATCAAATACTGAGAATTCACTCGAGGCAAGCAGCGACGAGCCAGTTAGTCCTCAGTCGACTGATGTTTTTCTTTGGTTAGAAATTTATTTTCCCTAGTAAACGTGAATTTTTTTAATGAACGCGAGTGTAAATGGCACCGAGGACACCTAGAATACCTTGTGTTAAGCGTCTCGGGGAAAGATCGACGTTTACAGAGGCAGCTAAATTTGCGTACATAAAAGAAGTGGACGGGAACCCCCATCAGCCTCGGCAGCTTATTGCTAGTAGACTCGGTATTGCGGTCATAATCCTGAATACAATAATTGCGTCCAAAAGAAAGGAAATAGAAGAAGCAGGCGTCAGTGGAAATCCGAAGAGGCAGAAGCTAAAATCGGGCAAGAATCAGAGACCGGCATCCGTTCCCGAACGGGTCCCGTCTCGAGCGCGCACCGTGCGCAGTCTGTGTGTGAGAGAGACAGAGCGAGAGACCCGAGGTACTAGACGTGGATGAGCCGAACCTTGCCGAATGCACCCGAGCAAACGGGACCCGTCTCAAGCGCCGAATCTCGCCCAGCGGTCACCTGAGGGCGTGGCAGAGCGTAGTGCGCCACACACCGCCACGCCTAGCTAGCAGACGAGACTGGACGGGACCCGTTGACACGCTCGGGTCCCGGCGAGCAAGAGCGGGTGGGACGGACAGCCAGCGGGTGGGAAGCAGCGAGATGGGAGGCTCGCCGAACGGGAAGCAAGCGGGCAGCATTCGGGAGCGGATGCCGGTCTCTGGCAAGAATGCATACTTAAAAGAATCCCTTCACAACTGGATAGTGAAAGCGCGTTCCATGGCCGTAAAAATACCCCTGGACGGCATAGTTGTAAAGGAAAGGGCCAGACAACAGACAACTAGCCCTACTCCTGCGCTTAGAGGGCTTTACTGCCTCTCACTGGTGGCTGGACCGCTTTAGAAAGCGGTATAATGTGAAATTCAAGGGAGTCTTCGGTGAAAGAGTTGATGAGCCGCAAGAAACTGTCACCAATTGGATGAATGCTGTGTTGCTCGGCCTGCTGAAAGGTTACAAGATGAGTGAAGTTTACAACGAAGACGGGCTTGGATTGTCCTACAACCTCTTGCCCGACAAGACGATGTGCACGGCGGAGGAGCGGAACCAGGCCCAGGCTCCAGGAAACAAGCAAAGCAAGGCGCGGGTTACTGTTCTTCTGGGCATCATTGCGGATGGCTCTCACAAGCTCACGCCATGTTATAGGGAAATCCGCAAAGCCAAGGGCTTTCCGTGGGGTGAGGTACCTGCCGTGTGACTATGCCTATGCCAACCACGAGAACACCTGGATAGGCAGTGACGAATTCACGAAATGGGTCAAATGATTCGATTGCAAAATGAGAATAGAGGGGAAAAAAGTACTGCTTTTCTTAGACAACTGCCCCATTCACCATTTCGTGAATGATTTGACTAATTTCAAGCTAGTCTATCTCCCGAAGAATTGCACGTCCGAGTGCAGCCGATGGACGAGGGCATTATTCGAAACGTAAAACACTACTACCGAACCCGTCTGGTGCAGATGCTCATTGGACTGATTGGTGTCGCAGGAGTCATTGATGATACCTTGATTAGAATTACGGCTCCTTCACAACAGAAACAGCGATATTTTGATAAGAGTCATGATTGTTCTATGAATGTCATGATAGTGAGCAGCCATAGAAGAATCATTAATGATATCTATATTGGGCAGCGCGGTTCTGTTCACGACACACGAGTTTTTCGGAGAAGTCCTCTGGCTCACGCTCTGTTCACCAGACCTGAACTTTTGGGACCTAATCAGCACTTGATTGGGGACGGAGGCTACACGTGCACGTCAAAGGTATGAAACATGTAATTTATCTAAGGGTGGCATCGTATCCAGTAATACAGATGCTGGTACCATATACAAATAATGGCTGTAATACAGAAAGTCACAGACTGTTTAATATCACAATGTCGTGCAACAATTGAGAGAATAAATTCCCTGTTGAAGTCCAGGATGGCCCGAACAGACACACTGTTCTGCAAGAATATCATAAAAACTAATAAGCACATTGCTGCTTCAGCAGTTCTTCACAATTTCAACTTACTCCTGGGAGAAGAACAAGTGAGGTCACTGGCTACTTCTGCATTTCATTTTGACTACTAATGCTAAAAGATCTAACATATTTCTTTTTAGGATGGCATAGTCATTGAAAGCGAAGTGACTGAAGTTAATGTGCAAGAGGCTATATTAGCTGGACAAGTAGAGGGGTACAGAACACACCAAGGCTGCAGCTAGCAGAAGAGAATGAGTAGTTGAATTTCAATAGTTTTTATTAATATTGATTATTAATAAAAATAAGCAATAAGTTACTATTGCTCAAGTAGAACTTTTTCCATATTAAAATAAAATGAATAACAAATTTCGTCAAACCAACTGTGTGGTTTCCTTAAAATGAAAAACCAATTGAACAAAAACAAAACAAATACAATTACTTAAAAATTAGCACTGTCTGTTCATAAAATTAAAGGAACTCTCATATTAGTCAATCAAACATCTGACACATCATTTACATCTGACACTAGGAGCTGACAACTGTGTCTGCCACCCACTGTTGAAACACATTCAAATGAAAAATTGATTTCAGGTTCTACGGTAACACAATCTCCAATGAAAGCTTCTATCTCTTCAATGAAGTCTAAAGTTGGCGTATTGTTGCCATTTTTTTTCCCCAAGCTCCTTAAACAATTTATACTTATCAGTGAGCCTGGCCATTTTATCTTTACACTGCTTTGCTGTGTATGTCCCATAGCTCACAGGAAAACCAGGTGATATTGTTAGAGACTGATGTCAAGAACTAATACGCAGGAGCTAGGTGGGAACAGGACCGCTTTTATTCAGAGCTAGACAGGGAATGACCGGACGCCACAGTAAACAGCAGGTCGCATAGTGACAATGATGGGGAGCCCTGCGCAGGCGCGTACATGCGCGCCATCTAGAGGCGCTCCTGAACAATATTTTGTTCCCAGAGGGCAGCATTCCTATAGCTGCTGCTGTCAAATTTGGCTTTCAGTGTCCTCCTCTGATCAATTAGATGGCAGATGGCAGCATCAGCCCAAGTTATTCTGCAGTAATAATGAGAAACATTATTAGATCATTTGTTGATTTTATTGCGAAGAACAGTAAGGTACGAAAAAAATGGTATCTCTTTTCTCCCTATTAGAATTACTCTGGACAACTTTGGCTTTGGTGGGAAGAACGTTGGTAAGGCTCATCTTTTTCATAGGGCAATTATTTTGCTTGACGGATTCTCCCCTCAGTCTAGTCATGTCATTGAATTACACCCATGAAGTAGAGGGTTTATTCTTCTCTGCCAAGTAGGTCCTACTTAAGTTTCTATTCCTATCAGAGCATTGCACAAGAAACACTTTAATGTTATGAAGTGTGAGCAATGACTCAGATGTGTCCTCAAACACTGCAGTGGTTCCCACATTTTTTTTGTTCTTTTGCTTATTTTTTCCTTGCACAGTTCCAAAAAAGGTTTCTGTTTCTTTTTAACCTTTCAAAGGATCTGCCTTTGTAGGTGAATCTAGAAAATCATCCATTGTAGCCTCAGATTCAGTATCTTGCCAGTCTTTATCTTTGTCATCCTGCGGAGAAGCCGTACATTCCACATGAAGAATGGCACTGCTATACACCAGTGGTTGAAAATTGAAAAATTGGGAAGCAGTTGTAGCAGAGGAAAACTGGAAAAAGAAGCACGTTGTAGTCTTGCCAGTGATTCAATGAATCCAAGACATTTCAATCACAACAAATCAGATCACCCTCCTACCCACCTCAAGTACATGGGACCTTTCACCTGCTGAAAATGAATTTATATCCATGATGAAGTTATCAAGGTAATACAAATACCCAATGTCATTCAAAAAAAAATTTCAAAGTGTGCCTGATGGAAAGAAACAATGTAACATACAAAAGGTAATTTCAACACTATTATTGAATGTTATTTCCAGGATTAAAATCTGGTTAAAAAAAACATTGCCCTCACCTTGTGAAAAAAGCCTGGCAAGTTCTCAAATTTGAGAATGGAGGTATCTATGGTATTAACTTGTTGCTGCTGCTCCATGTGCAGCTTCTGGCGATCATAAATGACTTCCTCCTTGTACACTTTCATAGCATACTCACACTCACAAAGCTGTCGGTACTGGTTGTAAAGCTGCTTCTTGGGGGTGTAAAGCTGCTTCTTGAAGGCCACTGCCACTAAAACATACATCTAGGCCCCTCCTTGTATGAGGACTATGTGACTTTCTGCCAGCACCCACTCTGGTAGCAACCGCAGCAGAAGATGGTGACACTGTGGATAGAGATTTGTAAAATTGTATATGAAGAATTATATGTTAATATGTAAAAAAAACTATGTTAAACCTTGTACTTATTTTTTGGCAGCGGTTGATGTTGTTGGTGACTCTTTATAGGGTAGCAGGGCAGACTCTGAGGGCAACTCTGGAAATGTAAAGTTCATATTCCCTGAAAATGTCAAAATGTCAATGAGTACTATTCTCTATTATTTCCTGGATCTGACGTGACAGTCAGTTCCATCGACTTTAAAAACAAGACTGGACAGTTGCTGCACTGTCACCTTATTGTATTTCACGAACAATTTAATTGCTTCCGCTATTGCTACTATGTCCGCTTGGACTGCCAACAGGAATAAATACTGTGGACCTCAGAAAGATTATACCAATCATTGACAATAAGCAGGGAAGTTTTAATTCCTAAAGTAGACGTAACCTGGTATATCAGCTCGCTTACCTTTCAAATATGGCACGGCTGCATCACTTATCAGACACTTATATTTGTCCCCATTTTTGCTCTTTAAATTTGCGGATTTCCACATTTTGACGATGAATTTCACAATTCAAATTAAGAAGTACAACAAACATTAATTAACCACCGCATCACTAGCCACTGGCTTTTACCGCATTCAGAGATTGCCGCATTCGACTCTTGTCACAAGCACAAGTCTCTCACGTAGGAAATAGGAAATAATGCTCTTCGCATGTTGCCCCGAACACGAATGTGAATGTGAATAACCGAACTCGCGCCCCGACTCGCACTCACTCGGACTCCGACTTGTTAGGAGTCCCTATCGCCACATCCTCCAGCTGTGAGTTCGCGGATAGCACCGCGCACTGTCTCACTGGCCAAGCCGAGCCCTTCGCACTGGGCCGAGCTCTATTCTTATAAGACCTGCTCTCTCTCTCTCTCTCTCTCTCTCTCTCTCTCTCTCTCTCTCTCTCTCTCTCTCTCTCTCTCTCTCTCTCTCTCTGTATCTCCCCCCCCCCCCCCACTCCAGTTCCTCTTTCTTTCTTACCCCATTTTTCTGCTATCTCTTCCTCGCTCTTTCGTCTGTAATTCTCCTGTGAGCGCCATTTAATTTGTGCTAGAAGAGGGGTGGTGTGGGGGCGGAAGGGAAAACATCATCACTCCCCATGACAGGGCAGGGGTCTCCCGTCCCGTCTGAGGCAAACACGTCCCCTCCATCTGGGGTAATACGCTTCGCTAAAACTCCCGCAAGTCGGATGGGTGCTCCTCGCCGCGCGCCCCGCCTCGCCTCGCCCCGCCTCGCCCCGCCACGCTGCGCCTTGCCTCCCACAGTCCGGAAGCCAACGACACCAAAGCGTATTCTGCCTCGTGGAACTTTTCCGGCAGGGTCGGGACCGGGGTGGCGTGGCGTGGCGCAGCACGGGGCTTAAGAAGGGGAGGGGGAGGACCTCGGCGACCGGGGTGAGGCAGGAAGGGGGCGGCGGGCGCTCAGGGGCGCGGGATGACCGGGGTGGGATCTCAGCTCACAAACCACACAAACTTCTCTCCCCAAAGTGAATTCCGCTCCGACCAGTACGCGGATAGCGGGAGCGGAGCGACCGGCAATAGTTTACGCATCACACTGTTTCGCTGTGTTTCCTCCCCTTCCCTTGCGCCCCCCGCCCCGCGTTATAGATTTAGCAGCTTTACCTGTTCGGGATAAGGCGTGGGGCGGTATACCGCGCCTACTTCACCAATTCTCCTCGCCACTGGCCGGGCGCGGCTGGTCAGACCTGGAGTGCTGCGGGCCGACGGTCGCTGCTCTGAGTCGGTCCGTATGCCACGAGTGTTCGCCCGACAGTCTGCCTGTGCTTGCCCCCCCCCCCCCCTTCCGACTCGGGGAGCGAGTGTCTTTATCAGCTCTAAGCCCGCACCGCGCCGGCTGGGGGGCGGCACCTCTATATTTTTACCCAACCCCCGCACTATCATACCCCTCCCCTTCCCCTACTCCCCCCACTGCACCGCCCCTCCCCTGCTCCTTCCCTAAATGCCTAGACTGCGCCGCTGCACACTCGACGACGCCGCTGCTATACCCCCCGGCTCTCCACGACCCTCCAGACTACTTACACCCTTACGCCCTTACCCCCCTCCCCCTTACTCCAGCCCCCCGCCCTGTACCCCGCGCCTGTGGTGCTGAGTGCGCTGGTTTCCGTGAAATGGCGGGGTGCAGCACGTGCTGGCCCTGGCGCTGCCGGCGGGGTGGGGCGGGGCGGGGTGGTTCAGGGTGGGGTGGGTTGGAGCGGGCCGGGGCGCGGGGCAGATCACCCCGGGGCCGCCCTGCTTGGGAATGCACCACGGAGGCACTATGCAGAGGCCTAAGTACAGCCGGAGCGCCATGCTGCACATGCACACTGTGCACCACGCCAGCCTCCAGGCCGATGTCCTGAGCAGTGAGCAGGGGTGCACCGGGCCCCAGGAAGAGCCGTTGCTGGCGTGCAAGGAAGTCAGCTGTCAATTTTTTTCACGATCTCTGTCTTTCACTTCTTCGACGTCTGTCACCTCCCCCCCCCCCCCCCCCTCCTTCCCTTACACCCACCCCACCGGAATTCTCAAGTGGTTTACAAACGTGTGGAAGAGAATTCGGCCGCACTCGTTCACACAAATATTTTTCCAGATCTTGCGTCTGTTTATTTTCCTCTTGTCTGCTCCTATCCCGTGTTTGGTGGTGTGCTACCAGTGCCCCCCCCCCTTTTTCCTCTCTCTCTCTCTCTCTCTCTCTCTCTCTCTCTCTCTCTCTCTCTCTCTCTCTCACTCACTCTCACTCACACACACACACACACACGCATGCGCGGCACTCTAACGCCACCCCTCGTGCTGAACGAGTGCGGCATTATTTTCAGCTCGATTAGGGTAAGGCCAAGCCTCGCCTCGCCACGCCGCAGCTGGCGCCTCTGAGCAGCAGTAATCAGCCCCCGGCTTTGATGCGAATCCCCACGCTCTTGCCTGGTGCATGGGGTGCGGTGGGGCGGGGCGGGGCGGGGCGGGGCGCAGGGGGTGCGGGGCAATCACAGCTCTTTGAAGTCGTTGTCTCTGCTGCCCCCCCCCCTCCCCACTCCAATACGCACGCCACCGCACCGCACCACGACGCGACGAGCGCATCTCTCCGCGATGACTATGCGGTTGTCATTAAGTCGATGAGTCTCAAACCTCCATCCATCTTTTATTATTATTATTATTATTATTATTATTATTATTATTATTATTATTATTATTATTATTATTATTATTATTATTATTCATTGATGGCGGTACACTGGTAAAACAAATCTTTAGTTCTATGCATCAATTGGTGTTTAGTTCCAAATGTTCAAAAGCTATACACCTGCGCTGGCGTACAATTGAACCAACTAGACATCAATTGACGTTTAATAAGTTCAACTATACGCCAGCTGGTGTAGAGATTTTAAACATTTTGGAACAAGACACCAATGATGTGTACGAACTAAACATTTGTTTTACAGTGCAGAACAGACCCTCTCAAAAGCGCTGCGTTGGTATACGCGTCTCTGCACTGTAAGAAAAAGCTACAACAAATCCAGTTAACTCTGATGACAGCCTTTACCGTCCTTTATTTTACTGGATTTACTGTTATTTCTAACAGGGTTCGCTGTACTTCTAGATACAGTGCAAGGTAAACGCTGTACACTGCCTCGGAAAGTACATCAAATCTTGTCAGGAAGTTACAGTAAATCCAATACAATAAACTACAGTAAAGGCTGGCATAAAAATTACCTGGATTTGCTGTAGTTTTTTTCTACAGTGTGAAGTCGTTACCCTTGCGCAATGCTTGGTGTACACACTTCGGTTTGCAGTGCACGGCTTGGCCTTCGCGCGAAGTAAAAACAACTCTAAAATTTTTGTACACCATCGAATTCAAGTACAATTTTGAAACATCAGGAGAATTGACAATAATACTTGAAAGGAAAAAAAAAATAGAAAATGTATACGAAAATTGAGGAAGGTAGAGTTGACCCGACCCCGCCTTTGCGGCAGCTGGTTCCGGCTGGAGCGGCAGCAGCTGCGCCCGCACCTGGAGGCGCCCGACGAGCGCGTGTTCGCCGCGGGCCGCGGGGAGGTGCTCGTGGTGCAGCACGCCGAGGAGCAGGACGCGGGCCACTGGGTCTGCCTGCTCAACAACACGGCGGGCAGCGAGCGCGTGGACGTGACCCTGCAGCTGTCCGCGCCGCTCGCCGTCTCGCTGCAGCCGCACGGACAGGTAACATGAGAAACAGTGTTGATGAGACAGATATCTATACGTATACTCTCTATAGAATAAGTCTTTGACGCAGTTAAATGACCTGTTTTGCCCCCTCTCTTTCTTTTCTCACGCGGTTTGGTGAGAGGCTCGATGCACGGTTGAATCCTAACGATGCAAACTAGCAAAGTGCCAAAAGCATTTACTATTTCTTGCAAAGCATGATTGCTTTAGAGTGGACAGAGAGCAGAGATATGTTCATGCAAAGCTTACTTTCAATACAACACACTCTGTAAAATTTTTACTTAGATTTCTTCGTATTACAATTAAAATGTCTCGTAACTTTCTAGGACGACTATGCTGTTTTATATTGTACAGTATTACTATGAAAAAGTTAAGTATTACAACAGCACAGGGTATGTCGTATCTTTTTTAAGGTTTGAACTAAGTAAAAAATTAAGAGCACGTGACCATGAATTTTTTCCTCAAAATTTTACGAAATTGCGAAAGAAGTTCAGTAAACACGTGACGACTATGGTCACAGCAAAATAATTTAGCTTCCACTGAAAACTGTCGTTCCAGCAAAATTTTTGTCAAAGCGAAGAACAAGAACACTGATAAACGAAGTGTTCAGCCCTTCAACACTTTAAGGTGTTCAAATACCATTCAAACACAGAAAAGTGTTCAACACAGTTGTTGTGCACTTAAAAGTGTTCAACTCAATATTTGTGCACTTAAAAGTGTCCAGCAACTCCCCATTTGGTGACTTCCCCGTTACAGTGCGCCCAAGCTCAGGAAGTGTGCAACTCGGGAGTTGAACAATTTCAAGTGTTTAAATGGTATGTGAACACCTTAAAGTGTTAAGGGGTTTGAATACTTTGTTTAACAGTGAAATTCTAACATTTTTGTCGTTTTATCGAAAGTCTTTCTGAAAAGGCAAAAAGATTGTAAGTATGGCAAAAACAGTTTTTAGTGTTTGCTAGTTTATTTTACTGTGACCATGGTAGAAAACGTGTTAGTTCCTAAACAAAGCTTTGCGTGTACACGTACACACTAAACCCTTATGCACAATTTTATACAACCATAGTTATGCACAACATTTTATGCATAACTATGTTGCACGTTGTGCATAATTCTGCACGAATTTGTGCATAAGGAACAGAGTTAAGCATAGTTATGCAGGAAAAATTGTGCAAAACTATGGTTGTGTAAAATCCTGCGAGGCTTATGCACAAAAAAGTGCATAAGGGTTTAGTGTGTAGGGTGAGCGCATGAAACCCGACGGGTATGATGGCCTCGCAGGTGACGGTGGACGTGGGCGCGCGCGCCGAGCTGCGGTGCAGCGTGACGGGCGGGTCCCAGGTCGCGGCCGGCGGCCAGGGTCAGGCCCAGGGCGCGGCCCCCGCGCGCGCCTGGTACAAGGACGGCCAGCCGCTCGCCGGCCCGCTCGCCTCGCGCCAGACCCTCGTCCTGGAGAACGTGCAGCGCGAGGACGCGGGCATGTACCAGTGCGTGGCGCGGGCCGACAACGACGACTCGGCGCAGGCCGCCGTGCAGCTGCTGCTGGGCGGTGAGTGACAGGATTCAGTAAAATAAATCGGAAAAATGTGAGAAAGTTCAATTCAAAGAAAAGAAAAAAAAAGAAAGATCGAGCAAAAATCTCCCAAAAGTCAGAAAAATTCAAAATAGCGAAAGTTCTTAGTTGTTAGGAGGGCTGTGCGAACAGTTTGCAATCGAATGGAATCGCCGGCGAAAATTTCTAATTGATGCGGTGTCGAATTTTCTTAAGATGACACCAAAGAGATTTGGAATTCTGATTCGACAGTAGTTCGTATTTATACGTTGGATTAGGCCAGCCTAGTATTGTTTGTTTCTAAAGACCAGATTTATTTCTCCATGTATTTTTTTAATTTTATTATACGAATTTACTGTTGCCTTTTGTGATTTCCGCACTTTCTTAAAAACAGTAACACAGTTATGGAGCGCATGTGTCAACTGAGTGTTTTGGTTCGAGTTCGATTCTGCATTGCTCTGTTCGATTTGAACCAAATATTACAGATTCGTTTCAATTCGAAATGAGATTTTTAAAAATTCGATTCGATTTTGGAGATGGAAATCCTTATTGATTAGCACACTCCAAAGTTGTTCCCTACCTTACCGATTTCGAACGAGTCACTCAAAAAATCCGCGTACACCCTGGAAGAAAAATAAAAGATTACATTTACAATGAAGTAAAATTACGACAAACCAGAAAAGTCGTTGCATGCTTGAATTATTGAACGATGCCCCTCAGCTGAGCCCGGCTGAGCCCCTCCCTCTGTGTTCCGCAGCCGCGCGGCCCCAGCTGCTCTACAAGTTCATCCGGCAGACGCTGGCGCCCGGGCCGCACGTGTCGCTCAAGTGCATCGCGACCGGCAACCCGACGCCGCACATCTCGTGGAACCTGGACGGCTTCCCGCTGCCGCAGAGCGAGCGCTTCGTCATCGGCCAGTACATGACGCTGCACGGGGACGTCATCAGCCACGTCAACATCAGCAACGTGCAGGTCGAGGACGGCGGCATCTACCAGTGCGTCGCCGCCAACCGGGTCGGCGACGCGCGCCACTCGGCCGACATGCGCGTCTACGGTGAGGCACTGCCGGCAGGCGGGGTGGGGCGGGGCGGGGCGGGGCGGGGCGGGGCGGGGCGGGGCGGGGCGGGGCGGGGCGGGGCGGGGCGGGGCGGGGCGGGGCGGGGGCTGCAAGGCCTCCCGCCGGGATTATTGGAAAATCACATGGAACTTCGACAGCAAATAACGAGGAAGAGGCTCTATTATTCACCCCGTAGGATGTGATGAAGACGCTGCCGTCCCATTTGTTGCAGGTGCGCCCTACGTCCGGCCCATGCCCAACATCTCTGCTGTGGCCGGGGAGCCGTTGTTCATCGCCTGCCCCGTCGCGGGCTACCCGATCGAGACCATCACCTGGGAGAAGGGTACAGAAAAATCGTCACATTTCAAGATTATTTATTTTTTGGTTCACACTTTTATTTTTATAAATTTTATACGTCAACCAATCACGGGCTCGAAATGATTACAGTCCCGCTTATCCTCTCTTTGCACCTCCCCTATCTCTCGCTCTTCCCTCCCTCTCTCCCTTATTCTCTCTAACTCTCTCTCTCTCTCTCCCTCTCCCCTGCGCAGACGGGCGCGTGCTGCCGCTGAACCGGCGCCAGCACGTGTTCCCCAACGGCACGCTGCACCTGGAGAACGTCCAGCGGGACTCTGACCGCGGCCTGTACCGCTGCACGGCCAGCAACAAGCAGGGCCGCTCCTCCTCGCAGGCGCTGGGGCTCGCCGTCATCGGTAAGGACAGGAGGACCGCGCTGCGCCGCGCTGTGTCTGTGATCATTGCCGAACCAGAGAGAATACCTCTCCAACTGCGAGACTTCTTCCTCTGCTCCGCCACGTAATCCAACTCCACTCAGTTGTTTAGCAGGTGCCTTCGCATCCATCACCCCTTCTTCGCCTGTCGCGGCGGGCGCCCACAGGACCTAACCCCCTCCCGCCCCGCTCTCTTGTTCTCAAGTGTTTCCACGACTGCTTCTTGCTCCCCGTTCTTATACACCGTTGCATTCGCGCAGCCTATGTCCCCCACCCCTACACCCCGCATTCTCCTCCCCTTTCGTGACTCCTCTCCTCGGTCTCTCTCTCTTTCTCTCTCTCTCTGTCTCTCTCTCTCTCTCTCTCTCTCTCTCTCTCTCTCTCTCTCTCTCTCTCTTTCTCTCTCTCTCTCTCTCTCTCTCTCTCTCTCTCTCTCTCTCCCTCTCTGTCCCTCTTCCTCGTTCCCTCACCCTCTCCCTCTGCGAGTGCCTCACGACATCCATGGGCTCTCCTCGGCTGCGTTCGAAACTTTCGCAAGGTGCACCGGTGTGGCCTCCTTATTCGCTCCGTATGACGCTCCCGGGCGCAGCCGCGCCGCGCCGCGCGGATCAAACGCCGATAACTCGAACCATAAATAGGGCACTAGGCGAGGAATTTACGATCCGCCTATATACCGCAATGTGGTGGGCCCGGCCCCGGCGTGGCCCGGCCCAGCCCGGCCCGAAGCACACAGCTCAGTCGAGCCCGACGGGCGGGTGAGTCGCCCGCGCACGGGCAGGGCAGGGCGGGGTAGAGCGGGTAGAGCGAAAGGGGGAGGAGCAGCAGGGCACTAAAAACACGGTATAGGCTCCTGCCGGCCGCCTGCCGGGCCTGCTGCGGCCGGCCTGTTCACTGCTCTGCCCTGCGCCCTACAGCCTGTATCCGCAGCTGTCCTTGGGTGCGGAGGGGGGAGGAAGTAGACTAACTTACTCAGCTCCCTAAGATTTTTGGTTTCGTCTTCCTGTTGGACGTGGAGTGAGTACGGAAGTGGTTATTCGCCCGCGCGGGTTCTGACGGAATCCTATATATGCACGATGCGAAGAGAGCGCTCAATAGTGGTATAGTATAATTGCGACCTGTCAGCACGCCGTGTCACCGCTCGCCACAGACAGTTGGACGTGGCAGCCCGTTGAGGAGGGCCAGAGGGGGAAGCGGAAGGGGCCCGCAGAGTGATGAAGTGTCGTATAGAGTGGGAGGTGCGGAGAGGTAGAGGGGGGGGGGCGATGACACCCTGATATGGACGCCAGGAGTAGGTAATAGGAGTGGAAGGGGGGGCTCTAGCCGAGGAACTGTTACTGTGATACTGTTGCCGTTTTGATGGCTCTCTGGTGACGTTGGTGCCGTTCGGGAGGGTGTGCCGCCCGACGGGCTGGGCTGGGAGGGGCGCGGTCGGGTAGGGTGGGCGGGGAAGGGCGGGGAGCAGCGGGGCGCCCATACCCCGCCAGGCACGGCCCGCCGCGGCCCGGCGGAGATTCTTTTACTGCTCCCCTGGTTATGGTAATGTCCGGGTCTGAGACCGCGTCGCGTAACGGCGGAACAAAAGTGGTGCGGCAGGCCGGGCAAGGCGCTTCACACCCGCCTGCGGCCCGGGCAGGGGCGGGCAGGGCAGGGCAGGGCAGGGCAGGGCAGGGCAGGACATGGGTGGCCCGTCGTCGCTCTATACCTTCGTTATCTTGGAATGGATCCTGTCGGCGCCTCGCCGCCGTCTCCAGCCGGGAGGGGCGACACTCCCGCACGACAGGGCTGTGTGGCGGGCCTGCCTATCCCCGCGAGCGCAGGCGCCCCGGCCTCCGTTCCCTGCCCCTCTACATCTACGGCCAGAACCTCCTCCTCACCACCACCACGGTACGGTCACCTTCTCTGCCGCCCAATGTTGCAGTCCCGCCCAAGATCACCCCGTTCGCGTTCCAAACGGACCTCCACGTCGGCGAGCGCGCCGGTGTGCAGTGCTTCGTCAGCAAGGGCGACCTGCCGCTGCGGCTGGAGTGGCGCTGGGAGCCGCTGAGGGGCGGCGCCGCCCCCGCCGCCCCCGCCGCCCCCGCGCTGCCGCTGCCGCCGGACGTGGCCGTGCGGCCCCAGGGCGAGCACGTGTCCTCGCTCGGCATCGAGTCTCTGCGGCCCGAGCACGCCGGGACGTACATCTGCACGGCGAGCAACGCGGCGGCCAGGGCGGAGCACGCCTCGCAGCTCATCGTCAACGGTACTGTGTCCCCCCCGGGACTCCCCCCCCCCCCCCATGCCCCTCAGGTTTCTCTCACAGGCACTCGTAGGTGCGGCGGCAGCAGCAGCAGCGGCGGCGGCGGCACCGGCTGCGACGGCGGCGTCCTCTGCCGGTGGCGAGTCTCGGCCTCGGCCCCGGCCCCGGCCCCGGCCTCGGCCCCGGCCTCCCGCGCGGGGAGCTCGCGCGGCTGACCAGCAGTCCGTTTGGTTCCAGTGCCGCCGCGCGTCGGGCCGTTCGCGTTCGGCGAGCTGATCGAGGGCGCGCGCACGCAGGTGCAGTGCGCCATCCAGGCGGGCGACCTGCCGCTCACGCTGCGCTGGCACAAGGACGGCGTCCCCCTGGACGAACCGTCCTACGGCGCCCCGCGGCTCGGGCTCAATGTGACGCAGGACGCGTACTCCACCACGCTCGTGATCCCGCGCGTGGCCCGCGAGCACGCCGGCAACTACACGTGCTCGGCGGCTAACGCAGCCAAGACCACGGTCGTGACCGCGCCTCTGGTGGTCAGCGGTAAAGTAACGGTTTTTTTTCCCCCGGAGTGTTTTTGCAGCGGGCACGCCGGCAGCGCACCGCCGGCACCAGCACCAGCACCTGCACCGCACCATGACTGTTGTGTTCCACTACCACCACCGCCCCTCACGGGGCACGGGGCCGGACGGGAGCGCAGTGATGCGGGCGGTGACGTATTGCCTCGCTCCGAGCGTCACAAGAGAAATTGCTTCGTTATCGGTGATGCACCCAAGCAGGTCGAACAAGTTTGTTCGAAGTCAACCGGAGAAAGGCTGATGTTCACAAAACAAACAAAAAATCCTCTAAAGTTTGCCGAAGTTCATTTAATTTCAAGCCTGTTCCCGCTGTTTCTCAAAAATGTGTTTGGGAAAGCAGAAATTGACGATTTCATTGATGTGTGAAATGAAACAGTTTCTCGAGCGTGCCTCGCCACCCACAGTCACTGCTTTCCCGCCACCCACCACCCATCACCTCGCACTCGATTGTTCTTGTTGTGTCGCACTCTACTGCACTCATCTTTACGACGTCCTTGAGTCGGGGACGAAACGGAATCACTACGCTTTGTTTTTTAATAAATAAATTATAAATTACCAAATTTGCTTGCGGATACCCTCTTAAGTGTTAAAAATTATTGCCATTGGACTTGCCTCAAGGAATTGCCCAGTGAGAATATTATTTGTCGTCCGAAAATCCTTCCGATAATCAATATGAGGAACACTCCCACTGCTTGGTTAAACGCAGAATATATAGTGGAACAAGCTGATTACTGTCCCACCGTTTGATGTCACACGGTTGCCGCGAATTACCACTGTTGCCACTGTTGAGACAGAGTCAACATTTTCAAACATTTGGATCCTAATCGACAAATTACTTCTAACTGCGGCGCGCCACTCTTGGCTCCCACAGCACTCCCCTTCACCGCCAGCACTCTCACCTCGCCCTGCTCCCTTATTGCAGTGCCCGTGCGGCTTAGCACACGATCCAAAACGGACTCGGAGGGAGCCCACTGCGAATGTGGATAAAAATGAACTATTACTGTCGTACTGTTATGATGCTCTTTCTCTTAGTGGATACCTCTGGCACTGTTCCTGTGGTGTTGTTTGCACAAAAACTTCTTCTTCTTATGCTTGTGTTTTTCAAATTTAGTCACTTGCTTCGCCAGGTATTTTGCATGACATCACCACTTGCACCACGAAATTCCACGTACCACGAGTGTTTTCGATTAACGGCTTTAAAACATAATGATTTTGGTTTCTATGTTTTGAGTGTGAGCACTGTATTACGCTATCTTATTTGCACCGGTTTCGTGTTTGTTCGTAACTTTTGCGCGTCTTTTGTTTCTTTGTTTGTTTTGGAAAGTCGAACGAGGCGTCATTTATTCCCTTTTCTTCTCATTTCCGATCGGTCGAGTGATCTCCCTCTGTCTGGCCCGCAGTTCCACCGCGTTGGGCGTCGGAGCCTCGCGACCAAAACGTGACCCGGGACCAGCCGGTGGCCTTCCACTGCCGCGCCGATGGCTTCCCGCAGCCCGTCATCACCTGGAGGAAGGTCATAGGTAGGCTCGGCGAGAACCCCGTGAGAGCAGCTGGAACGGATCAGCGTGAAGCCCGGGGGCGCCCCGCCACCCGGCCTCGCAAAGAGGTGTTTTTACAGCCCCGAAACAAAAAGGAAGCAGTGGAGAAATACCACAGGAAAAGCACTTGTATGGCCTTAAAATAAAATAAAAAAAAACAAGTCTTATCAAAATCCTATAGAAAAATCAGGATTTAGGTAAGAGGCCGTGCTAATAAAAACAAGGGCCAAATAGAACACAAAATGAATTTTGTGATAAGTATGGAACTCGTTCTTTACATAATTATGTGCTACAGAGGTAGGAGTGTAAAACATGATGTGAGTCGAGTGAAGACATTTTCATCTCAGATTTCATCACAGTTCGTGTGTGCAGGGGAAGTTTATCCCGGGACACTCGCCCTTGCCTTGCTCGGCTCGGGTGCTCGGGCCTTCTTTGGCCCTCCCGCTCGGGTCCGATTGTTGGGGCGCATAGAGGAGCGCGCGAGCTGGCGCGAGTCGACTCGGGCTAGGACTAGACTCGGGGACTTAGAATGAAAACTCGCACAAAATTTGTTAAGAGTTCTCAAAATAATACTATTAAACGTTAAAAAAGGTTCATTGCTGCAATGCAGAAGAAGGCTTCAAGCTGAGATCAGCGCAAGTTTCATGTCTGTGGGTATTGTGCTTGATGAGATTGAAAACTCCACTCATATAGTTGGGTTATGGGACTTAGAATGAAAACACGCAAAATTTGTTAAGTGTTCTCAAAATAATACTATTAAACTTGAAAAATAGTTCATTGTTGGAATAATGACCAGCGTTTCCAGTTTAGAATGGTATAACTATTATGCCTGTAGGTATTGTGAGATCTGAGATGAAAGTGTGGACAGTTAAGCGTTACACCCGACTGAGAACAATACTCGTTCTTTTCACCACTCAGGAGAGAGGTGGTGGTAAAGAACGAGTAAAAAATCGAACCCTGAGACAAAACCATAAGGCTACTTCGTACCTTCAAAAAATACTAACAGTTTGCTGTGGTAGTGACACCTACTGGCTATTAGACTGAAGTTGTAGACCGGCAGTCAAAGCTGTAGAGAAAAGAAAAAAAGGAAAAAAAATAGCCAGCTTAATCGTTTTAAGATGATGATTGTAATATTTTATTCCCGTGGCAGGTACACAGCCCAGTGAGTACCAGGACCTGGCCGTGGCGGTGCCGGGAGTTTCCGGCCGCCACCGCGGCGTGCAGGTCTTCCCCAACGGCACCCTCCTCATGAAGCAGGCCCTCCCGGACCTCCAGGGCCAGTACATGTGCGAGGCCAGCAACGGCATCGGCGCCGGTGTTTCTGCCGTCGTCAATCTCAAAGTCCACAGTGAGTCTTTCGTCTCGAAAACGGCAGCATCACTAAAAGCGTGTTCTGCTAGGAGTGTTGGTCGGAGGTGGAAGAATTTATGTCCCGTATCTGAGTCAAACTTACTTACAATTTCTAATGACATACAGTACTTTTTCCTGAAAACGGCAGCAGGGCGTTGTGGCTGCTGCTCACTCTTGCGCACTGCGAACCCACCAGCACCAGCAGTGTACGCTTCTACCTGTGTGCCATATCCAATAAGCACTGCTCCGTGGATAAGCACGTGGAAGGTATACACGTTTCCTCGGAGAGTGTGCCTCTCAAAGTGCATTCCACGAAACGTGTGCTTCGACGTACACCGTCGTGTATATATACAATATACACCTACTGCCTTTAGGAAGCAGCAGTGCTTACTTGATATATGGCACCCACGTAGAACCGTGTGTGTACTGAGTACTCACCAGCAGTGGTGTACCTTAACGCACACTCCCCCGGGGAGGGAGGCGTGAACGCAGTATACATGGCACCCGGTCCGACGGTCCGCACTCTCTGCCCCGCAGTCCCGCCCGAGTTCGAGGTGAAGTCGGCGCAGGTGTCGGTGCGTCGCGGTGCCCCTCAGACGCTGAGCTGCCAGGTGCTGGGCGACGGCCCCATGACGGTGTCCTGGCAGCGTGAGGGCGGCGCTGGCCGCGACGTCGTGCACACCAACCCGCGCTTCGAGGTCAAGGAGAGCGAGGTCAAGGGCGGCCTCCTCTCGGAGCTGCACATCTCGTCGACGGTCAAGTCCGACAGCGGCCCGTTCCTGTGCGTCGCCACCAACCCGTACGGGCGCGCCGAGCGCGTCGTGCACCTGCAGGTGCAGGGTGAGTGTGGGGTGCGGCTCCCCCGCGGCCGACCAAGAGGGAAAGTAGAATTGAAATCAATTCAAAAAAAAAAAAAAAAAAAAAAAAAAAAATTTTTTTTTAAATTGATACATTGCTAATGAGACTCCGTCGAACCCGAATGAACGTTCGTGAGCTTTTTTGACTTAGAAGAACCTAAGCCGAACTCTCCTCCACTTCGGTTGGACTTGTGTTATCTCAGCAAGTACAGCTGAGAAGCTTTGTGAACATCGACCTTTTCGGTGAACATCGCCCTTTTCGGTGACACAACATGTTTTCGTAGGCCCCAGTTTAGATTTTTTTTACACCTCGGAAGTTAGAAAAATGCAGAAATATTCGTACAATTCGAATAAATCCAGGAAAATTTAGAAAAATGCTGAAAAATTTGGAAAAATAAAGGAAATTTTCGAAATTCTTTTATATCTCAGAAAACCTCAAGCGAAAAAAATCCACAGAAAAAAAACAGAAAAATTCATAAAAATTAATAAAAATGTACAAAATCTGTATATCAAAATTGTGAGTTGTCCCTCCCTCGGCTGACCCTGACCCTGTCTGCCCACAGACGCCCCTGGGCGGCCGCAGGACGTGCGCGTGCTGGAGGCGGGCAGCCGCCAGGTGAAGCTGACCTGGCTCGCGCCCCAGGACGAGCGCGCGCCGGCGGGCTCCTACAGCCCCGCGCTGCAGTACTCGGTGCAGGTGCAGCAGCAGGCGCAGCAGGGCCTGCAGGGCCTGCAGGGACAGCTGCTGCCGGTGGACGACGGCGAGGCGTGGCGCTCGCGGCCCGCCGTGGCCGAGCAGCGCGCCGTCGTCGCGGACCTGGCGCCCGCCACCGTGTACCGGCTGCGCGTCGTGGCGGAGAACGAGCTGGGCGCCGGCGAGCCCAGCGACGCCGTCACGGTGCGCACGGACAGCGAGGCGCCCGCCGGCGAGCCCCAGGGCCTGGCCGTCACGCCCGTCGCCTCGGACGCGCTCTCCGTCTCGTGGGCGCCGCCGCCCCGCCACCTGTGGCACGGCGAGATCCTGGGCTACTACGTCGGCTACCGGGAGCACGGGTACGATACGGCCTCACCTCCTCACCACCGTGTCCCGCGTGAGAGGGGAACGTCCTGGTGGAGGGAGAACCTCCGCTCCAGGGCGGCGCCGGCGGCGCCCTCCCCTCTTGTTCGTCCCGCCACGTGCAGGCTCCCACGATGAACCCCCCGGCCTTCTTTCCGCAGGTCTAACCGGCCCGGCGGCCAGGGGCACAACTTCTCGACGGTGGCGGCGAGGCCGGACGGCTCCGGGTCGGCGCTCCTCACCGGGCTCAAGAAGTACAGAAAGTACGGCGTCGTGGTGCAAGCTTTTAACGAAAAGGGCCCGGGGCCCATGTCGCACGAGGAGGTGGCCCAAACCCTCGAGGACGGTAAGTGCCGAGGACGCAGGGCGTACGCCGAGCCTTAAGGCCAGGGTGTACATCACCACTGATCCAGGTGCTCGTTAGCTATTATTTCTCGAGCGGCCATGTTCTTCACCTCTCCTAATTTTCATTATTTTCAAATGTTCGCGGGCGCAGTGCCGGGGGCGCCGCCGCAGGACATCCGGTGCGCGGCGCACGGGCCGCAGAGCCTGCAGGTGGAGTGGCTGCCGCCGCCCGTCAACCAGCAGCACGGCGTCCTGCAGGGCTACCGCGTCTACTACGAGAACGTGGAGGAGTGGCCCCCGGGCACCATCGAGGCCGACACCAAGCTGGCCGCCGGCACGGAGACGCGCACCGAGCTGCACGGCCTGCAGCGCTTCTCCAACTACAGCGTGCGCGTGTGGGCCTTCACCCGGGTCGGCGAGGGCGCGCGCTCCAAGCCCGTCTACTGCGTCACGGAGGAGGACGGTGAGGGATGCGCGACCCCGAGGGCTGGAGGTGTTGGCGAGGGGCGGGACTGGGCAGGGTAAGGTGTATTACACCTTAGGGCAGGGCGGGGAGGGGAGGGGAAGGGAAGGGAAGGGAAGGGAAGGGAAGGGAAGGGAAGGGAAGGGAGGGGAAGGGGGTGAGGGGTGGGAAGGGAAGAGAGGGAAGGGGAGGAGAAGGGAGGGGTGTGGAAGGGAGGGGAGCGCGGTTTGGTGCGGTGTGGAGCCGGTGCGAGCACGTGGCGGGGTAGGGGCGGGGGCCCGCAGTGTCTGCTCCGCGCTAGCCCTAGGCCTAGCCCAGAGAGAAGGAATAGGGTAGAGCGCGCAAGGGGGCAATTTAGCCGTACCAAGTCCCGCATCTGGTTCGGATTAGGACGGGGCTCCGGCCGTCCCCACTGTGCGTAAGCGCACCATGCATTTTTCTCGGCGCGCCTATTGGCTGCGACAGGTGCTGGAGGGAGAGAAGCGGCGCGGGTGGGGGACGTCTACGTCCGCAGCGCTCCGCAGCTATCTCCCTCCCACCCACTAGAGAGAAAGAGAGAACCGGTACTGCTATTCATAAGCGACCTGCCCTGCCGCTGGGCGCGAATTTTCGAGTCATCGGCTTGCTGAGCTGAGCCGAGCACGCACAGCCGACGCAGTACTCCGGAGGCCGAGCCGAGACGGTCTAACGAACACGGCGAGCCGAACTACTGTCGGGTGCGTTCGGCTCGGGACGGGAGGTCTCGTGCGGCCTCGTGCCGAGCCGCGCGCCGACACGTCGTTTACGGATAGTCCCTATCTCAACCTCCCCGAAGTCGAGCCGGAGACAGCCGAAGAACACCCGAAGACAAGGGTCTCGGGACGTGAGATTTCGCCGCTATGCTTCACTGCGGCCAATGCTTTGGGATAGGGCATGCGCGCTCTACCCTATTCCTTCTCTCTGGCCTAGCCCCTCCCCTGGCCAGCAGCCGTGGCACCTGTTGATCGCACAGAGACGGTCCGCGTTCGCCGCCTCGTCGGCAGAGGGCGCCAGCTGCCAGGCTGCTCCTGCAGGGCATGGGGTAGAGCCGAGCCTCTCTCACGCCGCTCTGTTTCCTCCTGCAGTGCCCGACGCGCCGGCCGACATCAAGGTGGTGGTCAGCTCGGCGTCCTCACTGGTCGTGTCCTGGCTGCCGCCCGCGCGCCCGCACGGCCGCCTCACGGGCTACACGGTGTACCACCGCGCTCTGGACGCGCCGGGCGGGCGCGAGCAGGACTCGGCCAAGCACCGCCTCCCGGCCGCCGCCACGTCCTACGAGGCCGTCAACCTCAGCAAGGGCGTCGCCTACGAGTTCTGGGCCACCGCGTCGACCCGCATCGGCGAGGGGCACAGCACGTCGGTCGCCTACGCCAGCGTGTCGCCTACCGGTTGGTGAACTATTGACCCGTAAATCAATGAAGTAATATTTTCACCAAACTTACTTACTACACAATTACACCAGCGTGTGTAGCTTATAAGTCCAACTGTTGCTTTTCTGAAAGCACCTTGGAGAGATAATATGGTCCGCACATTGCTCGGCCCGCAGTGCCCGCCGCAATCGTGTCGTTCGGCCAGCGTGTGACGGTGCGCCGGCGCGGCGCCGCGTCGCTGCCGTGCGTCGTGGTGGGCGTCCCGACGCCCCGGCGCTCCTGGTCGCGGGCCGATGGCGCGCCGACCGTGGGCGACGCCGTGACGGTGGCGCCCGACGGCACGCTGCGCATCCTGGACGCCCAGCGCCAGCACTCGGCCAACTACACGTGCACCGCGGCCAACGCCAACGGCTCGGACCAGATCGTCTACCAGGTGCAGGTGCAAGGTGAGTGCTGCGCGCGCCGCGCGCAGGTCGTATAGTGCGAGGGCAACGAAGCGTCGCAGGGCAGCCTTCATGTCAGTTCTGAAAAAAAAAAGAAGAAAAAAATGGAAACACTAGTGTGCGAGTGCCGTACACTGGGATGTGTGTGTGTGCGAATGCGCACTCGCACGTGATCACGCAAACTTTACACTGCTTTACGCTAACCTTTTTACTTCATTACAAGCTGCTGATACTACGTATCATCTGCTGAAAAGTATTACTTTTTTCGAACAACTATAATTTTCTCTAGCTACAACTAAAGTTCTCTACCCTTACACTTGCACTTTTTCTACAATATCTATGCTTCAGTTGGAACAACAGATGCGTACAGCCTGATTTGTACACATGAGTAACCGGGCACCTTCGCACAGCCCTAACCTTAGATGTACTGTACTGCTGCTTGGCCCCGACAGTGCCGCCCGGGGCGCCCACGGTGCGCGTCGCCTCCACCTCGTCGTCGACGGTGCACCTGCAGTGGACCGTGAGCGACACGGGCGGCTCGGCCATCCGCGGCTACCTGCTCAACTTCCGGCGCGAGGACGGCGAGTGGGAGGAGCGCGCCCTTTCCGCCGAGTCCACCACCCACCGCCTCACCGGCCTCGACTGCGGCTCGCAGTACCAGCTGCAGGTGTGTCATATACTGTGCAAGTCGGCAGTTGGCGGGTTGAAGATACAGTCAAGTGAGCTAATTTCGGACTTGTGCCCTAATTTCGGACAGTTTGCAGAGAAGTGCTTATTTCAACCTATCTCGGTCACCTTTGGCGATATTCGAAATCCGAAGACGGCATCGTAAAGTTTGCAGTATAGAGTGCCATATTTCGTCAAGTAGGTTGAAGTACCTTTAAAATTTTACAGCACACGGGAATTTAAAGTTTAAAAAAAGCATATAGAACAAAATTGCTGTATTGGAATAAGCTCCCCCAAAAACCGGGGCTCATGTAGGTGTGAGCTGCCCCATGGGTGGTCCTTTCTCGAATGAATGTATGGTATTTTGGCCAGAGAACTACGTATTTAAGTCAAACCGTTTTTTTGGTACGGAACGATTTTCGAAAGTGCTACAATTTCGGACAGTCCAATTCTGTGGCATAGAATTACCGTATTTACTCGAATATAGGACGCATGTTAATCTCAATAAAAGCCATGCCTAATCTGGCGTTGCAGTCTTAATATTCTCTTGTGAGTTCAGAGTAGAAAGCCCGGATAAGCACGGTTCACCTTCTACTCTGAGCCAACAGAAGATTAAGGCTCCAACGCCAGATTAAGCACGGCTCTTATTGAGATTGACATGCGTCCTATATTCGAGTAAATACGGTACATTTGTTTCCATGTTTGTGTCAAAAGACTTATGTTTTCGCCACCAGGAAGAAGCGAAACTGTACTTTTGACTATCACCTTTACAACGCCGTTTCCGGATTTGAGATACCTCAAAGAACGGCTAAGATAGGAAGAATTTAGCACTCCTCTGAATTTTGTCCGAAGTTAGAGCACATTTGTCCAGAGTTAAAGGCGTTCACAAAACCAACCTATTTTTCTGTCCAGTTTTCATCTCTCAGGGTTGAGTTAAAAAATCGGTTTGGATGTCATTCAACGAACTGTGGCCTAGGCTTTTTAAGTGAATAGTAAACCTGCTGAGTTGGGCCAACATGTAAATTTACAAATATTTTTAACAGTGTATGAAACAGAATTTTATTTGCTACGTTATGTGATGACAAACAGGTGTTCAACATTGAACAAAATATGTTACTGGACTCATTTGTCTGGAAAATTACCGAAATTTTCTGTACTGTACATCACAGAAAATCTGTAATTTTACTGAACACTGTAAAATTACATGAAAATAAGTGTCATTTTACAGAATGTGGTAAATTTACCATACTTTTTCCTGTAAAATGACAACATTTCTGTAATTTTACCAAAACTTGTAATTTTACAACATATTACCCGTAGTATTGACATACTCAGTAAAATTACAAGACAATTTCTGTATCGGATTACAGACATTGTCTTGTAAATTTACAAATATTTTTAACAGTGTATTTTATCATGCCTACACTTAAGAAAGGAAAAACCGCTCAATTCGTCTGAAATTAGGACACTTGACTGAACGAAAATGCCTTGAACCGGTGGTTTAAATGGAGTCAAATCACAAAAATGCCGCGCGAAATCATCGCTATATGACCTTCGAGACTGTGGGCGTTGGGCATGCTTTAAAACACCTTCAAAAGTTGAGTCAGAATTATTTCCAAATAGATGTGAACTGCGATTGATACCAGAATATGTGTCGGCCACAGACGATTCTCCTTTGCAAATACGGGGAGGGGACAGTGCCTGGGGCCTGATTCTAAACGCTTTTCTCCGTGACCCTGCAGCTGATGGCGGTGAACGCGGTGGGCTCGGGGCCGGCCTCCACGCCCGTGGTGGCGCGCACGGACGGCGGCCCGCCCGGTCGCCCCGCGGCCGAGGACTTCCTGGAGCCGGGCGCGAGCGGCGTGGTGCTGCGGCTGGGCGCGTGGGCCGACAACGGCTGCCCCATCCAGTCCTTCTCGGTGCAGTACCGCGAGAAGGGCCGCGAGGAGTGGCTCACCTTCGCCAGCAGCGTGAGCGGGCCCGGCGCCGTCCTCGGCCAGCAGGGTCAGCAGGCTGGCGGCCTCGAGGGCGGCGGCGCGCTCCAGGACGCGCTCCCGCTGACGGGCCTGTGGACGGGCTACACCTACCAGGTGCGCGTGGCCGCGCGCAGCGAGGCCGGCGTCACCCAGGCCGAGTACGAGGTGACGCCGACCCCGGCGGGGCTCGGCGCCGGCCCCGGTCCGGACTCGGTGCGCGAGGGCGACGGCGAGCACGCGCTGGGCGCGGACGGCGCGGGCGCGCTGCTGCTGTCGCAGACCATGTACCTCGTGTACGTCACCTCGCTGTCGCTGGCGGGCGGCGTCGCCCTGGCGCTCCTCGTCATCTGCGTCCGGCGCCGTAAGTGACAACGTCAAGGTGCACCGCATTCTGGAAGCCGTGACATCAAAATGTTGGATTCCCCGCCTCGGTGCGGGTTTGGCCCGGCGCGATGAGGGGGAAACAACTCTGGAATTTTTGCACACTCCGTGAGAAATTTAGAAAAAATCAAATTGTTTTTGGGAAAATTCCTGAATTTTCGGGAAAACTCACAAAACTTTAGGAAACATTCTAACAAAAATTGCTATCAAAAAATCGACAAAAACTCATTAAAGTATACGATTTTATGAAATCCTGGTAGGCACGAAGTGCGTTTATGTTTTGATTGCGAACACTGAAAACCCAACAACAATGGGTGGCACACTGTATGTAAAGCGTGCATGGCTTTGCACGCTGTATATAAAGTGTGCATGATGTGCTCACTAAAACATCAACAGTAAGCATTGCAGACACTTTTGAACTGAACGTGTGCATGGAGATGCTTCCTGCGTACCCAACAATGAGCATTGCTCACATTTTGTACATTGAGCATGGCCTTGCACACTGCAAACATTACCTACCTACAGTGAGCATGGCCATACACACGTTATATACTGTGAGCGTACCGTGCACGTGCACACTTGATATACAGCGTGCAATACTCACTGTTGGGTTTTCAGTGACTGGTTTATTTAGAAATATTTGTCTTAAAAATTTCCAGCCTTTTGGATTATGTTATTGAATTTGTTTTATCTCACGGTTTGATCAGCCTTACTAGTATAGCGGATCACACGCAAAAGTAGATGTCTATGTAGCACAAACGATTTAAAAGTTAGTCTCTCAGTAAAAATTGTCCGGTCAGCTTGATTTTTTGGACTTTGGGCGCGTTCTGCAACGAGGACATCGTTGAAAGAAGGCGTCCACCTCAAACCAACCTAGAATATATTTGGCAAGTTTGAAATTTAGTGAGGTCGTAAAGTGATATTGCAGGCTCTTGGCAAATAATTGTCGAAGCTTCTACTCTTTAACAGGGAATACAGGGGCAAACGAATTTGTATCTTTCGCTAAAAACTGAGGACTGACTCTGAAGTTGGCGGTAGTGTTAGAAGCCACGACGGATTTCAACGAAAATTTTTGAGAGGTGGAATTACAGTCCTAGCCAACAATCAGGAGGTGCGGCAGCTAGCTAGTGGTCACGTTCAAAGCTGTCCTCGTGGTTCATCCTTTAGCACGGCGTGAAACTGCAACGACTGTGACGTGACCACTCCGTGCTACAAAACTTTTGGGCGTCGAGTTACTAAGCAACAGGCGAACTTTTTCATTGGCTGGAAAAAACAGCGAAATAAAGTTATTGGTCAGAGCCGACTCGGCTCCCCTTTCCACGTTTGCTTTCTCATTACGAGTATTGAGTATTACCATAGAAACAAAGATTCTAAATCGAAGTTTCTCAAAATTGGCCACTAGCTTTTGGATAGAGCATTGCGGCAGTGAAATAAAGGAATTAAGTTTTACCTCTCTGTCAAGTCTTATCAAAATCGTTTTGAAAAATCTTATTTCACAAAAGGAGCCGTGCTCGTAAAAAAATCGGATCCTGAGATAAAACCAGAAGTCTACTTCGTGGAAAAAAAAAGAAAAAAAAAAAACAGATTTATTTTAAAAATCACAAAATCTGTTCACCAAAATTCCAAATTGTTTCCCCCTTGGTTTGCGCGACGCCTTGCTGACGGATGTGCTGTGGGTGCAGGCGGGCTGCGCCGGCGCCAGGATGGCAGCCGCCGGGAGGGCGGTCGGGGTGGCCGCGGTGCGCCGGGCGACGGCACCATGGCCATGGACAACAAGCACAACCTGGCGCAGCGCGAGCAGTTCTACGCCGCCGTCCAGAAGGGCGCCGGCCAGGAGCGCATCCCCGAGTACGCCGAGGACATCTCGCCGTACGCCACCTTCCATGTGGCGAGCCACGTGCCGAGCCACGTGCCGAGCCACGTGAGCAGCCACCTGTACCACGAGCAGCGGCTGGCCACCATGGAGACCCTGCAGCTCAAGAGCGGCAACCCCCTGAGCAAGGACGACGCGGTCAAGATGAGGGTCAACATGAAGAACAGCAAGAGCGGCCGGTCCGAGGGAGACTATTCGAGCTCCACGGACCAGTGGTCGGAGATCGGGCCGTGCCGGGCGGACCGAATACCCATGCAGAGTGAGTGCCATGCGCCGCCATGCGCCCCAGCAAGGCGATTCCGAACTCCGTTTTGTAGCTCCCTCTCTCTTGCTCCTTATGGCCGTGCCCAATGAGTGCAACAACACTGTAATTTTAAAGGAAACACATGTTGCCTTAAATCGGCGACACATAAATGTGTTTCCTTTTTTCGGAAACACATAAATGTGTGACCTTTTTCGGCGACAATTTTGTTTCCAAAACCTCCGTGTGTTACCGAAACGAACACGCATGTGACCTTTTTCGGTAACACACGGAGGTTTTGGAAACAAAATTGTCGCCGAAAAAGGTCACACATTTATGTGTCGCCGAAAAAAGGGTCACAAAAAGGGGATGTTTCCTTTTTTGATGTGTCGCCTCAAAAGGTCACAAATTTGTCACCTTTTGAGTTACAGTGAAGGAAGGAGCGACGAAACCATAGTGTGCGGAATCACCCTACACCCTACCTCTCCATCAGGCGCCTGCTAGCGTGACCAATGCGTGGCCACGCTCGCATGTTAAGTCTCAGGGGGAGAAATGAAATCGCTTGTAAACTTAATACTTTCAGGGGACGAAATTGTATCTCTGTCTTCAAAATAACTACCGTACTGATGACTGGCTTTCAATCAAGCTAACTTTATATGTTTTAAACAGCATAGTTATAATGGGGTGGTCGCGAACCGTCGGTATTACGAATAAGATTTTTGCCCCTCATCCTGAATTTGTAACTATAATTTAAATGTCTTCATATGAGTGCTACTATATCCCTCTGACCTGCTTGACCTGTCCCATCCACCACACTGTAAAAAAAAACGTATTAGCTGGGTAGGCACTAGGTGATATATTAGCTACCTTAGCTAACTTTTTTGGTGTACTGGAAAACGCCCGATCTGTTATAGCAAACGCAAGTAGCTTTACGAGGCAAATAGTAGCCGAGAGAGGTAATATTTTCAGCTAGTGTCATGTAAGCTATACTAGCTCTTATTGCATTTTTTTTTCGTGCAGCGCTCCTTTACGGCGGGCAGGGTACGGAGTCCAGCACGTCCCCGGAGCAGTCGCCGGTCCCGGAGCGGAGGTCGCGCCACCACGCAGCGCACCACGCCACCCCCGGCCGGCACCGCCCCCAGCAGGCGGCGCCGCCCCACCACGGCAGGTGCTGGAAACTTATCTCTTTAGAACTATGTCGAAAAGTTTTGGCTGAACCTTAACGGTTTTGATAGTACGGAAATGTAACGGTCCCAAACGGTACGAGCGGAAGACAAACCGTGAAGACTTCTTGCTTGGAGAGAAAATACTTGCTGTAGTAGGTAACCTCGTTGCTAATATAGCGCCTGCAACTCTTTCTTACGGCTCAGCAAAGCTGTTTGCAGTCATGGGTCTACAATTGGCTGTCGCAGCTAATTATTTTGCTAATGCAACCAAAAAAGGGACGATTTCACGAAATCCTGGTAGACACCTGAGTTGGCCTCGGTCCTCCTCCCCTGCACGCGATTTGAGATGAGAGTGGAATCAGTTAATAAGGGTTAAACTCTAAAGAGATAGACTTCACTCTTAATTTGGTTTTCAGAGTTACCTACATGAATTCATAGTATAAGGTTCATTTTACTCAAGGATGAAGCGCATCAGTACCCAACGCTCTCCTCAGCGTAGGTGGCCCGTACCCTAATGGTGAAGGAAACGGTTTCCTATCCCAAAGATTGATGGTTCGATCCTATCCAGAGGGAATTCAGATTTAGCTGTGAACTGCCCTCTTTTGTGTTACAGACAACTAATGCCATGCATTAAATGATGCAGTTCAATTATTTAACAGTATAACGTTCAAAATTAATTTTCTTAATTTCTAGAATTTGTCGTATGAAAGAGCACTTCTTAAAACTCAGACCGGAAAGCAATCTAAATTTTCAGACTTTTGGTCTTTTCTTTTTTTTAAAAAACTTCAGACTGAAACTACTGAAAATTCAGAAAATCTCTTTGTACGCTGTATAAATACCGGAGCAAGGATTCTCGCCCTCAGGAAAGCGAGAAATTTTCTCTCTCTCTTTGAGAACGAGCAAGTTTGGTTTCCTCGCTCGATCAGAGCAACAGTCTCAAAAATTTCCCCGTCGTTGAGTGAGCGTTGGGAAACCTCGCTCTTTTTGAGGAAGGATTTAATACCCTTTATCTCACTCAATTTGAGTGATGTTATGGATTCTTTCTCAATAAGAGCGAAGGTTCCCGAACCCGAACTCTCACTCAAACGGAGCAAGTGGAGAAATCTCGCTCCTTTTCGAGGGGGTGACAATTCTGGGAACCATGTGTGCACAAGCCTGGGGATCACCGCCCATCATAAAAGTTAAGGGAAATCAATGAAAACCTCTACAACAAAGCAGAAAAAGTCTGGAATCAGTTATAATAATGAAGCAGAAATTAGCGATTAATGTCGCTAGAAACAGAAATGAAAAGATATGGATGGGAATCATTTGGAATCAATCATTCCGAGAATCATGTGTACACATTAAACGGGAGTGGTCGCCCCCTCGCTCCTTTTAGATGACACATCTCACTCTCGTATTTGCAGTGAATTCTTTTCGCCACTCAGGAGTGAGGTGGTAGGTGGTGGTGGTGGTGGTGGTGGTGGTAAAGAACGACTGAAAAGTTGCAGGCGCTTTGCGATGAGGTTAGCTGAAACAGCAAGTCTTTTTAGCAGATGATACCTTTACTTTCTTTACTTTCAGAACAGTACAAGACACTAAGGTGTCAGCTAGCTTGTACTCTCGAGTCCAGAAACCAATCGCAACTATACAATAATATAGGGTGGCGCTGCTAGGGGGGGGGCCCATGGCTGCCTGACGCGCAGTCTGCGCGGAACAATGACACCTTCTCCCCGCACGCAGCTCCTCCCTGCCAGCGACCGCTTCGGTCCGCCACGCCGCCGGCGGACCCCTCCCACCCCTTTCCCTCCCAACCCCGCAGGCACGCGGCGCGGCGCTGCTGGCGTCGTTCGTCGTTTACATCGTGTGCGTTCCACACACAAATTGTCGCACCCCAAAGCAATTTCTCTTGCGGTGCGGTATCATCTGCTATCAATACCAATCTTGATTGATATTTTTTATCCTCCGCGTGTGCATGGTGCGGCATGGTGCCTGGAGTGGTGTGACGTCACGTGTGTGTGCTCTCCCTGCAGGCGGCCGTCGGGCGAGGGCCTCGGCCGCATCCCGTTCGGCGCGCGCCTCGATCCGCCCAGCGGCTTCACGGACGGCCACGGCCTCGGCCTCGGTCCCGAGGTGAGCGAGGCCGAGTGCGACATGGACACCCTGCACCGGCTCAAGCAGGGGAGGCCCACGCCGGCGGCCCCCGGTGGGCCCGGGGGGCCCGGGGCCGCGCCGCCCGGCAAGGCCAGGACCAAGCGGCTGGGCGGCGGGCCCGGTGGGAACCACTTCACCATCGCCGTGTGACACGCGGCCGGCCCCGCCCCCGGCCCCGCCCCCGGCCCCGCCCCCGGGCCAACCGGGCCGCCCGCAGGACATCGCACCTCGACCTGAACCGTCCCCTCTCCGCCCCCGTGCTCCAAGTGCGGCCCTAACTGAGCCGTGCCTTCTGCTGACGCGTGCCTCAGGCCCGCAGGGTGGTGATTCAGCGCGCAGCGTTTTCTTCTCTTCTCAGTCTCTCGTCGTGGAGCGCGGCCATGGGGAGGAAGAGAGCGGAAGAGACGCTACTGAACCTTGTTCGGAATCGCTGTGCCACATATGGCCGCTCATTTTGTAGGGAGATGGACTCCGTGACTGACGCGATCCCTCCTACTCTCCCACGGCAGTGGTATGCTCACTCAATGAGACTTGGATGAATATGCAAATTGACTTTTAATCAAACGGTTTTGCCGGTGTTTGTGTGGTGTAGCTGCGCAAAGAGTTTTTCACTGCTTTTCGATGCAGCCCCTTGAGGATATAAAGAAAGATGCAAGGGATCAAAGACTGTTTCATGTCAATATTATCAAACACTGCTAGATCAACTTTGCTAGAAGAGTATTGTCGATACATTATTGCTCAACGTTACACTGCCCCTTACTGTACTGCGAAGCAATGGAATAATCCCAACAATCTACACAAGATTAATACCGTAATTGTGAGAGGAAATTCCCCATGCAGGAGCTATAATGCAAAACTTTATGAACTGTTGGTAGGTTTAAAATAACTATCTTCAGGTATGCATAAAGTCTCATGTCAAAATGTTCAAAAGTGTATTTAGATCAGGAGTTATTTGCTATTTTTATAATAAATGTGAAATCCGGAAAAAAAAATAGCAACAAAATTTGCTGTGCCCCAGTTATGAGCGAGTATTCATATGAAGCCGCATTTGGATTCTGTGAATACAAAACTAGATGCTCCTTCCCACAAAATAATCTCGGCACGCAAAAACGTAACCTCAGACCAGCCCTCGAGTGTTTTTTCATCTAAAATACTTCAGGTAAAAAAAAAAAGAAGAAAAAAAAACAATTTCATGAAATCATGGTAGGCACGAAGTTCGTTAACGTTTTTGTTTCACAAAATAGTTCGGTGGATTATTGTTTATGTAGAAATCTACTTTAAAATTTCTAGCCTTATGGGTCATTTTATTGAATTTGCTTTATCTCAGAATCACTAGTACAGCGGGTCACAAATTTTAAGTCTCTAAGAAAAAACTGTCTGATCAGCTTGATTTTTGAACGGTAGGCTCGTTGAGCAATGCTCATTTGAACATGGTAAAAAGAAAGTCTTGGATTTTAGGGTCCTTTCGTGAAATTCAAGGCTAAGAGGATAATTTCAAGTATTTCCCTTGATAGTAATGTGTTTGCAAGGGAACATCTTGGACATTTGGCCAGCCATTTTTTTTTCGCCGATTTTCGGATGATTTCACCTTTGGGGGTTGGGCGTGAGGTGCATCGAGGGGATAAGCCACTTAAAGCGTCAGACAACTCTAGGGAAAAAAGGTATTCTTCATCTCTCCCAAAACCGTTGCGAAAAATAACAAAGAAGAAAAAAAGGAAAAGAGCAAAATGTTTGCGGCGCTCGGGTTCGAACCCGAGAGCCTTGAAGCAGGTACCTGCTGCTCTAACCACTAGACCACAGACTTCTGCTATCAGGAGCACCGCAAGGACCACATAGCTTCCGAAAATCTTCTGGTACCAGGCGTCGATTTCGAGGAGGTTACCTCCTCGCCTCTTCTGAACTCCGGGTCGAATACGGCTCGTTTCGCACGATTTTCTCTCAAACATGCAGGCGCGGGCTGGCGTCAAATGGGTTGCCTATCCATTAGGCGCCGATTGAACAATTCACTGTTCCTCGCGTAAAAAGCGAATTTCTCCTAAACCAAGAACTGTATCGTGTCTAGGTGGACTCTAGTGCACCCCCAGACCAACCCCCGAGGGTGAAATTATCCGAAAATCGGCGGAAAAAAAAAGGATGATCGACCGAGATTCGAACACAACAAAAGCGTCCCGACAGCCTAGTTGGTTTCGGACGGGGGACGGGTATGCTAACCACTAGGCTGTCGGTTCGCACACATACTGTCGATGCGAATAGGATTCCGTATCTACCGGCCTGGCCTGGACGGGGCCCGGCGCGCGCAGAAGAGTTTTCCTTTTCGAATAGGATTCCGAGTTTCTTCCTAACCAAGAACGGTATCGTGCTTCTGGCTACTGATATATGTTTCGCAGTGCCTATAGAGGATTTCCTGTGAATTTCAGCGTGATCTGAGACTATCGATTTTTGGTCAAATTTCCTAAGGCTATAGCCTTTGCATTTTAAGTGATTTTGATGGAAAAAATAATTTGCTTAAAACTGACGGGGATTATGCGGGTGGACTCTAGTGCACCCCAAGACCAACTCCCTAGGGTGGAATCATCCAAAAATCGACGAAAAAAATTGCGTTCGACCGAGAATCGAACACGACAAAAGCGTCACGACAGCCTAGTTGGTTTGGGACGGGGGACTTGTATGCTAACCACTAGGCTGTCGCTTCGCACACATTCCACCGATGCGAATAGAAATCCCTATCTACCGGCCTGGATGCGCCTCGCGCGGCGCAGAAGAATTATCTTTTCCGTGTAATTCTTTAACGGCCAAAAAGATGCATCAAGGGAATTAGCCATTTAAAGCGTCAGACAACTCGAGGGAAAAAAGGTATTCTTCATCTCTCCCAAAACCGTTGCGAAAAATAACAAAGAAGAAAAAAAGGAAAAGAGCAAAATGTTTGCGGCGCTCGGGTTCGAACCCGAGAGCCTTGAAGCAGGTACCCGCTGCTCTAACCACTAGACCACAGACTTCTGCTATCAGGAACACCGCAAGGACCACATAGCTTCCGAAAATCTTCTGGTACCAGGCGTCGATTTCGAGGAGGTTACCTCCTCGCCTCTTCTGAACTCCGGGTCGAATACGGCTCGTTTCGCTCGATTTTCTCTCAAACATGCAGGCGCGGGCTGGCGTCGAATGGGTTGCCTATCCATTAGGCGCCGATTGAACAATTCACTGTTCCTCGCGTAAAAAGCGAATTTCTACTAAACCAAGAACGGTATCGTGTCTAGGTGGACTCTAGTGCACCCCCAGACCAACCCCCGAGGGTGAAATTATCCGAAAATTTGGCGAAAAAAAAAGGATGATCGACCGAGATTCGAACACGACAAAAGCGTCCCGACAGCCTAGTTGGTTTGGGACGGGGGACGGGTATGCTAACCACTAGGCTGTCGGTTCGCACACATACTGTCGATGCGAATCGGAATCCCTATCTACCGGCCTGGCCTGGACGGGCCCGGCGCGCGCAGAAGAGTTTTCCTTTTCGAATAGGATTCTGAATATCTCCCTAACCAAGAACGGTATCGTGCTTCTGGCTACTGATATATGTTTCGCAGTGCCTACAGAGGATTTCCTGTGAATTTCAGCGTGATCTGAGACTATCGATTTTTGGTCAAATTTCCTAAGGCTATAGCCTTTGCATTTTAAGTGATTTTGATGGAAAAAATAATTTGCTTAAAACTGACGGGGATTATGCGGGTGGACTCTAGTGCACCCCAAGACCAACTCCCTAGGGTGGAATCATCCAAAAATCGACGAAAAAAATTGCGTTCGACCGAGAATCGAACACGACAAAAGCGTCACGACAGCCTAGTTGGTTTGGGACGGGGGACTTGTATGCTAACCACTAGGCTGTCGCTTCGCACACATTCCACCGATGCGAATAGAAATCCCTATCTACCGGCCTGGATGCGCCTCGCGCGGCGCAGAAGAATTATCTTTTCCGTGTAATTCTTTAACGGCCAAAAAGATGCATCAAGGGAATTAGCCATTTAAAGCGTCAGACAACTCGGGGGAAAAAAGGTATTCTTCATCTCTCCCAAAACCGTTGCGAAAAATAACAAAGAAGAAAAAAAGGAAAAGAGCAAAATGTTTGCGGCGCTCGGGTTCGAACCCGAGAGCCTTGAAGCAGGTACGCGCTGCTCTAACCACTAGACCACAGACTTCTGCTATCAGGAACACTGCAAGGACCACATAGCTTCCGAAAATCTTCTGGTACCAGGCGTCGATTTCGAGGAGGTTACCTCCTCGCCTCTTCTGAACTCCGAGTCGAATACGTCTCGTTTCGCACGATTTTCTCTCAAACATGCAGGCGCCGGCTGGCGTCGAATGGGTTGCCTATCCATTAGGCGCCGATTGAACAATTCACTGTTCCTCGCGTAAAAAGCGAATTTCTACTAAACCAAGAACGGTATCGTGTCTAGGTGGACTCTAGTGCACCCCCAGACCAACCCCCGAGGGTGAAATTATCCGAAAATTTGGCGAAAAAAAAAGGATGATCGACCGAGATTCGAACACGACAAAAGCGTCCCGACAGCCTAGTTGGTTTGGGACGGGGGACGGGTATGCTAACCACTAGGCTGTCGGTTCGCACACATACTGTCGATGCGAATCGGAATCCCTATCTACCGGCCTGGCCTGGACGGGCCCGGCGCGCGCAGAAGAGTTTTCCTTTTCGAATAGGATTCTGAATTTCTCCCTAACCAAGAACGGTATCGTACTTCTGGCTACTGATATATGTTTCGCAGTGCCTACAGAGGATTTCCCGTGAATTTCATTGTGATCAGAGACTATCGATTTTTTGTCAAATTTGCAAAGGCGAAAGCCCCTCATTTTTAGTGATTTCGATGACGGCGATGCGAATAGGAATTCCTTTTTACCGGCCTGGACCATGCCGGTGGCGTGGGGAAGACGACTTTCCTTTCGACTTCGTTCTTGCCGCTGACCCGAAAAAATGGCCGGTAGATAGTGATAGCGAATCGTATGGCTCCGAGATGTTCGTCGCGCCAGCTGAGAGGGTTAACGCACTACTTTCTGTCCCAAAATTATCTCGGTTGGCGAGTCGTTTTGCAGGTTCGAATCGCAGTTGAACATTTTCTTTTCTTTTCTCTATTCTGTATTACTTTAATAAGCTATTTAAAGCATCATACAATTCGAGAAAATTAAATGTACTCTCGTTTTCGCGGCTGGGGTTTGAGCCCGAGCACACGGTACCTCATGTCTGTAGCTCTATCCACTTTAATCGATCGCTTAAAAAAAAAATTTGCTAAGAACCAAGATGGCGGTACCCACCGTAGTTTCTCTTCTGCCTCACGGCCTCACAGTCTCATTGGTCTCGTAGTCTTAAGCGCGTTGGCCGGGCCGAGCGCATCGTGTTTCTGAACACGTCCCCACCACACGGCCGGCCCACTGCAGCAGCCCCTTGATCCCGCGAGGTTAGCCTCAACGCGGCGCTTCTCTCAGGAGGGGATTTATGGATTTGCCGCGGAGCCAAAGCTAGCGGCGGCAGTCGAGGCACGCGTCACACCTCGAGCGTGGCGTATCTCCGCGCCCCACCCTCACTGGCGTCCATACCCCACGAGTCGTGACTGCGGTCCTCGGGGCGTGACTAGTGTAGCGGGGAATGAAACGAACTGAATTGCACAGGAGCGTTCTCAACCGAAATCCGCTGCGTTAATTCGTTACTAACGTGTTTCTTATTGCTGCAGCCACAGGCACTTTGTGCTTAGGCGGCCACCCACGTATGCTCAAGTGCCAAATGGCTGATTGACCCCGGGCACTTTTTGTACTATGCAACCCGGTTGGCTGCAACAACTGGCGGAGCGGAGCGTCGGCGCTTGGAGCAGCTCGGAGCCGGACCCCGGCGCCTGATGGGTATGCAGTCTCGGATGGAGCGGTGCGAGCGGGTTGCATAATACAGAGTGTGTCCGAGGTCAATCAGCCACCTGGTATATCTCCACACTGGACTCCGTGTACTTGACCTAGGAGAACCAGAACACTCCACAACGTGTAAAAGCCTTGCTTTGAAAGAAAGAATGAGTACAAAATTTTGTAACGCTCCTGCGGGGAGTTGTTTCAGAACCCAAATTTCAAAATTTGGCGACGTGACATGTTATACATTTTTTTGAATCGATAAATTTGTGTCCTGATTAGAAAATCTGTAACCCTTTATGTAGCTTAATTATCGATAGCAAAAAGAAAAAAAAAGTGTCTGAAAATGTAAACGACGGAAGTCAGTTGAAGTTAGTGTGCTTGTTTATCCGTAGACACGAGGTCTTTTTCTTCGCCGCCAGCCGAACTGCAGCTGCAGAGAATCGTGCAGTTATCCAGTTTGTGTTTGGCCTGGGCACCGCGGCGCGCCCTGGCGCGTGCCCGCTCGTAGTGGGCTTTGGCGAGACGTGGCGCGACGCTCGTGCAGGCCGTACGTTAGACAAAGCCCCAGCAGCGGATCGCCATGTTTTCTTCTCTCTCCCCCTCCCCCCCCCCTCTCTCCGTTTGGTAGACGACAAAGGCACTGTAGTCAAGTACGGCGCGCAGCGGTAGAATTCGAACAGGGCGTTCAGAGGTAATTAAGGGAGTGACCAGCGTCCAGAGGCGCACTAGTCGACTGGCGCCTCTAGACGCTGGCTGGCCCCTAATTTCCTCTGAACTGTAGTCCTTCAGGTCGGTCACGAAATACTCGTTTCTTTCGTTTCTTCTTCCACTTTTCCCCTTCCCCAGAGTCCCTATTTTTAAATATATGGTATAAAAGTTGGCAAAACTTTAGGATTTCGCATTCCCATGCCCACTTTGATTTATCAGTTAAGAGTTTCCGAACCTCTTCAGCGTGTGCTGCTCACAGCGAGTATAATTTTAGCTTTAAAAATAAATGACCGTTATGGACCACAATTTTTATATCTGCTTATCTGATGTTTTCTCGATAAGGACTATGTATTTCGTGTGTAAAAATAGAGGGAAAAGAGAGAACGAAATCACGTTTTAAAGCGCGTCCCTGCCGCCTCGCCGGCCGTGCATGGGTGCGTTTAGCGTACCGGTGCCACAAACAGGGGCGAGTAAGAACACAGTCGCGCTCTGTACCGGGGCCACGGGACCACAGCAAAGGCTGCGTTCGGAACGACTGTCCTCGTCGCACGCTTCACGCAGGCTTCGCGCTCTACGTCATCCCGCTGCGACCGCATATAGTTTTCGAAGGCAACCTTTCGACCATATCCATGCCGTCCTCGCCTCGGGGAGGGGTCGGTGGACCCCGAACGCTAACTGGAGTATAGCGCTTTGCGCTCTGAGAACGGAATGGGGATGCGAAAGTCATGTATTTTACCATCTTCTAGCATCCTCCAGCGTTAACCAGTTTCTAGATTAATGTCTAAGTAACTCGAGCCACAGGAAAAAAAAAAAAGAAGTGAGTGACAGAGTGAAACATCCGTCTATGCACATTGTTTATTGTACAATAATATATTTTTTCTAGACATTTTTGGCCACTGAAAAAAATCAAATAACAACGCAAGTATTCTTAAGATACAAAATACCTAGGACTCATGGCATAAATGTTTTCTCAAGCCTCCTCTCAAATGACTTTTCGCTTCAAAGTAACGTAGGAAAAATGGTAACCAATAGCTACTGAAAACTTAAGTGTATTTACATAAATTTTTAAATTATACCTACATAAGGTGACTGCGCAACAATCTCAGGTATATACAAATCTTTAACACAGGCGGACAACAGCACATAACATACATACCAAGACCATACCCATTACGTTCAGTCAGCTGAAAAGACACCTAACACAAATTATTAATCGGTAGTAAGTAAATTTCTCAAGCAGCTTTAACGGCATAAATCAGATACCATATGACAACAAGACAAGTTTGGTCTTCAAAAAAAAATTATATAATAATAAAAAATAAAGAAACGTGCAACAAATTAGCAGCATGAGATTAATGTAATTCATGCAAACTGAAACCATTCTTTTGGTATATGCCTTTCAAACAGTCAAATAACAGTTCAAACTGGAGGACTAGAGATGACTCGAAAGTGAATCACCACACACAGTATAGAGTAATGTCATAATTCAATTTCATAATCGTATACTTTTCTGGAAGTCTCAGGATTGGCCCGTGGCTTAGAATGAGCCATTCACGTATACATGCAACCGATCGTATACATTTTTGTTGTTGACTATATATATTTTTCTCTTAACTAGAAAGCACTTTCATGCAGCAACCAACAATTTAAAAACAAATCTGCAAGACATTTAGGCCATATCAAATTAATACATTATGAAGGTGGAGGGTTTCTTTTAAAGCCTCCGACACCGAAAATGGTTTTTCTTAAATGCACTTTCACACATCACAATATGAAGTATTCTTAGCACTAATCGTAATGGAAAGAGCGGAACAATAATCTAGAGCAGGTACTGAATGTACAAATTAAAAATCTTTCCGTGGTTTGCTAACACAATCACCCCCTTCATTAACACAGCCCTGTTCGGTACGGATCGTATCGGACCAAACAAATTTTAATTCCTCAGAGTGTTGATTCACCTAGGATTAACACATTCTTGGTTGGCAAAAGGCCATACCACACAAATTATTTAGCACATATTTCTGGTAAACATTGTTACAATTTACTCGAGTATTGAGGTCTATAAAAGAAATTCCCTATCAAAATACGAAGATTCCCAAGACCAGAGAGCAAAAATGTGGCTGCATTCTGGTGCGTATTAACTATAATGTTTCAGAGATCATAGTTACGTCGTATACTGGTTTAGGGCTCGATTCATCTTAAGTGTGAAATTTTTCACATCAACTTCAACCTCAATATTAATATAATTTCCGTTTTCGAGACCCTTTTATCCTTTAAGAAATACTGCATCTGACAAAATTGTATTGGTTAAGGTCAGACCTAATGGATTACGCACGGGCAGCAAACATTCAAATAAGGAGCATCAATTATTTCATTACGTTAATAAATGTCATGAGGATCTCCGCGCTGTGATTCCATATTTAAGTCCGAATACATTAAAGATTTTTCACAATTAATACTTTGACCATTTTCCAATACTTAAAAGTAGTTTCTGCTATTATTGAAATCTGTCAGCCACTTGTGCACGAATCGGCGAGGCGTGGCGGCAGCTGGGAGGAGCCGAAGGGAGTAGGGGCGCGCCAGGGCGGGCGCAGTATGCTGTAGACAAGTTTCTGTCAGTTGAGCGACTCACTACCAACCCCGATGCCTCCACCACTTGTGTCGTGGCCGTAGAAAACGGGATCTGCAACATTGAAAAAATTATTATTGTTATTATGATTATTATTATCATTATTATTATTATTATTATTATTATTATTATTATTATTATTATTATTATTATTATTATAACAAAAAATATGAACAAGGCAGAAACAGAAACAAAAAATCCTACCAAGCTGGTTTTGAAAGTAATGCGTTTGTCGTGCGGGTGAAACTAACTATCGATTTTGTGGAAAGAATGGGTTAAAGGAGTGCGTAAGGTACAAAAATTTCAGATTTGTCGAACCCTCTGCGGTTACAGTGGCCTCAGAGCGAATGGCGCAGAGCGAATCGGAAAAGACGAGATGGGGGCGTGCGCGATTTAATTGGGCACGGAGAAAGCGGTGAGAGGCGGCATTGACATTGATTGAAATTAATGGTCAGCTGTCCGGCCGGGCCGCCAGGTCCCCGCAGGTCCCCGCGAGTCCACCCCCGGCCCCGGCGGCAGGGCGGCCGCGTGGCCGCGCGGCCACGCAGTATTGAGCGCCAGTGGTTCCCAGGACTGCCGCCAGGGCGCGCCACCGGCACGAGTAATGTCGCAAGGGAGCGCGACCCGGCTCGGCCCTCGGCCCCCTCGGCCCGCTCGGTTTTCACAGCTCTGTGGGACTTATGGTTCAACTACCCGCGGGCCCGCATCCGTCTCTTCGAAGAAACAGACCTTGTGTTGTATACTCGTGGAACTCACGCTTTTTTTCTTTTTTCTTTTTTTTCCTTTTTGAGTGGTGGTTGAATGTTGAATATTCTACATGTGTCGAGATACCGAGCGTAAGCGACACTTGAGTGCTATGGGGAAGATAAAAGTTAAACGGACAAAAATGTAGGATAGTATCTGATGAACCTCGGCGCCGCGACATACCGCACCTCACGAGCACGTGATGTGAGCAATGTAAACAACATCTCGTGCTGGTCAGGCGCGCGCCAGGGGTCAAAGAGCGTCCGCTACACTTCCAAACACGCGTGCGGCATCGGCACGAGAAAGGACATCCCAACGGATATTTGAATTCCTTAAGTTGCCAAAACAATGATTTGCTTACTAAGGGACGTGGCCGAGTTTATCTTACTCGACACAGTTGAGCAGTATTGAAAGCAGAATCTGTCTTTTACAGCAGATTGTACTATCTCGTAAAGGTAAAAGTAAACGTTTAAACGTCGTCAGGAAAAGTTGTACAGCGTGAAGCTTTGAAAAGTTACAGATCAAAAGGCAGTTGTCTAAAATACATAAAGGAGCGCGTCTACACAGCGCACGTCACCCGTGGGCCCGTCGCCCGTGGCACGCGCCCTCTTCCGGCTAGCGTTGTACCGGTCCAGGAGGCTATCGGACGCTACTCCGCTCTGACACCTGCAGCCGCCCCATGCGCAGCGCAGCCCTATGCTTCACTGGTTTACGACCCTTAGAGCTGGGCCCCCCCGCGCCTTATTGCCACGCCACGCTCCGCCAGCCGCTCCGCTCCGCTACGCCCCGCCACGCCCCGCCACACGAGACGCCACGCCTCGCCATAGTGAAACGTTGAAATTTTAAACGTTAAGAGTTGACATGTCAAAAGCTGAAACGTTGAAACTTGAAACGTCAAAAGCTGGAAGCCAAAAGTTAAAGTGCTGGAAGCGCCGAAAGTTCAAGGGACAAAAGTTGCGGCGCTCAGAGTTAAGCAGCTTTCGTTATCAGTTAAAACGCTAAAATATAAAAGCCTTAACAGTAAAGGTTCATTCAGCAGATGATACGTTAATATCAGCAGATTCTATAAAATCAAATGTTGTAAGGCCGACCAGTGTGTAGCAAAAGCAAAGCAAAAGCATTATCAGTAAGCAAATTTTGAGCACAAACAGAGAAAAAAAATGATTGCAGTTATCAAATCTTTGAAGCCCTACAGCAAACCGTTGTTCGATCTGTCGCAGAATAGTAATGGGAATTGAAAAATTCAGTCTTACCAAGCGTGTTGATGCCGTAGTGTGCCTGGTAGACCGTCGAGCCATTCGAGGCCATAGAGGTGGCTATGTTGAGGCCGGCGTTGAGCCCTCCGCTCAGCGAGCCGCTCTGGTTCAGCTGCCCCAGCGACTGGCCGAAGCCGCTCATCGGAACGCCGCCCTGACTCAGCTGTAGCTGCGACATGCCTGCAGACAAGACACAGGACACTGTGAAAAAATAGGTTGACGTATTTAAGCGTTCAAGTCCGCGTGTCTTCTACGGGTAACTTTTACAAAAAATGGTAGGCCCGGAAAAAAAAAGGGGGGGGGGGGGGGAAGGCGGGTCAGTTGAAAATTGAAAATATATTTTGTGCAAGTACACAGGATTTCCTGCATACTAGACTCAGCACACAGTATTTCCTGAATACATGTAGGTATGCAGGAAATACTGCATTCAAGTAAACACTTGCGTTTCCAGAGTAAGCGAAGAGTCTTCCGCCCCCAAGCTGCTGTTATTTCCTTCCGCGGTCCACAGAACATGCGGCGCTATAGGCCGGAGGCCAGGGCGCGTGGACAGGCCCGTGGTATATCGGAGAATGTCTTTGTGTCTGTGTGTGTCCGTGTTGTGCGCGGTAGCTGCTATGGGGCCCAGCTGGTGAATCATTGAGCGTGCGAGTGGCGTCCAGGACCGGTAGGGGCGGCAGAGGGGGGAGGGGGGACCACGAGGGCATTAGAGGGTAGGTGTGAACGCTTCCCCGCGCCATTCAGTGCAGCCACACAGACACGCATGCACATGCACGCACGCACGCACGCACGCACGCACACGCGCGCACACACACACACACACACCAAAGATGGTCCGGACTGCTTAAGCTTACATTTTAATACACAAATTATACCGTCCGAATTCTGTCAATCTTGTCAGTTGAGGACTTCCAGTACAGTGTCGTCAATGGAACCTTATTGACATCCACATGTGTACTCTGGTAATCCAAGTGTGCGAATGTCGCACACTTGTAGGTGTGCGAGGATTCGTTCGCACACTTGGCCACTCAAACGTGTGAATATCCTAGGAAAATTCACACGTTTGAGCGGCCAAGTGTACGAATGAATCCTCGCACACCTACAAATGTGCGACATTCACACACTTTTGGGTTTCCAGTGTAGGTCGATGAACGCAGACAATTCCCTGTGAAAAGCCCCTGTACTATTTTCATTTAAAGCTATCCTCAACTGTGAACAAGCCAACGAAAACACCTGGCCGAGTTTTCTTCTTTGTTCTGGACGCCACGCTTCCTGCGATACCCTCTTTTTCACTTTTTCTGGATCACGACGTTTCAGACTTGTGCAATCATGTGCTCAAAATCGATGCAAGCTTTTCAATCCAGCTGAAAACAGGTGCCTATTTGAAGAGAAACACCTCCTGATTGCGGAGGATTTATATTTGACGCTTTCAGCCTTTAAAAAAAAATACTAAAAAACATCCAAAATCGACAAACACACTGTAAAGTGGTAGGCCCGAGGGGGCCGCGACTCATGCAATCATGTGTTCACAATCGGTGCAATCTTTGCAATCAAAGTAGAAAAAACCTGCGTAGTTTTAGAGAATTACTTGATTGTAGAACATATTCTGGACGCACTTAGCCTAAATTGCTCAAAATCATACTTAAATACTAATTAATTCGAAAATAAAGCTGTGCAATCCAGCGCAATCGTGCAATCTGTGTTCACGCTTTGGTCGAGTCGCGCCCCCCTCGGGTAGGCCATTGGCGTCGAAAGACGCTAAATTTATGGCGTCCCTGGAGAACGCCAAATATTGGCGCCTTTTGTCGCCAATTATTGGCCTTTTTCGGCTCAAAACGCCGAAACGTCGAACGACGCCAACAATTTGGCGCCGTTCGATGCCAACCAGTTCACAGTGCAATTAGGATATTAAGCTTCAGCAATCTACTAAAATCATGTGTACACAATGTGTGAACACATTTCAGTTGAGTCGCAGCTCCTTTCGTTTTTGATACCAGTGAGTGTGCACGTCAATTGGTTTCTTTGGATGAGAGGGCACGAGAAATTATCCACATTAATAAGGCTCTGTCCGCAAGGCACATTTTAGTTTTCAACACATCCTCACTTAATGCTTCACACGAAATAAATGGGCTTTGCAACCAAATCATCTGAGTTCAACCCTTTGTCCTATGCCTGTAAGTGTGTGTCCTTTGATCACAACAACGCGATTATCGACAACGTGCGCTTATCCGTTGAGAGCGGCACGCGAAGTACCCACACCGCGAGTGTAACAGGGCGCGGATTACCCAGCAGGGTACATATATAGGTCCGAGTACACCTGTTCCGCGCAGATGCCTATAGCAGCCTATAGCCGTATCACCGTCAGTTCATGAAACCATTGTTTTCGGCGCTGGAGCTGAACTGCGGACTACCGCGCCGTGCTCGCTGTTGCATCTCTCCCCACTGTGAAAAATATCTTTGTAGATTTACGATAAGTTTTGTAAATCGTGATTTACGAAATATGTTGTAAATTTACGACAGACCTTTTTTGCTCGAGAATGAATTTCAAGCCGATATGTAGTGCTCGTAATTTTACGATTTGCAATTGTAATTTTACAACTGTACTTCGTGGAAAATTTTCCCGTAAACTTACGACTATTTTTCACAGTGCCCTCCCCTCACACGTTTGCTCACCTGAGGTCATACTGGAGACGGCTGGCCAGCGCGACTCGGGTGAGCCGAACATGCTGGTGGGGCAGAGCGAGTCGGACATGGCTCCGAAGTGCGGCAGGCTGTGCGAGGGGAGCAGCCCGCCCCCGGCCCGCGAGAACACGTTGCTCTTCTTCCTCTTCTTCCACTTTGCTCTGCGGTTCTGAAACCACACCTGCAACACGGAAAAGGACTGTCAGAAACAGCGCCAAAACCGGCCAAAACTTCTCATACACACGTCTTGCATTATTTTGCACTGAGTTTAATCTGTAATTTTCTTCGTTGATTTAGACCTGCAATTCGTTGTTTGGGAACAGTGACAGAACATATTGTTCTGTGGTCTGAGTCTGAGGTGGCGTTTTCTAGTTGTTATCATTTTATTCTACACTGTTAAACCAAGTGTGCGACTGTTCAGCACTTGTAAATGTGCAACTGCATGCTAATCACGTGAAAGTGTTCAACTCAACAGCCGTGCGATTGTAACTGCTCAACTCGACGGCTCTGCGCTTGTTACTGTTCGACATGGCAGTTGCAAAGATACGCAAAGGTACGTGTTGCCACTTCTTGCCCGCTGTGGCGGCTAAGTGAGTACCGTGGATTCGGCCTTCTCGAAAACTGAAAGACGTTAAAACAGCACCTTAAACAAAAAGACACGCAGTTCAACAGTTCAAACGCGCGTTTCAAAGATCACGCAGTTCAGCAGCCCATTTCAAAGCCCACGCAGTTGATCCACCCGTTTCAAAACCCACGCAGTTCCTATATCTTAGCGAACAACTATACCGGTATGGGTTTTTAAACGCGATCGACTGCGTGGGCTTTGAAAGGGGCTACTGAAATGAGTGTCTGAAACGCGCGCCTGAACTGCGTATGTTTTAGTTTATAGTGACGAAATTGACGATAGCAGAGTATTTCCGTATAAGTTCAGTTGACTCAAAACACTGTTGCACAGAACACACTTTAACTTTCGCCAGTTAAGATACGCACGGATTTTAACACTAGCTTCTCAACGTGTCTGACACATTTTTTGCGTGTCAGTTGATAACAGAGTCGTGGGGTAAATGTTATAGGAAGCTGCCGGTGCTCGACAGGGCGGGCCGCGGGCCGCGTCGGTCCGTTTCCCTTTGAGAGAACTCGTCGGATTCTTTGTGAGAGCAGTGGGGCCCGGCCCGGCACGGCCCGGTCCCGCCCAGCCGGGCGCGCAATCAGGACGGCCTCAGCTGAAATTGCAATGGCGCGGGCGGGGCGAGTCGGGCCCTTCGCTCCTCCGCCTCTCTGCCTCCGCCCTCGCCCACCCCACCGGCCCACCGGTACCGCCCCGCCCCACCCCACCCCACCCCACCCAACAGGGCGCAGGGCGTCGCCCCCGCCCCTCCGCTCCATTCCTTTTCGCTTCAAGGCGCACGCTCCGCCCTCCTCTTTTTCTTCTCTCTCTCTCTCTCTCTCTCTCTCTCTCTCTCTCTCTCTCTCTCACTCTCTCACTCTCTCACTCTCTCACTCTCTCACTCTCTCACTCTCTCACTCACTCACTCACTCACTCACTCACTCACTCACTCTCTCTCTCTCTCTCTCTCTCTCTCTCTCTCTCTCTCTCTCTCTCTCTCTCTCTCTCCCGCATCCCTCTCCTCTCTCTTCTTTTTTGCCTTTTTTTCCCCGCTCAGGTCCCGTCCTCCTCGCAGGAGCCTGCTTCTGCCTCGCTTCAGAGGAACTCGTAAAGCGCTCCGCGCCACTATTTCCTCTCCTTCACTGCCAGAGCCCGCCCCGGCCCGCCCGCACCTCCCTGCTGCGCCCCTGCTGTCCTGTCCGGCTCTTTTATTTGCCGGGACTTGTTTTTCAATCACGGGGGAGGGCGGCACGGCGGCCATCTCCGCCCCGTTGGCTCCGGCCGCCTACGGCCGCCTCTGCGTGCCAAGTGCCGCAGTGGGAGGGGAGGGGAGGGGGTAGGAAGGGCCCCCCTGGGGGTACTACCTTGCAGCGCCTCCGGCCCGGGGGGTGCAACGGAGCGCGCTAGGCGGCGCTAGGCCACGGGGGTGGGGCCCAGGAAGGACCTCCGCGGTGAAAGCGCTTCCTTCCTTTCCCAGGGAGTTTATGTCCTGGTGAAGGGCCGACTGCAAAATCTAATCCGCGGGGCCGGGTGGACGGTTGCGTCTCATCAACTTGACGAGACGTTATCCCTTCACTCTCGAAAACCATGTGTCCTCATGAGAACTCATGAGTACTGCAGAAGCTGAGTTAACATTTTGACCTTATCAGCAGTTTGTATTTGTCGTACTCAACCTGGCCCTGTCCGCCGTGGAGCACTACGAAGCCCTCAGCTCGCTCAACACCTTGCAGTTCTCGCAGCTGCAGGCGCTCGTGGTGTGGGCCGTCACCTCCCAGGCCCACGTCCTTCAGTTAAAAGTAAACGTTGAAAGTTTAAGTTACCTCAATTGTCAAAGTAAAAGTTGTACAGCGCAAGGCTTTCAAAAGTTATAGATCAAAAGGCAGTTGTCTAAAATACACAGGGCACGTCACCCGTGGGTCCGAGGCCAGTGGCACGCGCCCGCTTCCGGCTAGCGTTGTACAGTTTTAGGCTATCGGCAACGCTTCTCCGCTGACCGAGGAGTACCTCACTCTTTGAATGGGTGATTGGAGGGTTGTATCGTGATTGGAAGGAAAATTTTACGAAACTTCGAAGAAAGCCATACATTTTTGGCACCAATGCGATATTTTGCAATTTTAAGGTGCTGAAAATAGATTTTTGTCGAAAGATTATAAGACTGGATAGTGATTGAAAATTTTTGGAACGCGCATGGTGTACACTGATTCTATAGAAGGTGAGATACCCCTCGCCGCTGACACCTGCCACTGCCACACACAACGCCAAGCTTCACCATAGCGAAACGTTGAAATTTGAAACGTTAAAAGTTGACATGTAAAAAGCTGAAACGTTGAAAACTATAAATTGTCAAAAGCTGGAATCTAAAAGTTAAAGTGCTGTAAGCGCCGAAAGTTCAAGGGACAAAAGTTACGGCGCTCAGAGTGAAGCTGCTCTCGTTATCAGTTGAAACGCTAAAATGTAAAAGCCTTAACAGTAAAAGTTATTCATTTCGCAGATGATAAGTTAGTAGCAGCAGATTTTGTAAAAGCAAACGTTGTAACGTCGACAGTTATAGTTGTCAAAGTGAAAGTTGTCCAGCGTTTAAGCGTTGGAAAGTTTAAGTTAAAATTTTGATATAGCCTCATAAGGTAGATGTACTGAGTTTTAAGTTCAATGCGAGGTTCAAAGCATATTTCTACGCCTTTTTGAAGCGTACAAAACCTTACGCCTTTCTTAAAGCGTACAAAACTACGCTACAACGCAATGATCACTATGCATTTCCATAGGAGTAAAGGGGCGCATGAGCTCTTGTATACGCTTGAATAAAGGAGTAGGGACTCGTCCGCTTCAAGAAAGGCGTACAACTACGCTTTACTTTTACCAGTGAAAAGTCATCTGCTCTCTCGTAAGCGCTATCGTTAACGTTTTTTATGCAAATTTTTTTATACTCTTATGACATGTTGATTATTTTGGGGAGGAAAGCTGGTATCCGTTTGGCAGGTTGGGAAAGAGGATAAGTCCTGTAGTGAAGGAGCGTGAAATTGTGAGAATCTGAAAGGGACGATGCGATGGCGGTATTGTTTTCCACAGTTCCATTCAGGAGGTGTCAAGAACACGCTACCAAAAGGGGGAAAAATAGGGACGTCGTGAAAAGGCCCATTTCCCATCACAGCAGGAACGGTCAAGAGAAAAAGAAAGGAACAGGATAGATTTTAAAAATTAAGAGCGCTGCGCTGGTTATAAAGAAACTTTGTCAGATCACGACTTAACAATTAAAGCAGCAATAATATACCAAGAAATTGTTTGTGGTACTTCGAAGATGTATATAAGTGCACTCACAAAAATGTTTGATTGCGACAATCGATGCGTCCAAGTTGTCATATGAGCACCAAAATTTTAGGTCTGGAAAATGGAACTTTCGGTTTAAGCGACTGAATTTTTCAACCCCATAACTATTCTGCGACAGATCGAACAAATGCTGTAGGGCTTCAAAGATTTGATAACTACAATAAGTTTTTTTCTCTGTTTGTGCTCAAAATTTGCTTACTAATGTTGCTTTTACTTTGCTTTTGCTACAATTATTTTTCCATGTGCAAAAATACTGTCATAAACGGTCAGAGGGTGCGCTTTTCTTTAAATTAGTTTTGACGGTGTACATCATCTAGCAAACGCCACACGCCGGGGCGGGGTGCACTGTACTCTAATGGCAAAGTACTGTCGCGTTGTCGGCCGGCCAGCCGCGGTCCATATGGAGTGGGGAGCGGGGGATGGCCCGGCCCGGCCCCGGGGCAGCGCCTCGTGCCTCGCGTCCCCAGGGAATCGCAGACAAGATGAGAAGAATCGCATTGCGTCGATACCTGCAGGCACATTTAAACACCAGCAGACGAAAAGCAAGTGTTGTATACGCACAAAGATTTTTTGTTTTGGCTTTTGGTGATGTATTTGTGATGAATGAATCACGACTCGTTTTCTACATTGATTATAACAAGAAGAGACGTTCCGATCGCACTGTAATCACGAGCGTCGTTTTTCGACGCTTGAAGGGTTCGATTTTGTTCACCATCTCCTTTAAAAACACAAGCAAACGAAGCGTAGTCGACGTTTTCGGTTTGAGTGGTGCCCATAGGGTACAGGTTCACCAAGGTCAAAATTCAGATCAATCAAATTCCTATTAAAAATGATGTTTAAAAATCAGCTTTTGAACAAAAACGAACCTACCAGGCGTCGAAATTCGACGCTTGTGTTTACAGTGCGCGATATTTGTGTTTTTCTAGTAAAGACATCAAGCAATAATTTTGTCCTCATTTTTTTTCCTGATGAATCTTTTTGTTTGTTTGTTTGTTTGTTTGTTCGTTTTTTCCCCTTTTTCAGTATTTGAGCTGCTGAAAACTTGATATTAATCAATAATACGAACTACTATATTTTTAATTCTGACAACTTCTTTGCTTAGTGAGTTATTAACAGTACTTCATACAAAATCTAAGAAAATTAGCCATTTATATAACTGCTATCAAACCATTGCGAAATTGAAACGTTTCGAAAGGCCGAAGCTTGAGGGAAATAAGGAACTCTTTCTATAGTCCTCCGTGAAACACAAGTATCAGCGGCCGGGCGTTGCGTTAGGTGTGACTCACATTACCGCAGTCTCAAAATCAGTGCGAATCGGTACGAATGTAATCCGCTGAGCTTCGGATTTTGCAGTACATTTAATAAGCGTCCGGAACGAGGCGCAGGGCTGCCGGAACGCCAGATGAGTTAGTTATATCTCTCGCAACGGTGACACGGAGTCCGGTATCCCCGGGGGACGAAGTATACACGAGCATACTCCATTAGCTGGCGGCTGCGGCTGCATGCGGCTGCACTGCGCCGGTCAGTACCGGGTACAACAGCTCTGTCAGCAGGTCACGTCCCCGCCGGGGCCCCGGCCGGCCCCGGCCCTCACTGACGGAGATCTGACAAGTCCCTGCGATCGTCAGGCTTGGCGCAAAGATGTGAGGTATGACAAGTACACGAGACAGGAGACAGGGCAAAAAACAACAGTACGGCAGCACAGCTGTGTCAAAATATACGGTAGCTTGTTTTAATTCAAACTTCTCCGTCCACTGTAGAAGTTATGGACTTATTTAGAGGTCGGGTATAAATACTGCGAAATTTGGTTTCATCACCTCTGTCACGAGAAGCCAAGCGCCGCGTCAAAGCCGTTTGCCGAATTAATGTCGTAAACTTACCATGCCCATCTCAGTGTCTTCAGTTTTGTTCATGTATAATTCTGTGTAATATACATTCAGAAATAAGAATCCGAAGACTATACCAAATGCAAGTCAAAAAGTGGGCTGACTTTTTGCCGTGGCATCTGTGTGCTGTATCCATTTCATGCCTCTCAGGAGGATAAAACCCCGCAGCGACCGCGAGAGCTACTGGGCTGCAGTGACATGCGTGCTGCAAGGGGGAGGCGAGAGAGAGGGTGCCAAGTACTTCTGACTTACTGCCTCACTCCCCCCCCCCTCTCTCTCTCTCTCTCTCTCTCTCTCTCTCTCTCTCTCTCTCTCTCTCTCTCTCTCTCTCTCTCCCCCCCCTTTCCCACTAGCTCATCTTCGCTGTGAAACGACCGCAACAGAGATAAATCATAGAAGCAGTAATGCTGACACAACACCGCGACAAAAAAAAAAAGAGGCGTGATGTGTTTCTTTTTTTAAAATTTAAAGATGGATAAGTTGTACTCAAATTAAAAAAAAATAGAAATAAAATATTATGTGGACAAGTAGGCTTGTTAATGACTGGAAGTTTTGTTCAGCTCCGGATAATGTTACGGGGAAACATAAATTTTTTTTTACCAATAATGCTAATAATATTTCCTGCTGAATTCTACTACCCCCTCCCCCACCTCCTCTCCAGGGTGAGACCGTGCTAGGAACGGGAATACGGGACGGGTGATACACTCCACCTCTGTAAGCGATCACAGTTGATTTATTCATTTCTGAACGTCGAATGAAAAGGGGGACAAGACTTTTCGATGCGGGCGACAGGAGTGTCCGGAGGATGCAGCTAAAGCAGGAGAAAAGTGATGCAGCTATAGGAGGGGAAAGAGAAGGGAGAGCGGTAGCCCCGGGAAGACTTTTCCCCAAAACGCCAATAGCTATAAAGAACGCGTAGCGGAATCCTCCAATAAAATAACGCAGAGCTAAGGGAGGGGCTGCGCGGGGCTGGAATGCAGGGTGGCAGGGTGGGGCTGGGCTCTCTAAGCGCGCAGAGGCACCCAGGCAGTGACTGGGGCTTGGAGCGGCGTGGAGGGGCGTGAGAGAGGGGGGAATGGCGTACGCCAATGGGGGGAGGGGGGGGGAGGGGAGTGTCTGCAACGCGATGACAGACTAGCCTGGCGAATCCAATGAAAATCAATGGGACGCCGATCGCCTATAGCAGAGAGCCCGGCGGCGTGGTTTTAAAATTACAAGATATTTGTTTTGCTTACGTTTCTGAAACGGATTTCGCTTACATCATAATTTCAGGATAACGCTTAGGGATATTCAACACACGACTAAAGGATATTATAATAATTTCCGTCGCCACAATTACCCTGCGGAACACAACACATTATCTCATAATCCACCTGACTGAGCCCTGGGCCGGGCATACAGCAGTAAAACGTTCTCTCACTCCATTCAGTGCCTCTGTTGTTAATTACGACTCCCTCCCCCCCCCCCCCCCAACATCCCTCCCTCTCCCTCTATCTCCAGATCGCTCTCACACTCTTGCATACGAGCGTACCTGGAAGCTTGTTAAAGTGCCCGTGTAAGACCAGCTAGTAACTGGCCAGCGCTGCATTTTAGATAGCAAAGTACACACTTTTAAAAATTGCCACCAGTTAAAACTCTTCCTCCAAGCGTTTTCCTCTTCATCGCTCAAGACGCAAGAACCTTTAACGCCTGCGTGTGATAATGTTATTGACAGTTTCAAACTTCGCATAAGCCCTCTCACTGTCAAAACAGCCACGCTCACTTTTCACGTGCTCCCTGGAGCTCCTTTGAAACAAAACGACAAATCACTGTGAAAAATTGTCGTACGTTTACGGGAAAATTTTCCACAAAGTAGAGTTGTAAAATTACGATTACTTATCGTAAAATTACAAGCTGTACCTTTCGACTTGAAATTCAATTACAAGCAAGAATGGGCTGTCGTAAATTGACAACATTTTTCGTGAGTCGTAATTTACAAAATAAATCGCAAATCTACGAACATATTTTTCACAGTGAAAGTTGATGGAAAAGAAAGAGTATATCTGATAGTTAAGCCGCAGCTGAAAATTAGCTGGGAGAGCTGCCATATCGGCTGGTGCTCAGGCTCACTTAGCAGTCCTCTTTTTTATGCACGAAGTAGCCTTATAGTTTCATCGCCGGATGCGATTTTTTACATGCTAGCCTAGTGTAATTTGGCTATAGACGCATACTGTAGCTAAGAGCCAGTACGGTTTCTGAAGTGACTGATGCATCACTTAACCCCATTGACTTGTTATATATCTTTTTTGTAAGAGTGATGTGTCAAAAAGCTATGTTTACTAAATGTGCGCAACTCCATCAGTGTTGCCCGAAAGTTAGGCAAAAAACCGCGCAATACACCTGTGCGTGACGGGACTGTATCTACACCTGCCTACTAGGCAACGTCATGGAGTGCCTAGTAGGCAGACGGAGATACCGCCTCCTGGACACATGTGTATTATGCGTATCGCAGAAACAGGAAAGGTAAGATCACGGTGCCTTGACTTGGCTGGTGGAAAAATTGGGTGCTGAAAAGTAGGGCGAGGAGGAAGGGCGGGAGTCTAGAGCGCCGCGCACCGAGCCCATCTGTGTGGGGCGGGCGTAGCGTGGGCGTAGCGTGGGCGTAGCGTGGGCGTAGCGTGGGCGAAGCGCGGGCCCGGAGCGTTATTAGCGATATAAACATGTCTTTTAAATCCCTCGGCTAATAACCTGCCCCTGCGCGAACGCGTTCGCCAACGCCCCGCCCCGCCCCGCCCTCGCAGCCTTCCAGCCCAGCTCCCCTCCCTATTCCTTTATGTCTCTCTGTTCTCCTCATCCTCCTCTTGTTCCTCTTACTCATCTTCCACGTTTGCCGTTGAGCTGATTTTTTATTTAGTTCGACTACGTGACGAAAATATCACCGTAGAGGGCAATGCTGGAAGTGCTGATGTGTTTCGAATGATCGGGGTCTCCGAGCAAACCGTAAAAAAATAATGCATATTTCGTAAATTTAAAATGTTTGAAACAAAAACAATAAAGGAACTATTCATACTTCTAATATATCCTTTATTCAAGAATGTTCTTTAAAAAAATCTCAAAATACTTTCATTTCAAGCGCTTGTCATTGTTGAGAGCAAAATGGGCTAACCTTCCTTAAATCAAGAAACGTCGTTTTGGGGTGTATGTTGTCTGTACGCACCGAGGTACGCACTAACTTGTGCCCGTGCGAGGTCTTGAGACGCAGAAGTCCCGGTGGAAATGCGCAGTTCAATGTACTGTAAGTTGGTTTGATCCGCGATGACGAAGGACGCAAAGTCTTTGAATAATGGTCAGCCAGCCCCTTCCATGTGGGATCTGGTGGCCCCCGAATAACAGCGCGGCCCGCGCCTCGTTATATGCTGTTTGTACACAAATCCGATCGGCCGGGGTAAAAAGGCCGTGCCCGAAAGTCCGGCGGGCTACACCGTCCGGAGGAAGGGACTCGCGGGGAATGGACGGAGGAGGACTGGAGGAGGGCGCGAGATCCACACGCAGCCCGCAGGGGCCCTGCAGGGGCCCGGCAGGGGTGCGGACCGCTCCGCCATTAGTGTCGGGGTGTAAGAATGATGCCTCACGGTCCGGAAGGGGAGGGGGCATGATGAGAGGTGGGAGAGAGAGAGAGAGAGAGAGAGAGAGAGAGAGAGAGAGAGAGAGAGAGAGAGAGAGAGAGAGAGAGAGAGGGGGAGAGGGGGACGCGCGTTAGTAGTCGGTGTGAAAGCTGACCTAAAGTAACCAATTATGTGCGACTGTGGTTTTAGAAAAGAATAGAGAAGAATGCCGCGTATTTTTGCATACAAGATGATATGTCCTTAGACGCCGATCAAAAGGATTGCGTTATACATATTACAGAACCAACAGAGTCTGCACAAAAGAACCTACCCACCAGCCCATTTTCATAAGACATTCACAGCCACGTTATGAAATGATAGTCTATTTGGGGCACGACGCCGCGACGGGGAGTGCGACCGCGACCCCGGAGCGGAGCAAGAGTCAGATTGGAGGGGAAGTCTCTGCAGGGGAGGGTGGTGCGAGACCGGGTCGGGGAGAGCCAAGCTGTGCGGTCGGGATGGCCATATGCACTTCATCGTTTTCTCGGATCGTTGCCATCCCCTTTATTCGGTTTGTTTTTTCCTCCCTTTTTTACCGGCACGATAGCAGTGCTTGCTGAGAGTAGGGTGGCGCGCGTCGCCTCGCCTCGCCTCGCGGGGTATGTACATGGTTCTGCAATTAGCATTCCTGGCTTCTGCTCCCACCAGCAGAATGTGAAACGAACACACTGCAGCCCGCGCCTGCCCCGCCCCAGCCCGCCCCAGCCCGCCCCAGTACCCCTAGCTGCCGTCGAATCATGTTTAAATGATGTCTGCACTGTCACGTCTAACCTGCGCGGGGTAGACACGTGATGTCTGCCAGGCACTCACACTTGTCTGCGTGTCTTCGACACGGGTGCTCATAGACACCCACATGGTGGAGGTACAGGTAAGCCCAAGGATAGTGCGGGAAGCTGCAACCGGCTGCAACCCAGGTGATGTCCCAGAAACGTTTCCCAGGACTGGGACTCTCAGGAAATCCCCTGGGATTAACTCACACGGTATGACTTGGGACACCTTGTGAATGTCCAAGGATGAATTTCCAAGATTTCCGCAGGTTACAATTTTCCTGGAAATCCATTGTTTACTATGAAAATCATCACAGGTTTATACGGGGAAAATTTCCTTGAAGTGGATTTGTAAAATTACAACCAATCGTGAAATCACAAGCACTGCATATATCAAATTAAAATTTAATTACGATCAAGAACGTGTTTTTGTAAATTAACAACAACATTCTTCGTAAATCGTGTTATATTTACAAAATTTATAGTAAATCTTCAAAGATGTTTTTCATAATGGTTCGGTTTAATCGTTTGGAAAGTCCAAAACTTGATCAAGTACCAAACACGAGGGATGTACGGATGTACACAGGATTTCAGGAGTACAGGGATTACGTGTGATTACATGCCTCATTTTAGATGTTAAATCGTTCAATTATCGGATGTTTTTAATCGTTTGTCTATTTTTACGAGGGATTACAGTGGGACGAAACGTGTATAACAAGGCTAACGTGTACACAGGATTACAGGAGTCGGGGCCCCCTCGATAAAACATATCAATCTCAAACTTGCGTCCATTCATACGCGAATGCATTTTCGTTGTTTGTCTACCTCACATCCGTGTAAAGCAGAGGTAGTGGTTAAGATTTGGATTTTTGGAGCAGGGAACAGCATACGTAATGTAGCACGCGAACTAATCCAAAGCAGGTGTCTTCAACATTTGCAAATGTAAAGCAGGCGCTCGACATGACCTCCTGATGTACAGCAGTCTCACACCCACACCTAGGTGCAGGCCGGTGGCGCCACGCCGGCTGCTCCAGTTTGCACGCCCTTCTTACCACCCCATTCCTATTCCAGCGAGAGCCACGTCACACCGCGACACCCCTCCTATTGTGCCATCAAAAAGCTAAAAAGCTTTAGCGGGTGCTGCCATTATGGGGGCTGCAGGGGACGGCAGGGGAGGGATGGAGCAGCCTCTGGGCATGCCTCTGGGCCGGGTCAGACCGGGCGCGGGTGTGCTGCGGAGGGGCTCGCTCGCTTCGCGTCAGACTTGTACCTGGCAACCACGGAAATCCTTTTTCCTGTAAAATCTACAGAGATGGATGGATTCAAAAAGGAAAACTGCGCCCTTGGAATAATTCCTGTATGACCATCTCAAAAGTTTAGGCTTCGAAAACCAATCAAATTTTCGTATCCAGGTTTTCAATTGAATTCGGTGAAGAAAAAAGAGAGGGAAAAAAAGGACAGAAAATGAAAGGGGAAAAAAAAAGGAAAGCGGAAATGAGAGAAAGGAAGAAAAGAAAGGTGACTGAACTTTCCAAAAACGATTTGGTCGTCTTTCGTTCGTCCGGCCTTATTTATGAAATAAAAATATTGTATGGGTAGGTGTGAGTGTGCTGCTATAAAAAAAAAATAGCTGCAAAAAAAAAGGTGCAAAAGATGTCAGTCCTCGTCCGTCTACCGATCTGCGAGGGCGGTATAACGCATGACGGCGTGTGTGTGGGTAACTTCGAATATGAGACTGTGTGTTTGTGTGCTTTGGTGGTTGCCGGATGGGCGGTTTCACAATGGATTGGTGTGTATGGGGCCCCTGGGAGTGAGGAAGAGAGAGGAGAGAGAGGGAGGGAGGAGCTGGTAGGAACGCGACGAGGGCGCCGGCCTTGTCTCCCCGGCCCGCCCGTACCTGCAGCCGCCGCCCACCACCCCAACCCCACCCCAGCTGTCCCGCCCCACCCCACCCCATTTGCACCCCGCGGCGGGAGCAGGCCCCGGGGGTGAGCGGGGTGCCGATGGAACGCCGAGATAATAAACAATAAACTCGATGTAATAAACAATAACAGAGCAAATTAACTTCGATGATGAGCGAGAACTGCAGCGCCGGTGTGGCTGCAGCCCTCTACGTGCGTGGCGATGGAATGGTGTTGGGCCTCCCGTCCCGCGCACACTCCAAGTGAACGAGTGCACTGGAAAAACAAAGGTCCTGGGAATCAAAGTGCGAGACCAAAATTTCTTACACCATGAAGCTCGATTTTTGTGGTGACGAAAAAAAGTTTGTATTTTTCCGCATATTCTTATTCTTCGTCGATTGAGCTTTCAAACGAGCCACCATGTGATGGGTCTGAGGCTGATTGCAGCCGGAAGTACCTACCCCGTTTGTTAAATTTATTACAACTCACTAGATGTCTATGGACTTTTCTATGGACAATTTTGAGAACGACCAGAGCTCGTAACAAATTTGCATACATATGGACCATTTGTCCACAGTTGGGGACTGATTTTGTGTACAATTGGACACAATTTTAATTTATCCGTAGTTGTTAACGTTTAGAAATGTCTGTAGACTGCCTGCTAAATTGCTGCCAAAACAGTCCACCATGTCCATAAATAAATTTTGTGACCAACTACGAACAAACTAGTTCTTAGTCGTCAACAAAATTGTAGACAACACTTTTAGTAACAATTACACTGCCCTAGAGAAAAATGTCGCTGAGATTTCAAAGTTTTTGACTGAATTCAGAGAGAGCTAACTGCGATTACCCATTTTGTAGGGCCGACTGGGATTAGCTGTGTATTAGTCTATTCTAGGAGGGATTTACATGACTTTAGAAAACTGAGACTCGTGACTTTTCAGTTACCCGTTCAGTCACAAGACTATATATATATATATATATCACAGTTATGTGTTGAACTGACTTTCACTGAGCTTACTACAATTTTAGCTGTATGAAGAGCTGATTATAATAGGGTATTCCGCTGGAACGAAACCGGAACCTAAAGAAGAAAAGCACGACCGTCGGCTCTGTTTCCTCCTTCGCGCTCATTGGCTGATCGCTACAGTGACGTCACCGTTGACCAATCAGGGCCCAGGAGGAAACAGATCTGTCGGTCGTGCTTTTCTTTTTTAGGTTCCGGTTTCGTTCCAGCGGAATACCCTATTGGCTATTAGGCGGACCGTGCTGATTAAATGACATAGCTTCGATCAGGTTTACGAGTGCTATTCTCAGTCCGCTGTCGACAGATGTTTGTGAAATTTTAACTGAATTTTCTCAAATGACCTCTTCCTCTAAGATCAGGTAAATAGTAACACAACTTCCAGTATGCGGCATCTACTGAATTTTGTTATCGCCTAGTTTTGACAAGCATTTTCCTATCAGCTGAACATCAGCTTCAAACAGTTAAGTGGCGTAGCTGATATTTTATCGAAGTGAGCTGAGTTTGCACTGTACTGAGCCCACTGCGATTATCAGAAGAAATGACACAAAATTCAGTTTAGCCCACAAATATATGTCTGTCTGTCTTTCTGTCTATCTGTCTGTCTAAGCCAATTTACCGCTCAAAGTGTCGAAGTGATGGCCCTAACCGATAGTGCCCCTTGATCTACTAAATCAGGCACTGTAACATTTGTCTAGACTTTCGCTGTTAATGAAGTTTGACATATTTAAACGTACATATTTAGACTTCGCCCCCGAAAAGTTGGCAACGAAAGGAAATATTGCAGTTGAGCGGAAGCGCCAGCTAGCAGCAGCGCGCAAACTACCTCAAGCCAGCTACAGCTGCTGAGGCACGACGACAGCTCAGACCAGCCCCAGACGAATCCGGCTTTCATTTCAGTTGTTACCACCATCGAAATGGGAAATTCAGCCTTGCCGTGACGTTAAAGTTGTTTTTGAAGTTGTGGAAGAGGCAACAGGAAATTTCAACTGCCGTCATTATGTGGAAGTGAGTGGAACGGGCGGGGGAGAAGAGGAAGCTGCCACAACTCTTTCTCAGAACTCTTCCAATCGCGTTTGATATGGATTGCACTCAATCAGTCGCAAAGTTGCCAGGTGTATGGTAAACTACACGGTAAAAACAATGTCTGTTTTTTTGAGGAAAGAGGGAAAACTTTGGGGAACTTCCGTGATTTGAGGGAAACCCCTCAGATTTTGAGGAAAACTTCTCAAAAATTAAGGGAAATCTCCACAAATTTTGAGGGGACTTCCTCAAAATCTAAGGAGTTTCCCTCAAAGTATACAAGGCCCTCAAAGTTTTCCCCTTTTCCTCAAAAAATCAGACATCGTTTTTACCGTGTAAAGAGTTATACACCTGTGTGCGGCAGACATTCATCTTCGCCAGCATAGCTTTCGTCTCCTGATCTGGCAACACTGATCGGTCATTTAAAAAATGCAAAATGAGATGAATACTGGTGCACAGCGGCGGGCCACAACGAGAACGAGAGAACTCGCCAATGCCAACCCTTTTTCTCGCGCAACGCCTCCCGATCGATGTTACGCCCCTTGCCCGCCCCCCTCCCCCGCCCCCTTGAACCCCCTCCTCGTCGCTCCGCCCCCTTCGGGCTCGCCACCCCCAGCCCCACAGCATCCGGCGGCACCCCCAGGTCGGAGGGGCTCGCCCAACGCAGCACAGCACTGTTAAAAAATAAATTTTAAAAAAATAATAAGAAAAAGGATTCGTGAATTTTGCAATGGTCTCTTGCGGTTTACAAACAAGGGTCTACCATAATACTCGTACACCCCTCTATAGATTATTATTGATAATCACATAATCATAATCATGTAAAATTTCAAAATATTATTGACATTTTTTGACAAATATGGAGAAAAATTATCAAATTTGACCACAAATTGCGTGATATCATTGGCCAGTAATCAGTAAATATGTTAGAGATAAACTCAAATAATCATTGATAATCACCATAATCGAGACTGATTATATATACCGCGATTTTTCAAAGTGTTAGACCCTTGTTTACAAACGATAGTTATCCTATCTTTACGACAATTGCCAAGAAAAGGTTTCCGATACTCCAACAAACATTGCTTACAGTGCGTAGTGACCAACGGAGAATTTGACTTGCGTATTTCTGCATTTCTTCTTCAATTCATTGTATGTATTTATGTGTATGGCTGGTGTGTTTTCGGGGGTTTATTTGAATGTTTTCTTTCTGTTTCAATGCATCCACTGGTTAAACTAATGCATAGTCCAGCGGGGTTATTCACATGGTTATTCACTTCTGTAATACCCTGTACACCTGACTGGGTATTACACGGTATTGCGCGTAATGCAATACCGAAAAATATCAAAATATGCTCTAAAATTGCCTAATTTTCCATGTAATATCTGTGTAATACCACGTCATTCAGTGTAATACGGAGTTCTCTGTACATGTTTTCTCGGAGTTAATACCCCCTTGGCGTATAGCCTTACGCCCCGTTTTCAAGCGTACTGAGATTACGCTTGATATCAAGCGTAACAGGTCTACCCGCTCCTATTCGTCCTATCTAAATGTATGGGAGAATTCCTTTCGATACGCTTCATTTCAAGCGTAACGTCTTCAAGCGTAACTGTAGGCTTCATTCAGGTGGACTTTTCTATGTAAAATTTTTACCATGACCAGAGCTGGTAACAAATTTGTGTACATATGGCCAATTTGTCAACATACTGATAAAAAAGTGTTCAACTGGCCTGCATAATAAAGTATTGAACACTACGTTGCACACTTTTTGGTGTTCGATTGGAAATTATTTGCACACTAAAAAGTGTTTAGCTACAAGGGTTAAACGTGCAGGTTTGGACTCCATAAAGTGTTCAAATTTACTGTTCAACACTTTTTAGTTTGCAAATCTCCAGTAAATACATGAAAGTGTGCAACGTAGTAAACACTTTAATTTGCAGGCCAGCTGAACACTTTTATTATCAGTGCAGTTATGGAGAAATTTTGTGTACAATTAGACATAGTTTTTATTTGTCCATAATTGGTAACGTTTAAAAATATCTGTAGAATGTCTGCATTATTGATGCCAAACAGTCCACACTATAATGTCCTTACAGAAATTTTGTGACCAACTACGAGCAAATTTGCTCTAAGTCGTCAACAAAATCGTAGACAACACTTTCAGAAACAATTCAATTGTTATTGAATCTGAGGACAAAAGTCTATGGTGAATTTCCATAGACTTTTAGAGTGTGTATCGTTGATTCTCGAAATTCCACGTCCACCGGCTTGCTAAAGGAATCGGAAACAATTTCTCCGCTTTGCTTTGCTGCCCTCGTAAGCGGCGTGGTTATGGTCACTTATGAGGTCTGGGTCCCTTGCCTAGAGCTGCCGAGACTTCCGCACGCCTCCACGTGATGGCCCAGCGTACGCAGCGAGGGAACGCAAATGACATTGGCAGCTCTAGCAGAGGGCCGCGGGACCCTTCCGCGCGCGTTTTACCGCGCCATCAGACTCCGGCTGCAAATCTAACTAGGACAGAGGTCACCACTATGGGATACGGGATTCAGCCCACTCACCCACACGTCTTTCACCCAACATAAATCTGATCCACTAACCCAGGGCTTTCTCATCCCCGATTATCTTCCCATAAGGTCAAACTCACCCACAGTATCATCTCACCCTCTCTAAGCGAGCCAAAATAATTCACCCAAATCTCAAGTCGGGAAGTTGCCTGAGTCTGCTGAGCATTGTCTGAGGCCAGGGAAGAACCGTTACAGGGGTTATTTCAATTTCACAACGATCAAAAGGGTTGTCCATAACAGTTTCAAAAACTCCACACAACATTAGCGGCCGAGATTTTTCTGGGCCATGGCACAGAACTTGGGCAATTGATCACCAAGTAAGTGAAAGAGGAGGATGTATCCCATCCAACACGGGTTCTTTATGCAGCATCCGATCAGTGGCATCCGCTCCACGGCACGGGGGTGAGTGGGACTAGATCACTGGGATACCTGCTGGTAGCAGCCAGATTATTAGGCTGCTTGTATTCTGTTCCTCGCCCCGCCATCCCTTCTTTCGTTCCTGCCTTTTATTTGTTCTTGTATTTATTCATAACCGCGCGTACAATCGATTAAACCTGGCTCTGGTTCTCCGTCTGCCGTAAGAGGGGAGGGAGTGGAAGGGGAGAGAGAGCCGGGAGGGATGCGGCAGCCACGTGCCGAATATTGCCTCCGGGGCGTGGCGTGGTGGGGCGGGGCGGGGTGCGCCTGTGGCACGCGCTGTGCCCGTGGCCGCCCCGTGGTCGGCACGCGCCGACATGTTTGATTACACGCGTGATTGAGACAACAAGTCAACAAGTTGGTGACAACAGACGCTGCGGGGTGGTGGGGCGCTGTGGCGTGGGACCCGCCCCCGTGGAGGTGGGGAGGGATTGGCCCGAAAATGAGACAATCTATTGTTTCCATTGTGAAGTAGTCAGTTCAAGAGGTCTTTAAAAATCTGATATCCCCCCGTTCGCAGGGCTATGCGAGGGGGCCTCAACTCACCCAAAATTTGTACACATGATTTCAGGATTTCACATGATTTCACATGATTACACCTCTTATAATTGGGCTGTGAAGCGGAAGAAGGGGATAAGTCCAAAACCCATACTTTTCAGGAAATCAAAAAAACTATTCACAATTATTTTTTTTTAAAATGTTATGATGTAAATGGGATGTGCTTTCATGAAGGATATTACTGCCACTTTGAAGTTTTTCAATATCATGCTCCGTTACTGAGATTTAAGACTTGACTCCTTTTGCCAACGTAAACTTATGGACATTAGTCAACTTAACTCTTTTGACGTGTTAAGGATTTGGAGTCAAGTCATTGGAAAATTGACAAAAAGAGTTAAGTCGACTTAACTCTAAATGCATTAGTTGCCTAAGGAGATAAGTCATATTAATTATTTTAAACTTTAACATAATATGGTACTCCGGAAGTTTTCCAGAAGTTAAAACCATAAAAAAACTCCTTCCGTCAACTTGTAATCTAAAACTCAGCCATTTAGTATTACGTTAGAATTCAAAAGAAATGTGCTTGTATTTTTTGTGCAAAAGGGTACAAGTCAACTAAACTTTTCTGATATCATGCTACATAAAGAGTCAAGTCTACTTAACTCCTTTTGCTTCTGTTGAAATTTTATGAATTTGGAGGTAAGTCAACTTACCCCCTTTTGGGTCATGATAATTACCGTACAAAACAAGTTATGTTGACTTATCTCTTTTTACAAACCCCTATATCTCTCATCCTATGGGAGATATCCCCATAATATTTGGTAGACACAAGCAGACTTTAATGTACTGTAATATGCCATAAAAATCTCATTTTGGGTATAAGTCAGCTTACACCCTTCTTCCGCTTCACAGCCCAATTGAGAGCAATAATTCGTAAAGTAAATACAAGCCTATATTCAGCTTTATGAGCCCAAAATACGCACTCAAATCAAATTTTTTTCGGCAATAGATCCACATTTTTTGACAGTGCTTTCGAAGATATCAGCGATTGTGTACACATGATTTCAGGAGTTGAGGGCCCCCTCGGGGCCATGGCTACACTAAGGCGTAACCCTACGCCAATTTTCAAGCGGACTGAGAATACGCAAGAAATGAGGTGTCACACGTCTATTCGCTACTCACCTCTATTCGTCCTATCTCAACATACGGCAAAATTTATTTCCTACGCTTCATTTAAATAAGCGTAACCTCTTCAGGTGTAACTGCTATACACTTCATAGAAGCATACCTTACGCTTTAGTTTTACCTGTGCACTATCAGAAATTTTACTACAATATTAGACATATTAAGTAATGTTTAATCAACATTACTCATATTTCTTGAACTTTCGTTAGGTTTTCATTCTTGCCTCAGTATCAGGAAAAGTGCGAGTTTTATTGAAGACGCCTTCGTACACACTGAAATCTTATCTACTATTTTATACAAAGCTACATAAGTCTGTGCACATGCATAATTTATTAATAATTTTACAGAATTATTACGTTTAGTTGTGCATATTTGTGCTGTGAAGCGGAACAAGGGATAAACTGACTCATATACCTAAAATGAGATTTTTATGTCATGTTATGGTAGCCTACAATATAGACTGCTTCTCCCTCCAAAAATCATAGTGTAATTCCCCATATGTTGGGAGGTAAAACGGTTGGTAATATAGGAAATGAGTCAACATACCCCCTTTTTAAAATACATCTATACCGATCTACGCAGAAAAAGGAGGCAACTTATATCAAGAGTCATAAAAATCTCAAATGAACAAAATAAGTTTAGTGGACTACCGACTTAACTCTGTTCGACTGTGATTTAAAAAAGAAAAGATCAACTTGTCTCCTTTAACAAAAAAAAAATAAGCAAGCATATAATTTTATTTAGTCTATAATGGCACTAACTGAGTTTCAGATTACAAGTTGACGCAAGGAGCTCTTTGTGACCAGGTTGTAATCGACTGAATATCTCAAATAGAAAATTATTTATGAGGATTCATCACTTGTGAGTTTAAATTTCTTTGATTCACTTCATATTTCAATTTAAGTTTAAAAAACATTAGCGTAAAACGACTTAGCTCCTTTTCTTAGAATGGCAATGGCAAAAGGAGGCAAGGTGACTTGACTCTTTATGCATCTTCTCATCGACAAGGCTAATTAAACTAAGCTCCTTTTTCCAATTTTTTAATGACTTAACTCTCAATTCTTAAAAAGCAAAAAGATTCAAGTTATCTTCTTTCGGTATGTCATTGTTGATGGTAAAAAGAGCCAAGTCCTGAATCTCAGCGTAGAAGCATGACAATGAAAAAAATCATAAAGCCTAGATGGGAGTGCGTTTTAATATTAATATGTGCCAATAGTTTTTTTTCAATTTCCTGAAAAGTACAGCTTTTGGACCTAACCCCTTTGTTCCGCTTCACAGAAGATTTGTTTTTCAGAATTGTGTAAGAATTCGAGCAGAACAATGTTATAAATTTTACGTTATATTGCACGTGCATTTATAGACTTTCGTAAGCTATGTACAAAATAGGACATGAAATTTCGCTGTGTACCGGTTGTTTCAGACATCGCAGAACAGTGTTGCGGATCTGCCTACACCAAAGAAGCCATGGCGCCGTACGGCTGGAGCCACATCCTCAATCTGTACGTTGCTTGCTCTCTGAGACATCCGGTACGCAGAGAAGAGGATTTAAGAGAATATAAGAATTTAAGAGAAGAGGAATAAGTCCTCTCGACAGTTCTTCTACCTGTTCGTAGGCTCCTCCACCGTCTATGGCTCGACGAGGCGATCGCCTTCAAGCAGTGTTGCCAGAAAAGTTAGGCAAGAAACCGCGTCTGCTGGGTACGAGTGCAGGAGAGTTAGTTACCTAGTAGGCAGGCGGAGATACAGTCCCGTTTCGCACAGATGTATTGCGCGGTGTTTTGCCCAACTTCCTGGCAACACTGCCTTCAAGAGGAAGTGCATCGCCAACCTACCTCGATTTTAGACTCTCTACAAGTTCAGCGTGCGGGTGATGTAAGAATTGAGGTCCCGTGTGCGAGGAATAATATGAGGCAGTGGCCTGTGTCCATCAGTAATCGATATGCGGGGGCAAAGCAAACATTGACGTTGCAGAACTGGAACGTAACGAGGTTCTGACTTTGAAGGAAGTGGGATTGTTTGGATCCCCTTTATTATTTTCCAAGGGAAACAGGATTGGTGTACATATCATTTGAGTCACTTTCGCGATTGCTGTGACAGACTTTGGACAGGAAAACCCGATAGTTCCTGTGAGGGTTACTTGCAAACTAACAAAATTCGACGGAACAGGCCTACTGGTTTGACACACATGACCTACCTACCAAAAAAAAAACGGCGCATGAGGAGGGGCATTTTGTTTTTGAAGATCTAAGAAACACGACGTCAGTGAAATTAATTGGTAACGAAATCAAGACTCGCTAACGTTGTATGATCCCTTGCTGACAGCGGCGGTGGCACGTGCCCGAGTCGGGACCACCCGGGACCGCCTCTCACACCTGGCCCCACCCCTCCCCGCCACGCCCCGCCACGCCCCGCCACGCGCCGGACACACGTGCTCACGAATAAAAGGTAATATCTGCTCGGGCTCGTCTGCCCGAGCCGAGCACTCTGACGGAGTAGCAATATGTGCAGACGAGGAGGGAAAACCACCACACAGCACCGTGCGGCGCGGTACCGAGGCAAGTTTGGAAAAGGGAAGGACCCGGATAGGATGAAACAGGGGGGGGGGGGGGGGGAAGTGGGGTGGGAAGTTGCGGAGGGAGAAGAGGAGGAGGAGGACGACGAGGATAAGAAGAAGAAGGAGGAGGAGGAGGAGAAGAATAAGGACGAAGTGGTGGACGAGGAAGAGGAGGGAATGGAGAGGGAGGAAGGACGAGACGACGAGGTGGTTGTTTGGTGGGAAGGGGTGGCGAGGACGAAGAGGGGGAGGGAGGCATGGGCTGGGGCCGCTGGCCGCAACCACGCGGAGGCGCCCGGCGGCTGCAGTTAATAAAGCTGCAAATAAAGTGGTTACGGTGAGGAGGGGAGGCGCGGGGCGGGGCAGGCCGGTGGCGGCCCGCAGCCGTTTTATTACGTACGCTTGTTGCTCTGGGTGGCGTGAGACTTGACATCACGGGGCATCGCGCGCAGGGATGTGGCAAAACCGAGGAGAAAGGGAGGACGGGGGCAGATGGGCTAGAAAATCGGTGAGAATATTGCATAAAAATCCTGTTTTGGTTCCTTCATTATCGACAGGACCTTAAGCTGGCTGAGCAGGATAAGAGTCCCGGTGTGTATGTTTGCTGCCCGACGCGCAGCCGTTGCGTGCACAAGTTTCATCAGTTTCGGAGGAAAATAGCGACGGAAAGCTAAACGCGCGAGGTGCAGATTAAAACACAAGGACATTTTCCCTTCGGGGGCAGACTAGCGAAATTCTCATGTCAATTTTCCCCCAAGCTACAGTGAAAACTTTCAACGCGCAGAGAATAACGGACTGCTCATGCAGATTCCACTGTGGGTTACGGTGAAATTCCCCGTACACTTTCAGCACGTCACACTGCAAATCCAGTGGTGGAACATTCATATACGCAAGTTTGCGTGGAACAACATGTTCCACTTAGATTCGCAATGCACTTACTTTGACTTCTATTTTACGTCAGGAAATCACTGCACGATTCTGAAATAACTGTGGTAGCAGTAGTTCAAAATATTTCTTTTCCGCCTTGCTGATGGCGTCCGGACGGTGGGCACGTTTGCAAAGGCAGTTTTTGCAGGCGGACATTACACATTTAAAGGGTCTCCCTAGCCAATCTCAGATTCGATTAACTTCGGCTCACGCCGGGGCGGGGCGAGGCGGGGCGGGGCGCGGGACGAGTCTCACGCTGTGCAGGGCGGAGCCACGCTGGCTGCAGACGGCTGTTGTGGGGACTGTTGGGTGTGCTGCCCGGCCCGCCCAGCCCAGCAGACAGTTTGTCTTTTCCAGCCTCCAGCTTCCCGAGCCATCGCGTCCGAATACCAGCGACAGTCAGTTGAATGCCCCCCGCCGATGTTTCTGCCGGCTCAGTGATATTGAGTTTTCGAACGCGTCCCGCAGGGACGGGAGCAGGGGCGGGGGGAATGCCCAACCCAGTAGGGAGCGTGCCAGAGATGTGTCACCTCCAAGCTGCCGCCTGTTTGTCCATCCATCCATCCCCTTCTCTTCGCTTCTCTCCCACTCTCTGTCGTCTCCCGCCCTCTCGCTCTACCCCCCCCCCTCCCCCCACTCTGCATCTGCCTCACCGTTCCTCTCTCTTCCTCTTTCTCCAAGCATATAATTATATTTCACCTCTTCGCCCTGTCTCCTCTCCATCCCTCTGCCACTCCTAAACCTTCTGCTGTCTCGAACGCCTTTTGCGCCGAACTCTGACGCTTGACGTTAAATAATGACAACAGAATATTGACGTATTGATATTAGAGCCCTAAGAAAAAGAACCGAGGTGGGAGGCAAGGGAAGCAGAAAAAAAAAAGCACACAACAGAATAAAACAAGGAGGTGGGGAGACAGCACGGCCACGACCGCATTTACCTGGATTTCACTGACTCCGCTCCTCTTGCTCCCCCACAGCCTAGTTGACTAAAGTTGAGTCGCTCAATAAAGGCGAGCGATGCGACCTGTAGCGCCCCCCCCCCTCCCCCCTGTCTCTCACGCCACCCCGCTCTCTGAGTTTACTACTTCCCGGACTACTTCGGAATGAGAAAAGTTTCGACTCATCCAGCTGCCCTCCTGCAGCCCACCCCGCGCGGCTGCTATGTCATGGCCCCAGTACCGCCCTCCAGCGGTTCGAACGTGTGCCGGCGTATTTCGATTCCCAAAATTCGCTCATGCAGGTATTCTGTGGCATAACGAAGGTGAGAACAGACCAAGTCACCGCTTTCTCGGAGATTCCACTGCAAATGCAAGAGTGAGATATCTCAACAAAAAGGAGTGAGATTTTTTCTCGTGCCTCATTTAAGTGAGAGTTTAGGATCCTCGCTCTTTTTGAGAAAGAATTTACAACATCACTCAAATTGAGTGAGATAAAGAATAAAAATCCTCACTCAAAAAGGGCGAGGTTTCCCAATCCTCGCTCAAATGGGGCGAGGTTTTTTAGACTATTTCTCTAAATTGAGCGAGAAAACCAGAAAACCAAACCTCGCTCTCAAAGAGTGAGAGAAAATTTCTCGCTTTCCTGAGGGCGAGAATCCTCGCTCTAGTATTTACAGTGTCGAGTATTCATTCTTCTTTCCAAATGCGTTCCTTGATTTCGCTCACATCCTGCAGACAGCTTAATTTCATTCCTCTTCCTTGCTTATCATACCATCCCATACAAAGAAAAAAGAATAAGAAAAAAACGCAGCATCAAAGTTCTCCTGGGCTGACGCTCTGACGCTGCAGATGCAGATACTGCACACAAAAAATGGCACATGCCTATCTTCTCGCAGCAACCTGTACTCAACAGCAGAATGACAAACAGCGCAGCAGCAGACAGCAGACAGACCCAATGACCCCAATATTGAGACGTGCAGGCGTTTGCTCCCCAGTCCGTCCGAGTCAAGACTTATTGTTTTAATGACTGCACTTCAGCAGCAGCAGATCCGAGGGTGTGTTCTGAGAAGGCGGTGCGCGACGTCAAAGGCTCCCCCGGCCGGGCCGGCCTAACCACACAGGTGTGTGGAGCCCAGCGCATCCTCAGCTCAGCATCCCCTTTCCACCTTTATGACTTCCGCTGGTCCTGCCGCGCCGCCGCTCACGGCAGCTTTTATTTGATCGCACCCGCCCGCCCCGCCCCGGCCCGGCCAGGCCCTGGACGGCAGCGCTGCAGCGCAACCTCGCTTTGAGGTTAGGGCTCGCGCCGGCCTCCGCGCCGGCCTCCGCCCCGGTCTCCGCCCCGGGCCCGCCGAGGCCCAATCGGTGAAAAATGGGAGCGCGGCGAGGAAGGGCGGCGCGGGGCGGAGCCGCGTCTCGTGGGACAGCGAGTGCAGCGAGGGCGAGGGCGGGGCGCGGCAGCGTCCACAGCGCAGCCCTCCCACCACGATGTTCATCGTGGCAAAGGCACTTCACTCGCGAGAAAACAAGAATGCACAACAACTTCAGATGGTTGGTATACGTCGGTTGCACTATTCCAACCTGAAATTGGTACTCCACCTCAACCGACAAAAGGAGATCATGTGTTATTAATCACAGGAATTGACTTGAATTTAAGAACCTGTAAAGCGCTTCCATTGCGTAAGTTGACCTCAAATGTTGGATATTTTTTTAATTTTTTTTTTAAAGGCTCTTGTATTTGCCCACCCCATCCCAAACCCCGCCGAAAAAGAAACAAGACTTCGATTGCGGTCTTTATTTGTTTGCTCACTAGGAAGCCAAGTTCTAATGGGTGCAAGCGTATTGGACTGGGAAAAAAAGGGGGACAAAAAAACTATTTGCCGCGGGTGCGCTGATTTAAATCCATTTGCGCCCTACTCTCGCTCGCGCTAAGGGCGATACTTGTTGCTGCCGCCACAGGCGCTTCACCCATCCGTCCCGGCACGTCTCATACGTGCCACGCATGCCAGCCGCGCAACACACCCCCTGCTTCTACGTACTACACCCCGCCTCTGTTTTCTCTCCCTCACCTTGAAATACTTTCCTCGTGAGATTTTCGGATGACCGACAAAATCGGCGGCACTCTAGAATATTTGCCTTTTTTTCTTTTTTTTTCTTTCCGTTATTTTTCGAACAATTGGACTGCGAACATCAAAAACGGTTCAATTTTGAAACACGCATAGGTGGGAGGGGAGGACGCAGTGAGGGGGAGGTGCGGGTGGCTCTCGAGAGAACCCGCTGACCCCATTGACCAGATTGACCAGTGCCGAGCCCACGCAGGAATGTAATCCTGACGCAATCAGACGCAGAGGCTACAATAAAACCAACGCCGGTAGCGACACGACCGACCAGCGTACGGCCCGGCGCGAGGTGGGCTGGCTGGGAGGTCCGGTGTTTTCACACCTCCTCCCCGCGCGCCTCCCCCCTCCCTCCGGGGCGTATCCACCAGCCACGCCCCGCCACGCCCCGCCACGCCCCGCCACGCCCCGCCACACCCCTCCATTCCGCTACCCGCGCGGCGCGGCACAGCGTTGCCGCACTGGGCACCGCCGTGTCATGCAAATAGGGCTCCGGCGCCGCGGAGGACTGCGCGCGTTCCAACCCGTCGCCCAGCTAGCAGCGTGATTGAAAATCTAGAGCCAAAACGCAAAGTTCAAGCTACAAGGGGAAGGGGGGAAGGGAGGGGGGAAGGAATTCAAGTTTGCTTGCGGAAGGTTCGAATAAAGTATCTACCGCTGACCAAGCGGGGCAGGGCAGGGCTGCTTCCAACTTATTTCCGCTCTAAAGAGTCGCGGCAGGGCAAGGGTCACTAAAGGCCCCTGCGCCTGTGATAAATAGGGCATGAGATGTGGGGAGGAAGAGAGGGAGAGAGAGAGAGAGAGAGAGAGAGAGAGAGAGAGAGAGAGAGAGAGAGAGAGAGAGAGCTCTGATTGATGGGCGCTCTGACTGATCACCCTCTCACCCTGCTCCCCGAGGTACCGCCGTGGTCGCCACCAGACCCCTCGCAGCCCCCTTCCCCACTCCTTCTCTCTCTCTCTCTCTCTCTCTCTCTCTCTCTCTCTCTCTCTCTCTCTCTCTCTCTCTCTCTCTCTCTCTCTCTCTTCAGTCCCTCTTGCGGTCAGTCTGTCTTCCGAGTGATAATGCGTCAGTGAATCCTTCCTGACGATTTTCAGCGCACGTCGTTTTTCACCGGGACCAACCCTCCGAATTTTAGAGTCGTGGTGTTGGAGGGAGGGTATAGGTCGAGGAGGTCGAGGAGGAGGGGAGCAGGAGATATCGAAGAGCCCTGCCCCCTGCCCTGCCCTGCCCTGCCTCGCCCCACCCTGCCCAGCCCAGCCCGGCGCGCGCCGTCGCCCCACCCGGGACCGTCTGGGGACCTATGAAAAGGCAATGCGCCAGTCCGCTCCCCGGGCTAAAGGCCTCAAATGGAGGAGGGATGGGTTTGACTGCAATTTTGGAGCGAGGCACGTTAGGCGAGCGACGGTTAAATATTGGGTCAGGTCAGCAGGTTAGGGTCACGTCAAGTCACGGCGCACCCGGAAGCCGAGCCGAAACATTCGGGTCGGTCGGTAGCCACCGTTCCTTCCCACGCCGCGAGGCGATGAATCGAAATCCTTCCTTAGCACCTCGCTCTCGCTGCACAATCGCCGTTTCAGAGTTTGGAGCGGATTTCTCTGCGGCGCTCGGTCTCGCGCTCGGGTCGGGAGTTGGCGTGGCGCAGCGAGACGGCGGTGGCGTGGCGTGGCGGCAGCTGGCTGACGAAAAGTTTTGTTGGTGTAGGGAATTAGCACCTGGTAGTCGTGGAGCAGCCCAGCGCAGCACGGCCCGCCTAGCCCGCCCAGCCCGCCGCACCGTATACCGCTCGGCCAGCCCCGCCCCGCCACGTCCCGCCACGCCACGCCCCGCCACGCCCCGCCACGCCCGGACAGATGATGGGAAAAAAGGATTTACCACACGTACCCCGGACCCCGGTCCGGTTAAAGTTACCGTCGCGTCCCTTCTACTTTGTCAATCGTATTGATCGTTCCTATCACGGTGAAGGAAAACTTCTGCTCGTTTATTTGGAATAATTTTGTGAGAGATTTGTCCTGACTTGGAGAAGTCACCCATCATGCGAGCGTGCGTACGGAAGAATATAAGAAAAGTTGTTTTCTTTGAGAAAAGCATATATATAAGCTAACAGAGCTCCGCGCGGAGGAGCCTGTTCCTGCACTGTAAAAAATGTTGGGATTTTTACTATACGCTTGTATGGGATATTTCCTATACATGGTATGGTTCCTGAAAAATCTCATAAATGTATAGGAAATCTACCATACCTCAAAGCGTGTATGGGAAAACCCCAAACTATATAGGAAATCCGCTACAAATGTCAAGGAAATTTGCCATACATGTGTGGAGGGCACACGCTGCTATGCATGTATAGGAAAATCACTTGACGATATGGAAATTTTGCTATACACTGTTAGTTCTTTAAAAAAAATGGGTCGCCGCATTAAATTTGATTGCGCTTACAATTCACTGCTCGGTCGTACATTGAGGGAGGACACTCTCAATGTCCGAGGACTATGGTATTAAAGATCACCGGACTTCTGTGTTCATATCTAATTAAACACATTTGGTACAATCAGTACCAAATTGTGTTTCATTTGGTTATACATTGTATCTGTTGTAGTTATGAGCAGTCCGAAGCCAGTTCCAAATATTATTCTTAGATATTCAGAGTGAAGCAATATCGCATGCCAGTGGTAAAAAGTTCACGAAAGGCAGGAAGGTAAATGCATCCAACATCAAAACATCTGGTCGAACATTCCACGAACTGTAAACAGTTGGCCACGCCTCCCGGGCCGCTCACTCCTCCTCACCGGGCCATCCCCGATCCGGGGCTGGCCCGGCGGGAGGGGCGCGCGACCTCGGGATGACCTGGACACGCTGGGGCGCGTCTCCCATCTCGCCCCAGTGGTCTAGTGGTCAACGTGACGGGTTCGCAGCAAAGAAGTCCGGGTTCAACTCTTCTTCAGGTAAGGTAATTCTTCGTGAGTTCAATGCATAATCACATGTAACAATTAAATTGGACAAGCAAAGTGAAATGAAAGGAAGCTGAGAGCAGTACAGGAGAGAAAGAAATCTCCATTTTCTGTTTTGAAATGGATGCAAATATATAGGAAAATTCCTATACATTTATGGTGGGACCACCACACATATATCGTATATACCCTACACACGTGTATAGGAAATTTCCTATACATGTATGGTAAGAATACTATCGTGTATGGTAAAATTACGACACACGTGTATAGGAAAATTCCTATACATGTATATGTGAAAAGCGTCAGATACATTTATAGGAAATCTACTATAGAAATTTTTTACAGTGTGGAAAGCAAACCTTCGGCATGAGGAAGACAGGTAAACAATGGGGAAGGGGTGGGAACTGTAAGAAGGCGGAAACGTCTCACCTCCGTACTCTGAGGTTGGCGTCGAACATGATACAGGGGTTTCGTGTAACGTTATGGGATCATTAGGTCTCTCATTTATTATATGACGTTCATAATGACCAGCCAGTAGCGTTTCTGGCTCGTCCACGCACTGTTATTCAATTACAGTGGCGTCACATTCTATTTCACGTGAAAACTGTCTCAAAACTGGTTAATATTGCCACATTCTTTTGTATGGCACTGAAAAATTCAGCCCCACTATATCCGGTCGATTCACTTTCAAACGAATGTGACATCGAATTCTGGCCAATGTGACAGTTTTCCTCGCAGTTTTCACAATAGGCCATTCCGCTCGAGCGATCGGCGCAGGAGAAGATGGCAAGAATCACAAAAGCATTGTGGTGGGGTTCACCCCCACCACCAAGCTCATGTGATTCTTGTCATCTTCTTCCTGCGCTGATCGCTCGAGCGGAATGGCCTATATAAAGAATGTGACGTCACAATAATTGATTTACAGTGCGCTCTTACGGTTGAGGGCTAAACCGTTGCAATTTTATCTCAATAAGATAAATGCATGTGCAAGGCGCGGAAAGCGAAGATTAAAATGTGTATACCTTGGGCTCTGCCTTCAATTGCTACAAAAAAATAACTTTGTAGATTTACGATATAGTTTTGTAATAAAGTAAGACTTACGTACCATAAATGTTGTGAATTGACGACAACCCATTCGTGCTAGTAATAGATGGTTCCCGCTCTCGGCGTTTAGAGACGAAGTGAGGAAATCAAGACAGGAACCAGTACTCTATTTACGCTTTTCTCGAATTGTAAACCATGTTTCTATGCTCATTTGTCATCAGGAACCGCATGTACAACTTTCATATCAGATTTGACAACGTATTTACTGAGATTTTACTTCTTCTCTAAATCCCGAGAGCGGGAATCATCTATTGAATTTCAACTCGATAGAGGTAATTCTTGTTATTTTACGATTGGCACCTCCACTTCGTTGGAAACTTTCCTGGACACCTACAACTATTTTTCACAGTGATCTGAGGTTAGCCCTGTTTCATTTATCGATTTAAGTTGGCCAACTTGTAACGTCATAGCCACGCCCGCAACCTCTCACGCCCATTGCCATTATCCCAACCCCAAACCCTCCCGTTGCGACCATTTTCCTTTAGAGTCAAATTTATATTTATTTCAGAGTGTTTAAAGTATACACAACAATACTCTGCAAATCCAAGTGACGAACTGTTCGACAGTTGTAAGTGTAGAACTAAAAAGTTCTGCAGTCGCAAGTGCACCTTTCTGACTAAGATGGAAAATATTTTTTTTCCGAGGGCACCATCATCTTCGTCTTGAAATTCTCTTTCAAACAAGTATATGGTTGATAGGGCTGCGGCTTAAATTGAAACGGCTACGAGTCCTTAAAGAAATTTTGGGAATTCGTATTCTTTTGCATACCCGTTTCAATTTACGCCGTAACCCTATCAACCATATACTCGTTTGTAAGAGAATTTCAAGACGAAGATGATGGTGTCCTCGGAAAAAATATTTTCTATCTTAGTCAGAAAGGTGCACTTGCAACTGCAGAACTTTTTAGTTCTACACCTATAACTGTCGAACAGTTCGTCACTTGGATTTGCAGAGTACACACCTATAAAAATGCTTAAACACTCCGACTGAAAGTTCATGCAACACGGCCAAACAATTTGGTTCCTAAAGGGTTGTCTGGACGTGGCATTGTGGGAGCGACAGAAGAGTTCAGAAACGCCACACTTCGGACGGTGAGACTTGACTGCATGACAGGAGCGTTTAGACGTCAAATCACCTAAAATGGAGCCTCAGAATGTCCAACAATGGTTATTATGAGGGGGCAGACTGGAGAGCAGTATTTTTTTCACGTGCAAAATTTTGTACACACAAAATAGCCCGTTCTTGGTACAGGAACGTGAGCTTAGCCCAATCCCATATTCACCTTGACCATGCAAGTAAAATTTCATCGTGCTAAGTAAATGTACTGGCACACTGCAAGAACATTTCTGGTGCCAGGAACAGGCTCTTTTGGTGTCCGAACACGTTTGCAACATCCACTGACGACGTGACTCACCTGCACTCTTGACTCGGTGAGCCCGATCCTCATGGCGATCTCCTCTCGCATGAAGATGTCCGGGTAGTGGGTCTTGGAGAAGCACCTCTCGAGCTCGTTGAGCTGCGCGGGGGTGAAGCGTGTCCGGTGCCTCTTCTGCTTGCTGCCGGGCTTGTCGTCGCCCGGGGGCGGCGGGGGCGGCGCGTGGCCGTGCTGGTGGCTGTGGGGGCCGTGAAGGTTGCCGCCGCCGCCCCCGGGGCCCCCCGGGGGGTCGCACATGTGCCGGTGGGGGTCGAGCGGGCTGCCCTGCGGCCCCCCCGGCCCCGGGCCCTGGGGGCTGCCCGACGACGGCTTGAGCGACAGCTCGCCCCGCTGCTGCTGCTGCTGCTGCTTCAGGTCGCAGACGTCCTTGGGGCCTGCGGACGACACCAAACACCATGTATCTCGACAAGCTGAAAAAGTCAAGGGTTGGAACAACCGCGGTACAGCTAGCTCATGGAGACAAGCACTCAGAAAATGTTATCACATTGGGCAGTTACTTGTGAACATGTATAAATTACGCACAATTTAAATGTCGTACTGAACAAGCTTTCACATATGTTTCTCATAGGTTAAAAGTGAAGAATTTCGCGTGAGGTTGTGCGGTATTAACATTTCGAAGAATTTCTTTTGTAATGAAAAGCATGCTAGCATGGCTGTTAAGGTGCCCTATTCGATAATTTTTTAAATAAAATTGATTTAAACATTTCTGGAAAGTCTAATCCACCACGAAACAGTGCGTTCTGAATGTGCTGCAGCTGGTACCGGCGCTAAAATTAAGGCATCACGTTGAGATGGCAAGAAATGGAGATAGTTAAGGCAAAAATTTAAAGTGGTAATGTTTGCTAGTGTCGAGTCCCTTGTTTTTATAAAGGTTTTTAACTAGTTATAAAACCTATAGATTAAGGAGAAAGTTTACTGCAACAGTTTATCTTTCTCAAATTGACTTTAAAATTGATTCTGTAAATTTTACAAACACAATTTTAAATCTACGAATATTTTTGTAAATTTAGTAGACAGCTTGCAGTCGTCTTTTTATGATTCGCACATCGATGAAAACAAATGTTAGAAATAGTGTTTGAAAATTTAGAAACTTTGTTTCATAAGTGAATGACATGAGGTTGTAACTTTGAAATGTGACTTCTCAACTTCATGGTATGACTAACATGTAACGAAGTTTTTCATGGAAAATTCGCAAACAAATTTACGTTTACAGTGTTCAAATAGGATTGCTGAAGAACAACCGCACTGCAAACTCAAGTGTGTACTTATTACACACTTAAAGGGGTGGGCTTGCAAGCACGCACCAACAGGTGTGTGCTTGTACTAGCACAATTGACTTTGCTGTCTGTATTCGATTGTCGGAACACAATATTTCCTTGTGCGTTCTGAGTTGCCTTATTTCCTCAAGGCAAATTTAATTTTAGCGGCACAACGTCGTAAGCTCCATAATGGTGGCAACTCTTAGGAGAAGTCAAGGGGATTCAGACAGAAGTCTTGCTTTTAATCCCAACTTTCAATTAAAGGGCACAGATATTCAAATGAAGTTGCGTACAGCATCACAGTTCTCTGTTTTAGCTCGGATTGCAGTAGTGATTTCTGTATCTCGATTAATTATTATGAAACGAAAATAAACTCTCAACCCTTTCCTTTTGCGCATTTCCTCACTTAATGTAGGCCGCACTAGCAATTACGCCAAAATTTTGTGTACATGCGTGCGAGCAATTACTTTTTTTTTATGTACGGTTTTTTTTTTTTTTTTTTTTTTTTTTTTTAAATGCTTACATCTTTCCTGTAAAGATAATTTAAAAGCGTCTAAAATTGTGAATGAACAGCTAAAATGATAAATTGATGAATAATCACCTTCAAGCATACGTATGTAATAGTTAATTCTTAGCTCTCTTGTCAGGCACCGCACTTAGTGAGTGGCACGTTCAAAATTTTTATGTTAGCTAATTAAATATAGCTAACGACATCCAGACGAAAAGCAGGGGGAAGAGGGGCGCTGGGGGCCGCACCATAACTGGGTACACCAGAATGTACGCCTGCCGGCCTGCCTATTCTGGAGGACGTGGCGCATTACGAATATGCGTGACGGGTATGCAATGCAAGCACGCACACCACGACGTGTATTCTGTTAGCCTCCACGTGTCATAATGTAATGTATCGCCAGGGACAAGCAAGCAGAGGTTTCGCACAAGAAGTGATGACCACATTCATATCCCCTTAAAGCTGACTTTGCCACACGGAACGAGCTGCAATAACACTGATCGGACACGCACCTCCCAGGACGATGCCCGTCGCGGAGCCGAGGTTGTTGAGCATGGTCCCGGGCAGCGAGGCCGAGGAGCGCAGCGCGAGCCAGGGGTCCTGGAGGCCGTGCTGGCCGCTGTACTCCACGTGCTGGCCGACGGGCCCGGCCCCACCGCCCCCGGCGCCAGGGCCGCCCCCGTGGCCGCCCCCGTGGCCGCCGCCGTGGCTGCCCTGCTGGAGCTGGTAGGCGTGCTGGTCCGGGTAGAGGCGGCCGCCGGGGCCGCAGGGGCCGCACGGGCCGAGCCCCAGGGGGGCGCCCCCGCCGCCGGGGGCGGGGCCAGAGGGGCAGGCCGGGGGCGGCCCAGGCGTGGACGAGGTGTTGGACGACGTGGACGACGAGGAGAGCGTGGGCGAGGCGGTGGACGTGGGCGTCGTGGTGGTGAGCGAGGCGAGGGCGAGCGAGGAGCCGGAGGTGATGGACAGCCACTCGGGCTGCAGACCGTCGCCCTCGGCGCACTTCAGCTTGACGGCGTGGAGGGTCGTGGCGGCGCGCGGCGCGCTGCGGCAGGGGGGCGCCGCCGGGCCGCGAGGTCACCGTCGAGAGGATCACGCGCACGCCGCGTGCACGCCGCGTTACGAGTGGAGCCGCGCGGGCTGCAGGGGCGCCGCCGCCTCAGCACGGGCCGCCGGGGGCGGGCGCGCGCCGGCCGCCGCCGCCCACCACCACCGCCCCGTCGAGGTCGGCGTCGTGGCGACGACGCTGCACTTCATCGGCACGGCGAGCACGGCGCGGCTCGCTTCACCCGCGCCCACATGCACATACACACACACACACACGCACACGCTCGCTGATTGGACTAAGTAATCCTGTGATTGGTCGCGGGGGCGCGGGCCGGGCCGCGGGCCGTCCCGTTCGGCGTGGCGCACTGCAGGGCCTGCGTGTCGCGGCGGTGCGGGTGGCGCGGGTGCCGGTCCGGTGCCGGTCCGGTGCGGGGCCGGTGCGGGGCCTGCTGGGCGCGCGCGAGGAGCACGGAGCGGCGCGGAGCGAAGCGGACCAGCAGCGCCAGCAGCCGCCTGTATCGTTTCAAATTAACTTTTCTATACACAGTGATTTTCTGTTTGCCGGGGTTTTGACACGGCCGGGCCCGGCCGCGGCGGCGGGGGCGGGGGCGGGAGGTGGGGGCGGCGGGAGGGGCGGGGGCGGTGCGCCATTGGGCGGCGCGCCGGGCTGGCGCCGTGGTGGGGGGCGGCCCCGCGGCCCAGCCGCCCGCTGGTTGGCCTGCCGGCGGGGTGGGGCGGGGTGGGGGTGGGGCGGGGCGGGGGCGATGGGGGCGGGTGGGGAGCCGCGCCTCCCGCCCGTCGGTCCTCCTGGCCCCGCTCTGGCTCTGCCCGCCCGCTGCCTTGGGGTTCGTGATTTAACATACGTTTTAAGATAGCAAATACTTTTATGTTCAGGTTTATTAAACATTTAACATTAAAATTTAGGATTGAATGAACGTATGTTGCGAAAGCTTAACTTTTCTTAGTAGGAGATGGCCGATTGCTTTATGTGAAATATTACCTCTTTTAACTGGTTTTTGTGTCTGTAACTGGACCCCTCTGGCAGTGGCGCCGGGCCCGCGCCGCTCCACGTTGCCCTGCTCCATGGTGCCCGGGGTGGGCCCGGCACCGGTCGCACGGACTGCTGCCTCAGTAGTGCCGGCCGGCGCGGACACGGAAGTGTTACTGCAAGGAGCGGGGGCTACACCGATTGCCCAGTGTTGCCAGACAAGTTAAGCAAAAAACCGCGCAATGGCGGTATCTCCGCCTGCCTATTAGGCAACCCCCCTGCACTCGTACCTAGACGTTGCCTAGTAGGCAGGCGGAGATACAGTCCCGTTAAGCAGAGGTGTATTGCGCGGTTCTTTACCTAACTTTCTGGCAACACAGCAAATTGCGCGTCGCCCTGTGACATGGCTTTTGTAGTGCATGTTGCCCACCGTTGCCCATCACTCAAGAGAAGGGCAGCCTCCATTCCTCTCCTAATTTCCTCTTTATTTAACCACGCGTCGGAAAGTACAGACGATATTCCGGTGACGGATTTTCCTCATATCGCCTATATCTGATGACTGTTAAACTTTCTGTTACTTCTCTTTCGGGATTTTTGTCATCAGATTGCTTTTCTCTGTGAGGAAGCCTCGCGGCGGGGGCTCGGGTCTGGGGAGCCGGGGCGGGGCCGACCGCCCCCGCGCACTGTGGAATGGAGGACAGGACAGGACAGTGGAATACACCAAAGGGGCCGGCATGCGGCGCGCGCCCCGGGCCCCGCCCGGCCCCGGCCCCGGCACGGACCCAACTACAGTGTTGTGGCAGCGGCGAAATATGCTGCCGAGCGGAGGAACTCAGGGCGGAGCAGTGGAAAAGATGGGGGGAGGGGGGAGGAGGAATGGCGATACTATTCCGCGGCGTAGGAGAGAGGTTCGGACGTGAAGGAAGGAGGCGTGTATGGGCGTATATCTATAGATATACTGAGAAATATTCTACATCTGCAGGTAGTAAAGTACCTGTACGGAATAAATAGTTGATGTGCTATATAGTTAATGCAGTATGAAAAATAGTCGTAAGTTAGGTTAGAGGTAAGGCCAGGAAAATTTTCCTCGAAGTGCAGTTGACGCGACAGTTGTAAAATTATAATTACAAACTGCAAAATTACACGCACTTGCGGCTGACTTGAAATTCAATTATTTGCAAGAATGCCGATTTTTCGTTTGTCATAATTTACATAATTTATCGTAAACAAAGGTAATCTTCAGAGTGCAATCTTTCGTGCTTAGTTATGACTGCTTACAAATTCTGCAGGTTACATGCACAATTATGCCCAAGAAAACTGAGAGTTCACTGCAAATCCATGATCGAAGAGTCAGATGCAAGGGGAAAGTACTCGGATAATCCGGCTGACATCTGGTTAGTAATCAATCCAGATTACCAAAGAAATTGCAATATTCCGGGGGTAATCTGGGGTAATCCAGCGTAATCCAGGACCTCTCTTGAATTTGTTTGAATTTTATTTGGAGTTTATCCACGGGCAATCCGTAATCCAGCTGGCACAAAATTTTACAGTTGTCTCCCCCTTGGTCAGATGTCTCATCTGATGCGACATTTTTCTCTCGCTCCATCTAAGTGATTGATTAGGAACCTCGCTCTTATTGAGAAAGAATCTGAAATGTAACTTTAAAAAAAACGAGAGAAAAAAAAGAGATTTAAGGTGTATAAGTCCACACTCGACAATGGTGAGGATACCAAATCATCACTTAAACAGATTGAGGGTTTTTTTTTTTTAACTATTGCTCTAATTGAGCAATAAGGAAACCAAACCTACCCCTAGGAGAGTGGGAGAATAATTCTAGCTCTCTCGGGGGCAAGAATCCGCACTCTGTTACTTACAGTGTTTAGTGTGGAGATATAGCACGTTATTGTTTTTCCGGTTGACTCCATTGAGGGTCCCGGGCTCCCCGGCTCATATAGCGTGGGTACTCAAACCGGCACGTTACGTGTTTCTTGTTAGAGATCCGGCACAAAGAATGGCATACAGCATACCAGGGACGTGGAGGAATGGCTCCGTCCTGCATCCCGCTTCGCTCCCCGCCCGAGCCGAGCCTTGACAACTCGTCTGTGGAGACGAGTGCGCCCAGCCGTGCTCCCCCCCCCCCCCTCCACTCACAGGCTCTTAGGCCCCGCCTGCACTGTGCACAGACCGAGTCAGTTCAGTTTATTGTCTCGCTTACTGCTGCTGCCGCACCGCTGTCGCTCCACCGGCTTCACGCGCAGCCATAGTGCTCATCTCATACGTGAAGTCCGTTGCCGAATTAAAGTAGTAGAGAATTAGATGTACAAATATTTAAACAACAAAGAAGTACAGGGAATGATCCCAAATGCTTCATTCTCTTTTTTTTTTTTTCCGAACGAAAGTCTTGTTCGTCAGTTACATTTCGCTGGGTAAGAAATGAGCAGGAGTTACGTCAGGGGCGTATTAAGGTCCGACCGACAGGGGGGGCGGTGCCCTTCAGGTTGCCTACAACCAGGGATTCTGTAGCACAATTTGCCTACCTTTCAGGCGGCTGTCTAGAGGCCTGAGTTACGTCCCTTCCGGTATGAAACCGGAATAATGAAACTCTTACAAAAAGAGAAGAAATTCAGAGAAATACTTAGAATTGATTTGAATTGATGCACGAAATTACATGTTTATAGAGTTAAAGTTGTCGTTCGTACAAAAACCAAAACACACATAAAAACAAAATGCTTGTAACACACCCAGAAAACGCCATTCTTGTTTTCAGAATAATATTCTAATGTTTAGGTGGTTTGCTTACTATAATACGAACCAAGAATGTCATACTATTCTTTAGAATGTAACACCCTAATCCACGCACATACTACGGTTTAGTATGTTTGTTTAGTATGTAACATACTATTCTTTAGTGGGTAGTCCCCTTAACTATGAAAAAAGAGACCCGGGCGAGAATCGAACTTGAACCTCAGTGTTACGGTTCTCTTACGCTATCCACTAGACCACTGAGGAACCGTGATGATCTGGCTCCAGACTGCCCATCTTATTCAATAACCAAGCGCTCGGGCGTTCCTGGGGCGTATTCGTCCTTACTCTGCACATAGAAGGTCTGCAAACCAAATTTCTAAAAATATTGTCTTTTTTTAAAGATTTTCTAAATTTTCGTGTGTACGGCACAGTCATTGGAAGAAAAACTCGCTGTGATCCTTATATAGTGGGATCAAAATCTGAAGGTCTACATTCTAAAAATTAGTATGTAAGATTAGAATGTTGCAATAGTATAGTAACATTTAGAATGTCAGTTAGGGTTTCTGGAAAAGTATGTTTGCTTACTAATTACTAGTATGTACTTTAGAGTTTCCAGTATTAGAATGTTTACATACTAAAAGCTAGAATGCCATTTTCTGGGTGCATTGAACAATAATTTTGTTTCGTTTCGGGGCCCCGAGTACCCCACAGCACACGATGGGTGCAAATGCGCAACTCGGCAGTTAAATTGCAATTGCAATAAGTGTCCAATAACTCACCCGTGATTCACCGGTACGTGTCTGACTCAACAATGTGTGCAATTGTGCAATTGAAAGGGCTCAACAAGGGAAGTGTTGCAGGGGCAGTTGATCAATGATCACTATGACAATTATTGGCACTTGGCAGTCCCACAACTGCCGAGCTGGGCACTTGCATGCACTGAAAAAAATGTTTGTGGTAAAAAATCCCATTAATGTATCTGCAGCTTTTTACATATGCAGTGGGTGGGATTTTACGAGACAGAGGTGTGGGATTTCTCCTGTACAAGCGGATGGGGAAAATCCGACACGTATGGGACTTTTCAATGCATGCGGGCCATCACATTATAGCCTTCAAATTTTTGAAGTAACTGCAAATTTTTATTTATTTTTTATTTTCGAAATTTTCCTAAACGCATGAGTAGGAAAAATCCTACAAATGTCTGGAAAGTTAGGCGTCCCATACGCGAGTGGAAATTTTATCCAATAGTTGTATGGTGAAAATCCCTTACAGTGTGGTAAAAAAAATCTAATGCGTGCGGAACTCAAAATATCTCCCACATTTGTGATATTTTCACAAACGTATAGTAAATTTCCCACGCACAATATAGGAAAAATACCAAACGATACCAAATATGTCTAGAAAATTTCTCACCATACCCGAGTTTGGGATTTTTGCGCCACACTTGTATGGCAAAAATCCGAACTTTTTTACAGTGTGTGTATGTTGAACTGGGAGCCGAACTGTGGAGCGGTGCTTGGTCGATCAGTGCTCACTGGTGCCCCCGCAGCCACCGGGCGGGTACCCGTCGGCTGTCCCAGCGCCCCAGCGCCCCGGCGCCCCGGCCCTGGCCCAGCGAGCCGAACAGAGCCGCGAGCAAGAATGTAATAATGTCAAGTTGCTTCGCTTGAGCGGCAACGCGCCGCACCGCCTGAGCAAGGCTGGCGGGGCGGGGCAAGGAAGGGCGGGACGGGGCGGGGCGGGGCGGGGCGGGGCGGGACGGGGCGGGACGGGGCGGGGCGGGGCGGGGCGGGGCGGCGCGGGGCGGGGCGGGGCGGGGCGGGGCGGGGCGGGGCGGGGCGGGGCGGGGCGGGACGGGACGGGGCGGGGCGGGGCGGGGCGGGGCGGGGCGGGGCGGGGCGGGGCGGCGCGGGGCGGGGCGGGGCGGGGCGGGGCGGGGCGGGGCGGGATGGGACCAAAAGGTATGAAGGGCGGCGGAACGGGATGAGAGGCGCGGCGGCGCGGCGGCGCAGCAGCCATTCCATCAAGCCCCATTTTGCCTCTCTCTCACCCCCGCCTCGCCTCCTCTCCCTCCCTCTCCTCCGCCACCCGCCACGGACTCCCCCAGCCCAGCTCACCTGGATCGGCATGATTGTGCATGTCTTGTGCTCCATGATTGCTTCGCGATACACCAGCCCGCCGCCCCGCCGCACGCGCCGCGGCCCACCTTGATATGAGAGTTGATACAACCCCCTCCTGCGCCTGGTGGGCGCGGGACCGGCCCATAGCGCCACCCTCACCCTCGCTACGATAGCCTCCGCTGTCTGGCAGAGAATACCTTGCGGTTTTTTTTCGGGCCCGATCTCTCTCTCTCTCTCTCTCTCTCTCTCTCTCTCTCTCTCTCTCTCTCTCTCTCTCTCTCTCTCTCTCTCTCTCTCTCTCTCTCTCTCTCTCTCTCTCTCTCTCTCACATACCCCACACTGGAAAAACTAACGTCACATTTGTCACGTTTCTTGCTGCACTCTCCGGAGAAAACGTTTCGTGCTGCATTCTCTTTGTGATGCCCCTATCCTTTTGCATGGAGAGGAATGCATCAGAAAACGTTTTCTCCAGAGAATGCAGGATAACATGTGACACAAGTAACATTTGTTTTTCCAGTGCAATGGGACTTTTCAGTCCTTCTGCATATGATCCTTAAAATAGATTAAATAAATTCAATTCTCTCTCTCTCTCACGTTACAGCCACCCTTCAAAAATAATGCGCTAGAGTTGTTTTGGGGGGCGGATCACTTTTTCACGCGTTGATCTCAGTACTTCTAAGCAGATTGTATTAAAGGACTCTTTGTCTTTTCCTACCGCCTCGCAAATTGTGTCTGCTGTGAAGTTGCAAACACTTTGATGAATCTATGAACATCCTTTAGACGTATACCTTCCACACAAAATGAAATGTGTGACATTGCCACACAAAAATATGCGAGATACTTTGCAATTCACAGAACTGTGCCTGACATGTTTGTCACGCATACTTTTGTAAATGTTGCTTGTACCATCTGTAAAAGAATGCATGACAAATTGGTCACGCATAGTTTTGTGAATGGTAGATTTGTCACGCATTCTTTTATGAAATTCCCATCAAGTCACGCATACTTTGCTAATTTTATATCAAATCACACTTCCTTTGAACTTTAAATGGAATAGACACAGTTAATAGAATCAGGAGCTAATTTGGGATAAAAACCATCCCCTTTCCCTTCGTGAGAGTGCTTCCAAAAGGCAAGCACCTCTACTTACGACCATACTAACTGTCTGTGGTCGAGGTCAACATGGGGCTATAGAGCTTTGAACCATGATTGTGAGACAATGCATTGCTAATTTGCTGTAATCAATGCACAATACACTCAGACTGCAAAACAGGGAGTGAGCAAAGGTTGCAAAAATCTGACGGACACCAACTGGGAAACTAACCTCACCTGACAGCGAATGCTCCTTGTCGCCAACTTCGAGATGCATCGATGACGAAGTATCCAAAACGGCACATTCTTGACATGAACACATACCCATTTAGCCTCCACCTTCTGGGTTTGGGTTTGACGTTTGACGGAGCACAGACACTGCCAGACACTCTTCACTTTTCACATCGGTGGACCGATGTTGACAGTCCGACAGTTTCCCCAGACGAAGAACTGAGTTTAAATTACTAATGCTATCCATATCCATACTCGCATGTCCAACACAATAGATACACATTGTAAACTTTTAAATCACAATAAACGAGGTCGTTTTCACCAGATCAAAAACTACACTACATCGCGGCGCGTCGGCCGGTCGCGTCTTCTGCTACAACTTTCGCCGATGGCTGATGCTGATGCTCAGCTGTTTTGTTTTTCTTTTTGTTTGAACTGAAACCAGGGGAATTTTTAAGCTTTTTGCTTGCGCATCCCTGGCGAGTGGGTAGGGCCTTCTGTTTTCAAAGTTTCAGTAGGATGTTAAAAATCTATCACGATTTTTATCCATGTTTGTGGTTTTGCATTACTTAAGGGTAAGTATCAATCAGTGAATTTGGCTTTCCCTGCGTTCTGCCATCTATTGCCAACACAAAAAGTGAAAATATAAACACAAGAAGATTATTTGTTTTGTTGAAACAGTGTAAATAAATGTATGGGTCTTTTTCCTTGTTAATTATTCAGATACGGCTAAAACGTAAATGGAAAAAGTTGTGTGTTTTCTCGTAAATTTAAAAGCAAGATACCTTTTGGAAACACTCTCACGTTTCCTAGGTTTTCCTCTTGGTTTTCCCGGTCTTCCCAACTTTTTCTTGGTTTTCCCAATATCTGTTTTTGTAGGATCTTCTGAAGGCTTCCTCCCGTTTTCTGTGGTTTTCCCACACCTTCAGTGGTCTTCTCCAACATTTTCCGGTCTTCCTTAGAATTTCCCGGTCTTCCCTCAAGTTTTCCGGTCTTCCCTAATATTTTTCGGTTTTCCCTTACCATTTGTGGCCTTCTATTTAATTGGTCTTCTTCGGTTTTCTTTGGTCTTCCTGGTGGTCTTCCCGGTCTTCCCAGTTTTCCGGGCAGCCGGTGTACGCGCTTAAACGTAGTTGCGGACCCCTCGCTTCAGCTTCTCTCAGTCTAATTCGTCCAATAGTCTCATGAGGATGAGGCAAACAAATGAATGACGAGGTACGTTCTAAACGCGTTTAGAATCTCTGTCCAACTCGTGCTTTCACCGGCTACGACATTAATGTCGAGTGCGGATTTGTTTTGATTTATTTTTTACCTACTTAATCCTTTTTATCCATCCACTGTCCTTTGCCTCGGGCAACTGAAATAGACAAAGCTACTTCGAAAAAAAAATATCGTGATCGGTATTCGAACCTGTGCCCACCCAGTGCTCCTAACGGTGCCGATGTGGATACCAAAGTCGCCACTCGGCTGGTCTGTCCCAGCAAGGAGAGCAGGCGTACTGATGACGCCACCGGTACAGGTTCGTCGGCGACTACAGCTCTTCGCAGCGTCACCCCTAGTGAAAATCCTACTTGTACCATGGCGTCGTAGCCGTGCCGGCTTGGTGATGACCCGGGGGCCGAAGAACCCGGGTTCAAATCTTGCTATAAAATATAAATTTTTCCGAGGACAGCAGCCTGGAGTGGAATTCAAACCCCCCATTTCAACGAAGCTTCCTCGTGGAATCGCCGACGGTCTAGTGGTCTTAGTACCACGAAAGCCGCGGGGTGTCATGAGACTCGTCACTTGGGGCCTGGGTTCAATTCCCAGGTAGGTTCTTCACTGGCAGCGAAAGCGAGTTGTCAGGAAGTTCCGTCCCATGCCACGGGGGGTGGTCCCTCGTGGGGAAGTAAGGCCTATGAATCTGGCTCCTTAGTAAACAGCTTTTCCATGACCTGTGCGGGAGCGGGTCAGTACAGGTCTAACCAACCGTACGCTTACTCTTCCGCAAAAACTTCTCTTTCTGCTTTTCTCCCCCTCTATCGTCCTGCCTTGCCTCTACCTCCCACTGACCGGTCATGCGGTCCGGTGGTGCCCAGTCGTTGGTCCGAAATGCTACCTACGGCTTCAAGGCGCTGTTTAAATAGGGTAGTACGGCGGGCCTGACAGGCCGCCAGCCTTAAGCGGGGACTCTCCCCGAAGCGGAGAGGACTTCTCGTGCCCGCGGGGTGGCGGTCGCCTGGAACACACCGGATCCCATCCGAACTCCGAAGTTAAGCAGGCGGGGCTCGCAGGTTGCGAGTTAGGTAGGGGCCAACCAATTTTTCATTTTTTTTAAAATAGCTTTTTAAAAAAATAATAATAATAATAATAATAATTTGAGGTGTGCTCCGACCATGATACCTATTCCTTTTTTTGACAACTGCGGCTCTCGCCGGGTGACCGTTGCACGCCTTTCCCGAACTGCGCAATTTTCATCTAAGGTGTAGAGAGGTAACTGTCGTAGCCGTGATTACGCCGCGTCAAGGTTTACATGTAAAACACAGTAGGAGAGGTTTTACTCCTAAAACTTTTTAGAGGTAAATCCCCAACTTTATGTTTTACTCCTAAGCGTAGAGGTAAATCTTGTAGAGGTATTTTCGCAGCAATATTATTAGAGGTATATTGCCGTAGTGGTAAATTTACCTCTAATCAAAATTAGAGGTGTTTCCAGTAGAGTTACTAGAGGCGACCCGCTACAGCAATCATCGGAAGAGTGTCCGAAATTAGGAATGAAAGTGCTGTTATTTCGGACACGTGCTCTAATTTCGGACACACGCATGCATTTTGGCCTAACCCAACAGGTTTACTTTTAACTTAGGATAGCCTAGGTCACAATTCGTTGAATGACATCCAAACCGATTTTTTAACTCAACCCTGAGAGATGAAAACTGGACTGAAAAATGGGATGGTTTTGAGAACGCCTTGAACTCTGGACAAATGTGCTCTAACTTCGGACAAAATTCAGAGGAGTGCTAAATTCTTCCTATCTTAGCAGTTTTTTGAGGTATCTTAAATCCGGAAACGGCCTTGTAAAGATAATCAAAAGTACAATTTCGCTTCTTCCTGAAGGCGGAAACATAAGTCTTTTGGCACAAACATCGAAACAAATGTAATTCTATGCCACAGAATTAGACTGTCCGAAATTGTAGCACTTACGAAAATCGTCCCGTACCAAAAAGCGGTTTTACTTGAAAAAAAAAAAATTAGTTATTTTAGTAGTTCTGTAGCCAAAATAAGATACATTCATTCGAGAAAGGAGCACCCATGCGGCAGCTCACACCTACATGAGCCCCCAGTTTTTGGGGGAGCATATTTCAAAACATCAATTTTGCTCTATATGCTTTTTTAACTTTAAATTGCTGTGTGCTGTAAAATTTTAAAGGTACTTCAACCGACTTGACGAAATGTGGTTCTCTATACTTCAAACTTTACGATACCGTCTTCTGATTTTGGATATCTCAAAAGGTGACCGAGATAGGTTGAAATAAGCACTTCTATGCAAACTGTCCGAAATTAAGGCACAAGTCTGAAATTTGGGAACTTGTCTGTACTACGGCCATCGGTGAAACACTGAATTGTGGAGGTATTTTTCGGTGGAGACGATTTTACATCCACTGCTGTGGATGTAAATTTCAAAGCGTGCGGTGGATGATCATCCACCGCGAAATCTCGAGATTTCGTTCCAATGCACCCGCCCGAAATATTCATCCACACTGTGGAGGATATTTCCCGTGGAGGTAAATTTTCTTTCACAGACTGTGGAGGAAGTTGCGCGTGGAGCAAAATTCACCTCCACAAATTTTTGGAGGACTTTTCTGTGGAGGTTTCAGAGCCCCGTCTGCCACACAGCTCCCTCCAGGTAGGCAGCCCGCCCAAGCCCGCCGGCTCCGCGCCCTGCCCTATGTGTGGAAACTGCACGCCACATCCGTCTGATCTCATCCGACTCGACCTGCTGCTCGGCAGACGACTTTATGAAGCCGGCACGTGGCTGCACGCTCTGTCATCCTCTCCACTCTAAAAAGTAATCGTACGATTAAGGGACAATTTTCAACGGGGTATATTCGTTTAATGACAATTACTCATCTTAAATTTACAAGCAATACCTATCGACTTAAAATTTAATTACGAGCAAGAATGGTTCGTCGTAAAATGACAACATTTTTTGCGAGTCGTAATTTACAAAACATCGTAAGTCGATAAAGGTATTTCTCACAGTCTCTCTCTCTCTCTCTCTCTCTCTCTCTCTCTCTCTCTCTCTCTCTCTCTCTCTCTCTCTCTCTCTCTCTCTCTCTCTCTCTCTCTCTCTCTCTCTCTCTCTCTCTCTCTCTCTCTCTCTCTCTCTCTCTCTCTCTCTTAGGCACGGCCCTGTTACTTATTTGATCCGGTTAGAGTTCTAGAGTGACTCTAGAGTGACTCTAGAGTCACTCTATACGACTCTAGGTCCGGTCTAGTACACTCAACCGGACCTTTCAGCCCTGCTCTTCGAGTTAAGTGCTCGGCTTCGGTGGGCGAACCGCGAAATTTAGTGCAGATAGCGTTTGTATCCACCGACAAACACGCACACGCACACACAGACACACACACGATGAGGAAAGGGGAGGGGTGTGTAAGGCGGTAAACACAGCTTTAATAAAAGTATCGTCCCGGCCGCTGGCTCCGCTGGCGGCGCTGGCGGGGTAGGGGCGCCTCGCTGCCACCCGCCGCCACGCCCCGCCACGCCGCTCCACCCCAAAACGAGGCCATTTGTATGATCCTGGCGGCAGACTATCGCTTTTCCTGTCGTGTCCCGCAGCGACCCCCAACCCCAACACACATATTTCCCCTACCCCCGACCATACCACTGCCACCCCCTACCCCCTCTCTGCGTCGGGTGTACATCACAGGTCATTCTCAATTTTTGACCTACTCGTTGTTTATTTTTTCCTGTGCGGGATCTGCTCTGGCCCAGGGAGACCAGTCGCAGGACCATAGGAAACGCGTTCTGAAGACTGGGGTTAAGTCTAGTATTGTCCAATCATCTCAAGCTTCACTATACCGCGGTCGGTCAAATGTTTGGGGACTGCTTTCCCCGTGCGTCTTGCCACATGTGAAACTCCTTTCAACATGTAGGTGAAAGTTTGGGCAAATGTCCTCCCGCGCCCGCACAAAGGGAAGCCCACTCACGGAGCACCAGGCACTGTTCTAGCTAGGGCAGCTTCCATAGGCTCCGCGATCACCACTCCCCTCCCCCCCCGCCTGCCGCCGCCCCTTACTCCCATCAGTTGCCCTTTATCACAGCACAGCAAGCGAGACATTATTTTGTCCTATTTATACATGAGACACTGTGACTGAAAGAGACTTCGCATCGTCGTGTTCCTCTCCTTTGGGAATCGTCACAACAAACTTCATTTTCATGTCCTCGCCCGCTTATAGAGCGATGAAGAATTTGTAATTAAATTCCAGCTTTGCCGCGCCGCCCCGCGCCGCTCCATCTCTCTTCCTCTCCTCCTCTCCTCTCTCCTCTCTCCTCTCCTCTCCCGCCGCGCGGCGCGGTGGCGCAGGTAGAGGCCCTCACCTCGCGGCATGGCACGGCGTGGGTCGGGGCGGGGCGCGAACAGACACAACCAAGTCAAAGCCGCGCATTGCGATTGCTTTTCATTTTCAATCGCAGAGCATTTCCCCTCGACTCTTTCTGCTGCTCCCTTCTTTCCCGGAGGGCCGGGCCCCGGTACAGGGCGGGGCGGAACGACGAGAGCGCAACCATGCGGATGGGAGGAGTTTCTTGTGCACGGCCAGGCTTTTGGAAACAGTCCGGGAGCAGGGCTAGGACCGTGGGGGGGGGGGGGGAGGAGGAATGCGAGCGAGAGACAAAGAAGCGTGGCAGAGTGGAGGAGAGAGAAAGGGACTACGGACATACGGGAGAGCGAGGGGGAGAGAAAGAGAGAGAGCAGAGAGCGGGGGCAGAATCTCCACTCCGCAATATCTTCTCATCTGCGTCAATTTGTGCCGCAGTATAGCGTGCACACAGGATGCTGGGGTGCCTCGTGGACCTCCGCGCCCCGCCTCACCCCACCCCAGCTCACCTCAGCACCCCCCACCCCCTCCCCCATTTCCCCCGGTGGCCCCGCACCATCGCGCCCCATACGCCCCGCGGGGGTCACCCGAACGCCACACCGGCGTAAACAGTCAACCCGTTGCCTATTGGTTAGGCGTGGCCAGGTCAGGAACCCCGCGGGTGGGAAGGACCCGCACGACCAGGACCGTGGCCTGCGAGGCGTGATGGCGTAGCGCTGAGCAGGTGCAGGCAGCGGGTGGCGTCGCGGCGCGCAGCGCTCCTGCTGGCCCATGCGGTGGCGAGGGTGGCGGCGCGTAGCGCGCGCTGCCGAAACTTGGAAAAATTCCATGCTCCAAGTACGGTAGTACTCTATGTTTTGCCTTAGTCCCATAACCACGAGGGGTCAGTACGAAAAATCATTGTACAGCCTCAAAAAATCAATTAAAAAATAAAAATAAAAAAAATAAAATTAAATCAAGTAGAAAGTTGCATGAAAATCCGAAAAATCGAGAACAAATAACCCAAAACTGAGAAAAATGGGAACAAAACAAGAAAAAACACCATTTTTTTTTTAAAGTAACATATTATTTCTTTTTTATCTCGTGAAAAATCAAAAGAAAAATCAAAATCAAAAATCAAAAAAATCAAAAAAAATCCAAAATCAAACAAAATCATTGTACAAGTTTTATATGAGTGATCCCCCCCTCGCATAACCACAATGGACCCCTATCTTGACTTGACTTGACAAACCGAGTCACAAATGACCCGGTCCTTAGAAAAACTTTTCGCCAGCTTTCGATTTCTTGTTTCGCATGCGTCAAAGGGTCTCAAAAAGCGTATCTTGCTTTCAAAGTTTTTCGAGCCTAGTATGAAATTCTGTCGGCTGAGTAAGATGTTTCGGACTATTTCTGTAATATTTAGAATAGATGGAATATCGTTAACATAGAACCACCCGAGGGGGCGAAAAATTTGGGAATCACGTGGTACACAAGCCTGGGAAACACCATAAAAAAATGAAGGGAAATCGATGAAAACCAATACAAACACAGCATGGAAACACCTGGAATCATGCAGATATAATTACCCGTGTTTTTTGTCGCTAAAAACAGTTAGAAATGAAAAGATAAGGATGGGAATCATTGGGAATCAATCATTTCGGGAATCATGTGAACACATTAAAGGAAAGGGCCCCCCACCCCCACCCCCACCCCGTTCTACGCTATATTCTTTTTTGAAATACATTCTAGAACAAATTTCAAATATTCCATTCAGAATACATTCCAAATATTTGAATGGAACATATTGGAATATTTACATGTATACCTATAAAAGCGCCTAAAAGTCGAAGTGGTCCACCCCTCGCTTGTCAAAGGTACTACACTACACTGATACTGATTGTCAACACCGCTGTGAGAAGTTAGGTCACACCATTGTCGCCTTATGTTAGTGCTGTGGGTGTAACGTGACGGACATATAGTGCATAATAGTTGATTAAATGAATGTATAGTTGTTTCCATGCGGCGTAGTATAAATGAACATTCAAATGAATGTCCGAGAGGAAAAGGTTCCGGCCTCCGGCGCCTCCCGGCCGGCTCTAGGGGCCCAAAGCGGATGAGAGACGGAGTTCAGTGTTGCCAGAAAAGTAGGCAAAAAGTATCCCAAACACAGCGGAGTAAAGAGGGCTGCATCTGCGCCTGCCTACTAGGCAACACCTTCGCACAAGAGCGTTTACGTTGCCTAGTTGCCAGGAGCCGATGCAGCCCGCTTCACCCCGCTGTGTTTGGGCTACTTTTTGCCTACTTTTCTGTCAACACTGACGGAGTTGCCGGAGGCTGTGCCTGGCTCTGCCCGGGACGAGGCGGGGGTATCACACTGCCGGAGCGCCGGAGCAGAGCTGAGCAGCAGAGGCGGCGGGCGGCGGGGTGGGGGGGGGGGGGGGAAGGAAGGGGGATCAATTATGCTGAAACTGATTTGATTTGCGCCAGGGAGTCTCGGTAAATGAAGTAAATTGGTGAACACTTTCATGTCATGTTCAAGCTACAGCCGTTGTGGGCCGGGCCTGGCCGGGCCGGGCCGTTTAGTCTGCTGGGGACGGGGAGGGGAGGGGTCTCCTCCGCCTCCTTCGTGACACCGACTCCAGCCGCGCTCTCTGTTAGACAGCGCCTTCTTTGCCGCCGTGCCGGTGTGACTGGCGCATATTAACTGATTCACCTCCATCGCCACACACACTGTTAGGAAAAACTACTCTAAAACAACAGTTTTAAACCGCTTTTTCGAAGTACAATTAAAAAAACTGTTCCAAAATTATTGCACCCAGTATAGGGTAAATTAGAGAGGTACTCTGTCCGACTCGTGCTTTCACCGGCGACGACATCAATGTCGAGTGTGGATTTGTTTTGATTTATTTTTTACCTACTTAATCCTTTTTATCCACTGTACTTGTGCCTCGGGCAACTGAAACAGACAAAGCTACTTCGAAAAATAAAATTGTGATCGGTATTCGAACCTGTGCCCACCCAGTACTCCTAACGGTGCCGATGTGGATACCAAAGACGCCGCGCGGCTGGGCTGCTGGTCTGTCCCAGCAAGGTAGTGCAAGCGGTAGCGAAAAGTATACTGCATTTTGTGAAGAAAGCAAGCCGTTTTGCACAGTGACAGTACAGACCCAAAGGAACATTTTGACCCGCAGTACCGGAAGTTCTAGCCCTTAGGAGCGGCTGGGCGGGAAATTCAAATTTCAAAAGTGCAAATACGGTAAATACGCTTGTGTGGAGCTTCCACTCCGGTCTAAACACCACACTAGGTGCCAAAATGGTTGCAAGTGACTGCCCGGCGTCGGACTGACGACCGGAAACCACTTGTGGTCATTCAAAACCGGAAATGGCGCGAAATTTCAATATTTTTACTCCTTCACTTAAAGTAATTGCGAGGGGCGCGTTATGGGCGCATATTTGGTCGTTAAATGGCGTTTCCGGTTGACATTTGGTCAGCCGACAACAAAATGACAATCCAAAGGCACATCCGGTTACCAACAGACCGGAAGTGAGCGCGAAATTCGAATTTCATTTTTGAAAAACTAAGGATTTTTACACTGAAACGTACAGGAGACGGTATTTTGTGGTACCGTAAACGGGGGTAACTTTGGCCCACCGAGGTAACTTTGTTCACCCAGTAAAACTTTGTTTAAAATGCTAAATGGTAATTGAAACAAATTTTGAGGGAGAGACCAAAGTTATCCCCAACCCCTAAGATATGTTTGAAATGCTAGATAGCATTCTATACAATTTTTAGGGGGTGGACAAAGTTACCCCGGTGGACCAAAGTTACCCCCGTTTACGGTAATGGTGATAGAGTAAACCTTTATATTTTGTGGAATTTGTATATATGGCCATTGACGGCACGAAATAATACAATTTTGGGTAAGTATTAACATGTTTCTTCTATCTGCCTTATACTAAAAAACGTTTGGTATAACTACGTTTCAGCAACATTAAAGTATGTTCTTTAACAATATGGAGAAAAATTTCCTACAGAACTTTAGAAGTACAAAATTCTTCCTGTTTTCAATAAATTTACGTAGAATCTGTAAATAATTTTAAACTGAAATCAGTGAGATATAACTTTTACTGTCTGTGAGATGTTTATACCTTTAAGGATGGCCCAGGAGGTCCTCATCAGTCTGAGTCCACTCATTTTCAACGGTCACGGATGAACTGGAATGTAAGTTGGATGTAAGTTATTTTATTGTTCTTACGTACTGATTCATATTATTGTCATTTTGTTGTGCTAATACCTGTTGTGAAGGTTTTCACATTTTACTTTGCAGTGACTACACTGAAGCGTATACATGGGACTCCACTTTTTCTGCAGACACATCGCAGTGTATTTCACGGAGTTTTGCATCCACACCGAATTAGAATCGATAGTTCTTCCCAAAAGCAGTTGTCGGTTGACCAGACGGGCTTCCAGCCCTCGGCTGATAACTACCACCCCCATTAAGGCGGTGTGGTTGCAAAACTCCGTGTAATACATAGCGATGTGTCTGCAGAAAAAGTGGAATCCCCATGTACACTGCAAACCGAGGTGTGTACTTAGTACTCACATATTCACTGTGGAAAATATTTCCGTAGATGTACAATATATTTTGTAATTCTCTATATACAACGTATCTCGTACATGCACAACTTTATGCTTTTCGACATTGTTGCTCACCAATCGATTCTGAGTTGATACGTATCGTTATAAAAAATTTACAATATGAATCGTAATTGTACAAGACCTCTCGTGGAAAATTTTCCCGTACCCGGTACAAGAATTTCTCACAGTGTTTGTGTGTACACTTTTTTGGTGTGTACGTGCCATAGTACACACATATATTTGTGGGCTTGTAAGTGTGTAGTATGGCAAGTAAACGGCAAATAAGTGTGTACTATGCAAGTACAAGCCTATAGGAGTGTGCCTGCAAGAACACACAAATGTGTGTTGTGTGTTTACTAAGTACACACTTCGGTTTGCAGTGCACGCTTTAGTGTAGTCACTGCAAAGGAAAATGTGAAAACCTTCACAACAGGTATGAGCACAGCAAAATGACAATAATATAAATCAGTAAGTACACTGTAAATACCAGAGCGAGGATTCTCGCCCTCAGGAGAGCGAGAAATTTTCTCTCACTCTTTGAGAGCGAAGTTTGATTTTCTCGCTCGATTAGAGCAATACTCTCAAAATTCTCGCCCAATTTGAGCGAGGATTGGAAAACCTCGCAAATTTTGAGTGAGGATTTATATATACTTTGTCTCACTTAATTTGAGTGATGTTATAGATTCTTTCTGAATTAGAGCGAGGTTCCTAAACTCTCACTTAAATCACTGTGAAAAATACTCGTAAGGGTTACGGGAAAATTTTCCATGATAAAAGTCGTAAAATTACAATTTGAAATTGTAAATTTACAAGCACTCTCTATCGACATGGAATTGACCGACGAGCAAGAATGGGTTGTCGTAAATTTACGACATATTTTGTAAATCAAAACTACAAAAAATTTCGTAAATTTACAAGGATATTTTTCACAGTGATGGGGCAAGAAAAAAATCTCGCTCTTTTTAGATGAGACATCTCACTCTTGCATTTGCAGTGTAAGAACAATAAAATAACTTACATTTAACTTACATCCCAGTTCATCAGTGAAAATGAGAGGACTCAGGCTGATGAGAACCTCCTGGGCCATCCTTGAAGGTATAAACATCTCACGGACAGTAAAAGTTATGTCTCACTGATTTCAGTTTAAAATTATTTACAGAATCTACGTAAATTTATTGAAGACAGGAAGAATTTTATACTTGTAAAGTTCTTTAGAAAAGTTTCTTATTGTTAAATTTTTCTCCATATTGTTCAAGAACATACTTTAATGTTGCTGAAACGTAGTTACCAAACGTTTTTCAGTATAACACTGTAAACTGGTTAGCGTGGAAAGACGCCAAATTTCTGGCGTTCATGAAAAACGCCAAATACTGGCGTCATTCGACGCCAAATATTGGCGTTTTTCGACTCAAAATACCAAATACTGGCGTCATTCGACGCCAAATATTGCCATTTTTTGGCTCAAAACGCCAAAATTTGGCGTCGTACGACGCCAGTGTTTGTCGTATTTCATGAACGCCAGATATTTGGCGTCTTTCGACGTCAACCAGTACAGTGAAGGCAGATAGAAGAAAACATGTTTATACTTACGCAAAATGATACTATTTTGTGCCGTCAATGGCCATATATACAAATTCCACAAAATATAAAGGTTTACTCTATCACCATTACCACAAAATACCGTCTCCTGTACGTTTCAGTGTAAAAATCCTTAGTTTTTCAAAAATGAAATTCGAATTTCGCGCTCACTTCCGGTCTGTTGGTAACCGGATGTGCCTTTGGATTGTCATTTTGTTGTCGGCTGACCAAATGTCAACCGGAAACGCCATTTAACGACCAAATATGCGCCCATAACGCGCCCCTCGCAATTACTTTAAGTGAAGGAGTAAAAATATTGAAATTTCGCGCCATTTCCGGTTTTGAATGACCACAAGTGGTTTCCGGTCGTCAGTCCGACGCCGGGCAGTCACTTGCAACCATTTTGGCACCTAGTGTGGTGTTTAGACCGGAGTGGAAGCTCCACACAAGCGTATTTACCGTATTTGCACTTTTGAAATTTGAATTTCCCGCCCAGCCGCTCCTATGGGCTAGAACTTCCGGTACTGCGGGTCAAAATGTTCCTTTGGGTCTGTACTGTCACTGTGCAAAACGGCTTGCTTTCTTCACAAAATGCAGGGTCCTCCTGGCATATCATGCTAACCGCTTGCACTAAGGAGAGCAGGCGTACTGATGACGCCACCGGTACAGGTTCGTCGGCGACTACGGCTCTTCGCAGCGTCACCCCTAGTGGGCAAGCATCGTGTATCGTGGCGTCGTAGCCGTGCCGGCTTGGTGATGACCCGGGGGCCGAAGAACCCGGGTTCAAATCTTGCTATAAAATATAAATTTTTCCGAGGACAGCAGCCTGGAGTGGAATTCAAACCCCCCATTTCAACGGAGCTTCCTCGTGGAATCGCCGACGGTCTAGTGGTCTTAGTACCACGAAAGCCGCGGGGTGTCATGAGACTCGGCACTTGGGGCCTGGGTTCAATTCCCAGGTAGGTTCTTCACTGGCAGCGAAAGCGAGTTGTCAGGAAGTTCCGTCCCATGCCACGAGGGGTGGTCCCTCGTGGGGAAGTAAGGCCTATGAATCTGGCTCCTTAGTAAACAGCTTTTCCATGACCTGTGCGGGAGCGGGTCAGTACAGGTCTAACCAACCGTACGCTTACTCTTCCGCAAAAACTTCTCTTTCTGCTTTTCTCCCCCTCTATCGTCCTGCCTTGCCTCTACCTCCCACTGACCGGTCATGCGGTCCGGTGGTGCCCAGTCGTTGGTCTGAAATGCTACCTACGGCTTCAAGGCGCTGTTTAAATAGGGTGGTACGGCGGGCCTGACAGGCCGCCAGCCTTAAGCGGGGACTCTCCCCGAAGTGGAGAGGACTTCTCGTGCCCGCGGGGTGGCGGTCGCCTGGAACACACCGGATCCCATCCGAACTCCGAAGTTAAGCAGGCGGGGCTCGCAGGTTGCGAGTTAGGTAGGGGCCTACCAATTTTTCAATTTTTTTAAAAATAGCTCTTTAAAAAAAAAATAAAAATGAATTTGAGGTGTGCTCCGACCATGATACCCATTCCTTCTCCACTTCACCCGTGTAAACAAGGTCAGAAAAAAGCAAGGTACTTTTTTGGATTTTGAGGAAATCATCAGGTCGGACAATCGAGCTGCAATCGCAGAGGATAGCAGGCGACTCTTACGGTTCGTCACTGTGAAAAATACTCGTTAGGGTTACGGGAAAATTTTCATGATAAAAGTCGTAAAATTACAATTTGAAATTGTAAATTTACAAGCACTCCCTATCTACTTGGAATTGACCGACGAGCAAGAATGGGCTGTCGTCAATTTACGACATATTTTGTAAATCAAAATTACAAAAAATGTCGTAAATTTACGAGGATATTTTTCACAGTGGTTGGGGTTGGACAAAACGAGGTCGGACAAAAAAAAAATAACTATCACACCCTGAGTGCCAGCCAAGTCGGACAAAAAGAAACGTGTGACGGTGGCGGGCGCAAAATTCCCGCGGCTGGGCAAAAAGAGGGTCGGGACAACCCATTTCCTCCGATAGGGCAGGGGCCACCAAAGGTTTGGAGAAAACATTCTCGGGGTTTTTCAGATACCTAGTATTCTGTTATTTCATTAGAATATGTTAGAGGTAAAACTCTCCCTTTTTTAGATGCAAATCCATTAGAGGTCAAATTACGGTTATTTTTGTAGAAGTGTATTCGTTAGATGCATCCACTGATTTTTCTTAGAAGCAAAACTCTGGTTGGTCTTAGAAGCATTTTCACTTCTTGCTGTATTCGAGTAATTTGCCTCTAAAAACTAGAAGCATTTCTCTTAGATGGAAATTTTGCCGTATTCTGTTAGATTGAAAATACTTAGATGGAAATTAGCGATGTGAATTCTTTTAGAAGCATTTTCTTTAGATGAATCGGACCCATCTCTGTAAAACACAGTAGGAGAGGTTTTACTCCTAAAACTTTTTAGAGGTAAATTCCCGACTCTGTGTTTTACTCCTAACCGTAGAGGTAAATCTTGTAGAGGTATTTTCGCAGCAACATTATTAGAGGTATATTGCCGTAGAGGCGAATTTACCTCTAATCAAAATTAGAGGTGTTTCCAGTAGAGGGATCGGGCCACCCCCCCTGAGAACCAGCTAGTTGATACAACCAAACCAGCATTGAAAGGAACAAAATTCAGGTCCTCTTAAACCAACTATTTTTTATCTTCTTTGTTTTTTTTTTTTTTTAATATTTTTAAACAAATGACACAAATTTAGTCTAATTCTTTAAATTACTTGATCAAATCAGGTCAAATTAATTTCATAAAATATTTTCTGTTTTGAATTTGACCTTTACTGAGCTAGGTGGTTTTGTGGGGGGGTGGTTTCCCACACAGTTTTGGATACCTTGGAGTCAATATTCGCGCGAGCTCAATGTGTCCGCGGGGACTGCCTATACTGCCTCGCCTCGCCTCTTTCGTTCAGTCGACGGTGGCGGATCACATCGGCGGGTCACGATCGCAGCAGCGGGTCGTTTGCAGGGTGCGCAGCGTGAGCAAGCAGTCCAGCCCCGCCCCTGCAGGACACCCCGCCCCGCCCCGCCCCGCCCCGCCCCACCCCACCCCACCCCACCCCACCCCGCCACAACACACCCCACCCCCGCAGAGGATTAGCTGACATGACTACTCATTCCAAACGGCTTACCATCGTCTAATAACACTAATCAAAAAGTAAATAATAGCTACAAGCGGATCAGCACGCGTTCGCTCGCGGTGCACGGCGCGGCGCGGGGGAGGAGATGAGGCTGGAGGGAGAGATTTTCGCCCCGGCTCCGAACATATTGCTGCGGTCTCGCTCGGCCCGCGGTCCGCCCTCGCGGCCCCAGCCAGCTGTTCATTGTCATGCAAATCTTTATCACTCACGGCCTCGGCGACACACGCACCCGCGCGGCCGAGGCCGCGGCCGGGGCCATCATAGAGCCGCGGGGCGAGGGTTGGGGTCGAGCGGCGGACGAGCTCCGCGGACCTCGCGGCCCCGGCCCGACGCGTTCGCTCTCGCGCCTCCGTCCTCGTCGCACCTATATGACGGTGTCCTATGTTGGGATGGCGGGGTCCCATGAGTGCGACGAGGACGGGGCGAGCGAGAGCGATCTTCGGAATCAGACCGACTGGCGCGGCCCTGGCGCGGCCGTGCCCATAAAGTAAGGAAGACAGAGGTAAAACTCCCATGCTAAGCGGCGTCACCAATTTGGCGCAGCGCTCCCCGTGGCGGGAGCGCGCACCACTGCCGGAGCGAGCGCTCCCCCCTCCCCTCCGGGCCGCTCCGGGCTCGCGGCGCGTTCGGCTCCGGCTCGGGCCGCTCGGGCTAGGCTGGCTAGGCCGGCTGGCCGCTCGGCGCTGCCCAGCCCAGCGCGCCAGGGCCCTGATTTTTGTGCTTTTTGACTATTTTAACTCGCCTTAGTGACCAAACCGTTCAAGATATTTGAGTTCTGCTCTCAGGGGTCATTTAACATGGACATAGTGTTGTGTATAAGGCATTGTGAGTCAAATTCCTGCCACAGGAAGGCGGAAATTGCAGGATCAAAATGAGGAAATCCTGATTTGGGAGAGGCGCATCCCCCCCCCAACCCCACCCCCTTTTTACAAAATGAAAATGCTGCTTTCTTTTATGAATGTGAAGAAAACGGTTATGGGGCTAAAAGGTGCACAAAATTACAAGAAATTATTGAAATGCGACTAGATGTAATTTAAATCAAGAACAACATAAAATCATACACTTTGAAACAACTGTAGAAAAAATGTTTTCAAACAAGTTATCTTACTTAGAAAATTAGACTAAACATGAAAATCAGGTTTCAATAATAAGGACGGATTTTAAGATTCAACAACTTTTTACCTAGTTTAATAAGGTAACTTGAACAGACAATACACTAAGAATGTAACAAATACTTTCAGAATTTGATGACAGCACTGGAAAACTCCTAGCACTTCTTGGAGAGAACAGCACTCAGGTTGGATGGGGTCTGCCTCCTGTTCCTATGAGCTGCTTGCTGTAGAAAACAAAAAAAGACAAAATGAGTTGAGTATTCCTTTCACTTGTCACACTTATTTGGAGACACACAAATATGTTGCCAGTAATCGTGACACATTAACTTGTTTATACAAATGGTAACACATGTCGCTCTCTCCCATCCATTGCCCTACACAATAAAGCGCTTTAACTTTTACTCAGTCAACGGAAGTAATTAATAATTACTGTGCAGCTATATTTTATCAATAGCAAAACAACAAATACTTTCTATAATTAATTTCATTTAGATACTATAAAACATTTAATATTAGTCTAGAGTTATTTTAATCTGGCTTAGCCTTTATGTTGTTGGCGATGAGTTTGATGATTTAGTTAAGAACAAATATCAAGCCACAAGTCAACGGAAATATTCTATATGTTTTCATAATGTAGCCCTTTTTATTTCTTGTAAGAAGTAAACTGTTGCGTCATAGTAGGACATTTTTAAAATGGTTCATGTGAATTTAGGTTAAACAATACTAAATTTTTATTGGTGACTTGTACGTTGTCTTGGTTTTCAAAGCAACATCTCAGGTGTCGCCCTACTTGAGGCAATGTAAAAGTGAAGCTGCATATCAGATATGTTTTCTCAACAAATCTAACTAATTTGTTGTCCATAAATTTACTTTGCTACTTTGATGAAAGAATATTAGTGGTGTTTTTCCTTACCTGTATAGACTCTATAGCTGGCAATACAAGATCACTGGTTCCAATATAGACAAGGGAATCATCAACATTGTTGTTAGGAATCCCACCTGGAAAAAAATAACAATCATAAAATCTTTGTAGATGAAACATTTGAAAAAAAAATCTTTTCAAGTATTTACAGAAAAAGGAAAAGAAAAAAGGGGGAAACTGGCTACTCTAAGTGATACGACATCTTTCCTCTGCAACACCGAACTACAGCTGACTACTAAAGTGAGGTTATTTAAAAAGTCAACCGGCACAAGTACTCATGCCTGAAACATTATATTGTGTTTCATTGAAAATTTAATCATGAAATTTTCCTCATCGTTCTTTAGACGTAGATTTTGAGTACTTAAGGGAAAATAAACGATAAATCACAATGCTTACACAAAGCCATCAAAATAGGCTTCCAACACACGAAGGAAAGCATATTTTCAAAGTAGTGCGTGGGGAAAGAAAACTGACTTCTTAGATTAAACCATTGTACATACCACGCTGATGAAGAAAATGTACAGTTTGCAGGAAATCTCGGGCAACTTCTTCTCGAAATATTAAAACACGGAGCACAGACAGACTCTCCCAAGCACGACACATCTGCCAGAGACGCTGCAGCTGCAATGGCGGCTGTTGCTCAGCGCGTCTCCTCGTTTTTTCGCCAACATCGCCGAACGAAAATTGTGAATATTTCAAAAGCCTTTTTAGGAAGTATACTTTATTTTGTGATGTTGTAAAATCATTTCCAATCATGTTTGTTTAATTATATTTGTGATATTCGTACTATGTGGAAGTTAGAAGGCACACAGAATAAACCTATTTCGCATGTCAGGTTGGTATGTCTGCGGGAGCGCGCGCCTGGCTTCCGGTGCAAATCGTGAACCGGAAGTCCCGTAAGAGTTTTACCTCTGTCTTTCTTACTTTATGGCCGTGCCCTTGTAGCGGCCGGGCCCGGGCATTAGGCATGTACGGGTGTGAGCCCGGCCCGTGGGCGGGGGCGGGCGGGGGAGGAAGGGAGGGTGCTCCCCCGCCCAGGTGCTCGCGCCTAACCGCCCCGCCCCGCGCCGCTGCCGCTCCCCCGTGCTGCTATTAGAGCCTCTGCCCGGCCCGGCCCGGGCCTCGGCCTCGGCGCGGCGCCCTCCGCTCCGGCCGCGCCGGCACCTGGCCTCTGGCTGCCTCTGGCCTGCACCAGATGAGGTGGCCCGGTACCGCCCGGAGGGGCGGAACCCCCAGCAGGGGGGAGCTGAGCTTGCTGAGCTATACCGGCAGTGATAGGTAGCTGCTTGCTTGTTGGCGCCTCTCCTTTCGTTTTAAAGAGTTATGCGCCTTTGCCGGCTGACTTTGTAAAGGTACCTTTTCTTTTTTTTTCTTTCTTTTTTTTTGTCCCCCTTTCGATCTGCGACCGCTTCTCTCACCGGTCCCATGCTTCTCCTCCGCGACCACGACTCCTCTTTTCGCGATTCAGTATCTCGAGTCAGCTCGGCTCGGCTCGGCTTTGCTCGGCTTGTCGGCTCGGCTCGGCTCTGTCCCTTTCGGCTCGGCTGGGCTCGGCTCGACCACGCGGTGAAGCTGTCTCGGCCTCGGCCCCGCGAAATCAAGACTAATGTGTACACGAAACTGCACTACACTGACTTGGGCCCCAGAGACTCCCCCCTCCCCTCCCCTCGCCCCGTCCCTCGCTTCTCGCCCATCTTCTCCCCCAGCCGCTCACTCCCCTCTGCTCCCCTCCCCTCCCGTCTCCTCCCTACTCGTCCTCCCCCGGAGCCGCTGGCCGGCCCAGCCCGCGCCGCGCCAACCCCCACACCCCGCCCCCAGCCCGCCCCCAGGCCGCCCCCAACCCTCGCCCACCCGCGCCCAGCCCGCCCCCAGCCCGCCGCACCCCCGCGCCGTGGCTGCAGCATGGAGAAAAGGACTACCTGGGGGGCGACGACGCTTCGGGTGCCGCCCCTTCTTCTTGAAGGCGTAGAGCGCTTATCGTTTCACTTACAAACAAACGGATTGTATTTTTTGCAAATCTTTACGGTCCATAGAGATGACTTTTCACAGAATGAAAAAGGGTCTATTTGGTCCTAGGGGCTAGAATACGAAGAAATAGGGTGGACTGCGACTGAAGCTAGAAAGAGATGGCATGCGGGGCATGCGTCTACAACCGTAGACAATTTTTCGACCGGCCTAATCGACGTCGATTCGACCACTGATTTCTCGCTGGGATGGTTCTTCCGAATCGTGCGAGAGAGAGGTCCGGCTTTCTAGCACCTAAAAATATTATTTAAATAGGTAAAAAATTATCAAATTTGCCTACACAGTTTTCTTTTCATACATCAATTGTCACCGTGTATAGATTTCAGCCATAATGATAATTTTGCAGTTTCGACAATAAGTGCTCAAAAACGTTCCCAGAGATATTTTTTTCCCTCCCACGATAAGCCACGACGTTACTCCATCGGCTTTATTGTGTTTTTTACATACACCTCATGATGAGGGGATTATGAACTCCACAGTTTTCGTCGTTGCTACATTCGGAATACGACAACACTAAAAATCGAGGGGGCCACCACTTCGATTTAGGATGTACACAGGATTACGTGATTACAGGGATTACACGTGAATTTTGTGGGGGTACCACATAAATTTTGAGGGCGAACCCATTAGATAAGAACAATTAGGTGGAATTTATAGTGATGATTCTTCAAAATTTGTTTAGGTATTAGTACTCGGATTTCACAGGAATTACACGTATACACAGAATTACGGGAGTGGTAGTCCGCTCGCCAAAAATAGGGCAAAAGTAAGCGATTTAAGGTGGCCTTACACTCAGCGTTTTCATAATGTCCGCCTATGTCCGTTTTGTAGAGACAATTTTGCTGTCACTGAAGTTCCGAAGGTTGTGTTGAAATCTACAACAGTACGTGTTTTCTACTCTTTCAGGCAAAATGTCAACGAAAATCGACAAACAAACATAAGCGGATACGTCGAATTTGTTGGGTGTTTAAATAGGTGTAGGCACGCCAACCTGTTTGACTGTCCACGACATAGTACTAATTTTACGTAAAACTTAAGGTGGCCTTACACTCAGCGTTTTCGTCATGTCCGTCTGTGTCCGTTTTGCATTTTTTGACAAATTTTTAGTCACTCAAGCAATTCAAGTCCCAAAGGTTTCGTTGAAGTGTACAACAGTACATGTTCCCTACACTATCAGACAAAAAATCAACGAAAATCGACAAACAGACATAGGTGGATCCATCAAAAATGTTGAGTTTAAGGCCACCTGTAAGGAGACTCAACGGGTGACAGTGCAAACGGATGCTTGTTGGAGTCGGCAGTAACCAAATCGCAGTGTGCTCACGCGACCGCGGTAGAACACTAGCGCCTTCAAGCGCTTTTTGATTCGTTTAGTTCTTCTAAAAGCGCATCTGAAGTGCTTAAAAGGCACTAGTGTTCCACTGGGGGGACGCGGTACGACTGAGAAGTCAGATTGGTGTGTTTGAATTTCGCGCTGCCACTGGGCCGAAAGCGTCCGAAGTAATTTTGCCGGTGAGCTTCGGAGGGTGCCGAGCGCACCTCACTGTTACCAATGGCAAAAAAATACAACTTGTCCTGTCCTTTATAAATTATTTTATCCTCATGGGGCGTTTCCCTTGTTTTCTTTGTACCACGATTTAAGAATATTTAATATTTCTGTTTATATTACGAAGAAACAGAAAAATGTGGTCATATTCTTTAGCGTTAGTTTTTCTAGTGATGGAAGCGAGTGCCGTCAAAATGCCGCCGGATTGCGTCTTGCGTGTTTTCGTCGTTTTCGTGTTTACCTGATGATTTACCTGTTGTTTCAACTCTAATTCAGCTATAATTGCGCCTCAACCTAACGAGAGCCCGTTGTGGGCTCAACAAGAAGAACAGCAGTGTCCTGAATATTCATTACAAAATGAGGAACGAATCGTCGAGCTTTGGGGAAAGAATTGAGGTTTGTTACCTTTCCTGTGTTGACAAGAAGTACTTGTCTCCTGTCTTTTATCAATTGCCACCCTCAATAGAAAAAAAAATAATCCATAAACACTCTATACCATCACAGTTTTTATAGTGTTTTTCTGTTAGTTTTTTTCCCCTTTTTCCTGAGCGTCTCTTTGATTGTATAACTGTCCACAGTTTTTAGGTTAAGTGTTTAAGAGGCTATTGCTTATTTCAGATTTTGTGTCCCTTTCAACTGTACCTTCTCATTTTCATTGGTTTCTAAAAATAAATTGACTTCTATCTTCTAAAATTAAAGCTCCTAAGCAGCATTTACATTCTGACTACTCCTTTTCAGTGCACTGAAAATGTTACCTCTTACTGTAATTTATTTGTTTACAGGACTATGAAGTAGGCCATTTTCTTGGAAAAGGGGGCTTTGCCACTGTACACAAAGCAAGATGCAAGAAGACAGGACTAGAAGTTGCCATAAAAATGGTGAGAATCACAATTATTCTTTTCATTTTCCGAAGTTAAAAGATACATTAACATTGACTTTTGTTGTAGATCGACAAAACTCTCATGAGGGCAGCTGGTATGGTCAACCGAGTAAAACAGGAAGTATCAATTCACTCAAGGCTAAAGCACCCTGCAGTATTGGAGTTGTATACTTTTTTTGAAGACTCAAACTATGTGTATCTTGTTCTGGAGCTTTGTCACAATGGAGAACTTCAAAGATACCTCAAAAAGCATGATCGTATTCTGTCTGAAGATGAAGGTAATTTCAAAGTTTGAAGCAATGCATACTGCCTCTAAGGTTTTGAAAATTGTTCTATATTACTCATTTTTGTTTGTTACAGCAAGTCATATTCTTTCCCAAATAGTTCAGGGTCTTCTCTACCTACACTCTCACAAAATTCTTCACAGAGACATGAGTCTTTCTAATTTATTGCTAACCAGCAAAATGCAAGTTGTAAGTTTTACATTTCAATTATGACTAAGATTAACATGTTTTAACTTGTATTACTTAATTTGTTCTTTACCTTTACCTTCAGAAAATAGCTGACTTTGGACTAGCAACACAGCTTAACCGACCTGATGAGAAACATCTTACTATGTGTGGCACTCCCAACTACATCTCGCCAGAAGTAGCAACACGCAGCTCTCATGGCCTAGAGGCAGATGTGTGGGGCCTTGGTTGCATGCTGTACACACTCCTTGTAGGACATCCTCCATTTGACACTGATGCAGTCAAAAGTACCTTGACAAGGGTTGTTATGGCTGACTACAAGGTACTTTCAAATCCTTAACACCTTTTTTTTGCAAGCCTAGCATACTACTTTTCATTCCTTAATTTGGTTTTTTAGATGCCCTCTCATCTTTCGCCAGAAGCCCAAGATCTTATTGACCAACTCTTGAAAAAAAATCCAGGAGATCGGATAAAGTTGCATGCTATATTGAAGCATCCTTTTCTCTCAAATTCCAAACATCCTCTTGAGAAGGTATGTGCTCAAAACGCTGTAATGTGCCTTACAACATTTTTTCTTAGGAATGGTAAAAAAATTCACATTTTACTAAACCATTATGTTTTTGAATGCGGGTTTTGTAGAAAAAGTATCCACACAGAGAATCAGAAGACAGTGGTATGTGCACCATGACAACTGAAGGGACGCATTCTCTCCAACACTCAAAGGACACCATTTCAAGCAAAGATGGTACAAAAAAGTCTTCTGCTCCACTCACAGTTGCAGCCATTTTAAAGGAACAAAGTTCTTGCAACTTAAGCCATAACAGTTATGATCTGAACCAACCCAGCAAAAAGGGCTATTCAAACTTATCCCATCCATCATATAACCATTCAAGTCACCAAAAAAGTGACAAGATACTTGACAGTGAAAGCTTCAAACATGACAGTGGCTTAAATCATGTCAGTAAATCCTATGGTTGTGATAGTGGAGATGATAGTGAAACTGAACGGTACGATGCTGGTTGTCAAGCACTTCTGCCACAGAAAAGGTTCAGGCCTACAACTTCCAGAAGCAGATCTCGGTGAGTAAAGATTTCTTTCTCTTGTGTTCCTTATCCTTCTTCATCTTCAAATTCATATATAATATTGCTTTTGTAGGTCAGAAGACAGATATAATGGAACAAGGGGTTTGGGGTCAAACTATCTAAAGTCCAAGTTAAGTGGCTGTGAATCAGGAGAGTTCACAAGCTTACCATCCAAACACTCCCATAACCAAATGTCTCTTCATCATACACCAAACCTTTCACACCATGCTCAAATCCGACATAAAGCTTGCCGACATAATTGCAATAATGGTGTTTCCACATGTTCTGCTGACTGTACCTCTGACATTAATTGGAAACCATCAACATTGGTCCGTGCTCAGAGTTTTGGTCACAAGTCTGCAGTCAGAAGTGATGCTTTGAAAGATGAGTGCCAGTATTCAGATGACATCAGACATGGTCATAAAAAATGCTCCTCCTTAACATGCAAGATGGGAATAGTTTCTCTTGATGAGCATCGGGGTCATGATGCTTGTTGTGAAGCGGAAGTAGAATCTCACTGTGGCTCAGGGTCATCAAGAAATGGCAGATTTGGCAGCAGTCATTGTAGTCACCATGCAGGTGATGATCCCTTAGAGAGACACGGGAAAGATTCAAGTTCTCATTCTGCTCATAAATTTTCTGAAAGAGTGTCAGCTCCAAAAATAGCACCCACGTGTAGGGAAGACGACATTTCCTCTCCACTGTTAGATCGGCGGAGAAGTCTGGACACTGATGTGTTGGGAATACTCAAATCATCTGTCAGTATGGAGGAGTTTTGTTACCAGTTGGTAAGTTCAGAAAAAGTGAATAGTCAGGTAAACCTCCATAGATAAAATTACTGTGCCTTTGTAGACGTTATGCTTTTTCTGAATTCTAGTTCACAGGCTTAAAAAGCACAAAGGAGAAAGACTTTAAGACGAGAGGCCAAGCTCCACCTCTGAACACTCTGCGTCTGCTTCCAACACGTCACCGCACAAAAAATGCGGTGCTCAGTATATTGGAATCTGGTGAGGTTGTTATTGAGTTCTTGAAGAAAAAGGGATCTTCCAGGGAAGAGCGAGTTATTGATGTTTGCCGTATTTCCAATGATGGATTAAGGGTAAAGAATTATCGTAATTGTACATTAGTACTGTAAATAATTTTTGTATGTACTCCTCCCTCACACTTTGTTGTTTTACAGATTGTTTTGTACCAAATGAACGGGGGAAAGGGTGCAATTGTCAGAGACAAACCACCTGACTTACCAGAGCAGGGTGCTGATGCTATTTTTAGGTAAGTCTTTTTAATTTGTTGTATCTAGCAGTTTTCTGTGATAGTAATTCTAAAGTAAAACAATTTTTTTGTTTAGTTATGAGTCACTTCCTGAGAAACATTGGAAAAAGTATGAATATGCTGTGCGGTTTGTAAATCTAGTCCGTGCCAAAACACCAAAGGTCACTCTGTACAGTGACAAAGCTAAGTCCCAATTAATGGAAAACTTACCCAATCCTGACTTCGAATCATGTTTTTATGATGGTAAGAAATTTTTTTTTTTCTCTTGTCACTTTAAAAAAAAATTTTTTTTAGATGTAAATGAGTAAACACCGTGTATCTCTCTCTATGCAGGTGGTAAAGTGTCAAGAACAAGTGAGGGTATCTGCCTTATTGACCAAGAGGGACGCAACAATGTAATAGTATCCTCAGAACATGCACGGAGTCTTGCAGCAGCCCCTAAAGTTTTGTGGGAACATTTTCTTCAAGTAAGTTGCCTGTTTCATTCCTCATGCCCCCATTTAACTGATATTATTGATAATCATAGTCTTTTCCTCTATACATTTCAGTGCTATCAACATTGTATCATGCTTGAACGCTGCCTGTCACGATTGGTAGGAACTAATACACAGGGTAGCCATGGTGCAAGATGTGTTTTTCCTGTCATTGTTGGGCGTCGACCCAATGCCTCCACCACAACGTTGCAGGGTAAAGAAAACTTTTCAAATGTAATGAGTGACAATCATCTCCGAGGTCCTCTAATATCTCCTAACACACCCACTGTGAGTAGCAGATTCTTACTATCTGATTTTCAAAGTATTCAGTGCTTCTGCCTTTGTTCAGCAAATCATCAATTTTTTAAACAAAGTGGACTTTTGCCACCTAGAAGCAGCTTTTATACTTTGTGAATTTGTTATTAGTTGAGATGTGGTTTTCCTCACTTAATAAGTTACTTTAATGTTACAGCTCAAATCATTTGAGGTATCCTCAATATCTACTGTTCCTTTACACTCTATTAAGTCATGTGGCTCCCGTATTCCTCATTTACTGGACACTCCTGTCTCTCGCCCCGGAAGTAGGCATAGTTCTCGGACCAAAAGAGCAACCTCACCAACTAGTATAAGCAATAGAGTAAGGAGAGTTGATGTGTCTGGTGTTGGTACAGCAACCCAGGTAAAACTTAATCTTTATCTGCAAAACAATACTTATAGTTTTATGTTATTTACTTAAACCATTTCCATTTATCTTCTAGCTTGCATCAGGAGAAGTTCTGATTGATTATTATGATGGATCTCAGCTGAGAGTACATGCTTCAAACAATGGGATTAGTTATCATTGTGCTGATGGATCACAAGTGGTACGTTGTGGACCTGAAGAAACAGTTCCTGAGTGGCTTCGTGATCGGTTGGCACAGGTGCCTAGAATAATCCAAAGTCTGATGGAGAGGGCTCCATCTTGCTCTGACACCGTACAAAGAATACTAAGTAAACCCAAAGTACGATCCATTAGATAACAGAGTGCTCAGAGCCTCAGCTGTCAAGATCCGTCCTATGTTTCAGTCTGTGATCAACTAAGATAAATAGCAAACAGCATCTGTTCCAAAAGTTGTTATGTTATCAATTATTGTAATTTACTCAAAGGAAATTGGAGAAGTAAGATTGTTTTTATTTTTAACCCACATGTTGAATTTTTATATTTATTTATAATATAATTTAGTTAGATCTTGAATATGTGGCTTCAGCAGATGTAGCCAAGAGTGAATGTAATTTGGCTCCTGGCTTCATCAGTTCTGAAATTGTGGTTGTAGTGACTCCTCTATGATATACAAAGATTTATATACTTAAGTTTTCTAGTTACCTACTCTTCTATGTTTAAATACTTTTACATAGCAACTCAAATTAGCTCAGTCATGAACAAAATTAAATAATTCTCTGGGAGAAGTGAAATGTAACAATGTAGTGTCTGTTTTCATTTGTCCCTCATGTAAAGTTGTCTGCTAATGTAATATGAATGTTTTATGTAAAAGGCCATGTGGCTTGTTTTTAATAAGTCGGAATAAACAAATTTGTTCATACAAAATTGTGCCAATATATTTTAACGTTAATCTTTTGTACTTGAATATTGAACGTACAAGGGTGCTTAAAAATATAATGTGACCTATTGTCCTGCCGAGATGAACATCACATAAAGTATACTGTATACTAGACAAAAGTTGAAGTATAGATAAGTTGTTCTAAGCATTATGATTTACATTACAAAAATTCAATTCTAGACTGCATCCGATTTTTTTGAAGGATGAGACAAGAAAGAATTCTGAGAACCCCTAATCTTCATTCTAGGCAGCATGCTTACATCTTCCCAGATTAGAAAAGGCTGCAGCTTAGTATTGAAATAATAGAGTTCTCATTTTTTGAAGAACTAAAATAAAAAATAAAATTTCTCTAGTTATAATATATGTTCACAAAAACTACATAGCAAAATTGATTATTAATAGTTGAAAAATGGACTGGTATTCTAGACTAAACTTAGCACAACCCACAAACTCAAAAGCGCTGTGGGTCAGTTCCAATAATTGACAAACATAGGGACGGATTCTTTTATGAACACAAGCCCATTAACTGGAATAAAATAGCTGCTGCTGGAGCTAGGTTTACAAACATTCGTAAGATGGTGGATCTAATTACTTAAAGAAACAATACACTAAGGAATGTGCAATCGTGAAGTTAAGTTGAATACTGATGATCAAATAATCTTATCCTACTTCTGCCAGTACTGATGATTAACATAAAAATGTAAGCAAACAAAAAAAAAAAAACAATGAAAATATATTATGTAAATTTGATAAAATCTTCTTTACACTAAACAATAAACTTTTCTTAAATAATCACAACACAGTAATTTGGAAGGCACAAAGGTGAATAACAACCAACAAAACCAGTCTACGAGAGCAGATTGATCACATATTTTATCTTACATTTAAGGCAATACGGTTAAGATGAAAATTCAGTCAAAATAACACAAGAGTTCCTAAAATATTTCTGCTGACTTTCCTTTGTTTGCATCATTGCTCACTAAATTAACACCTATCCATTATCCATTACACACAAAAGATAGGTGAGATCATGTTGAACATCCCTCACACCAAGTCATGGCCTTTTCAGTTAGCTCCTTGTGTGAACAGAATAGCTTTATTGCGCTAATGTTTGTAGAATACTGAGACGCTTAATACATGCAATAAAAAAGAACTCAACAGTACAGTTTATATATAGAGAAGGTCAGTAAATCAAATTTTCTCAGCAGTCAAATAAATATAACAAACCCCAACAGTGAAGACATACACACACAAATAAAGAAAAAAGAAAGGAATAAATTTGATAAAATTGCAGTTTATAGATTGGGACAGTTTAGAGACAACATTGCTTGGACTTAAATTTAAAACCATTCACTAAAACAGAGAAATGGACACAAGTGGTGGTCAGTAGAAATAAATAATCCACCACACTCACACTCTTTACAAAAGAAACTAGAAGATATCTTATACCATGGCAGTGGTAGAAAGCATAATAACATCAGTGGAGTAGAAAGATAAAAGCAGGAGGTAGAATTTCCTCAGAATTATCTTCCTTGCATACTTTATCTTGGGCCATTGAGGAAAAAGTAGCCTTTCAGGCTAACATGCAATACAAGGAGAGGCTAAATAGACAAAGTTGCCTATTGTTCAACACTAATGCAATAGGTCGTCTTGCTAACAAAAATCTGTCTACAGATACCAACCAGGTTGGAGATGCAAGATTCACAATATGTAGCTCTATTTTTTGAAGGAGGCAACTACATAAAATACCTCTAACATAATGAAAAACATAAAGAAATGTCACAACCACAATCCTGAACAAAACTTTCTGATTTTGAGTTGACAGAATAATTTCAGAATTAAAACACAATAAAATAAAAGCAAAGGAAAAAAAAGATGGAAATATATTGGAATGTTCCTGATTAAAATTTGTTTCTTAACTGTCAACGTTCACGAAAATCTTTGGATGCAGTTGACATATCCGTCACATCTGGTATATACTGCAGGTCCTGCAGTTCTTGGAACTTTTCATGGTCACGAATGTGGGCATAATTGGCAGATAAACACATCAAGTAATGCATCTGGAATTCAATTCACAATTTAAAGTTGTGTTATAATGAGAAATAAATAAAAAGAAGGAGCAATATTGCTTACAAGACTCAATATGACAAACAGGCATGCCACCGTAGCCAGGATAAACATCACTTCTGCACGCTCCACATAATCCTTGCAAAACAATTTCTTTTCATTGCCACATATTTCCATATCAGCTGGTGGGGTGTTTTCAGGGAACAAAAAGTCTACCAAACACAAAATATCACTCAAATGAGACATTGAAAATATCAAAATGTTATGATTTAATGCAGTGCTTTCTTACCAAACTGATGAAAGTCAATACATTGATTCTCCTGGGCAATACGATTACTAGAACATAAGCCCCAGAAAGTTGTGTACACAAGTGTGACAACAACCAAAAAGCATAGCATGAGGAGCCAAGCAAATTGAAGGGTGTAGGTAATTCCCATAAACTATAAAAAAAATCAAGGACATGAAAAGTTAAAATTACTGTGAATGGTACAAACAAACTTCTAAAAATAGATTATGAGCAACTGTTAACTTACAACTGCACAAGACACACGCCCTCCAACGCGTCCACGCCAGGTCCGATAAACTTTATGTCTGGTGGCACCAGTTGCCAAGCATCCAACAAACAGGATCATTAGTCCCAAAGCCCCCATACAGGCACCAATGATTACAAATACCAATTGAACTGCTTCCAGCCTGCAAGCAAATGACAAATTAAAATATTAAAATATCATCAAAAAATTTTAAGGAAAAGCAATGATTTCCAATAGATGAACTGCATAAGATGTTTGGTGGATTAATTGTGGTAACAAGCAAGAAGCTATTAGTTCCCAACACTATTTGCAAGGCTAACTCTATATTTCATTTTAAGTTCTATCTATCTTTCTAGTACTAATTTGTATGCTACATTTTCTTCATGTGTAAAGTTGGAAGATTATCAGTGTTATAATAAATTGACACTAATGACAAACCTTGTGTCATCTCCTAAATGCAGCCTGAAGATGCATTGTAATAATTTTTAAAACTGATTTTAAAAAATTAGAGATCAAACTTAATTAGGAGGGAATAACTTACCATCGCAGATGAAAATGAAACACCTGCTCAAACATCAAAGCTGACAATGTAGAGCCACGATACATTGTTCCACAGAATACTCCAACACCCACCCAACACATGATTGTTGCAATGAGTGTCGCATAAGGTATGCGAGTCAGACAATCCTGGCAGCCTGCAAAAATGAAAGAAATTGTTTGTTGAGAATCCAATTACAGCTCTAAATATTTCGGGCTGTAAGGGAACAGTATTTATTAAAGACCTCAGCACGTATATAAAATTACTACAATCCAGTAAAATGAAATTGAAATAACTCTTTGGGTATGGGAAACAGAAATACAAGCTGCAGGTAAAAGACTCACCCTCATGACTTTCACCCTCCAAACGGTAAGCAGAATGTATTGAGTGCTCAGAGAAGCGACCAATGCTTTCCTGTGAATAACCATTGCGACCATGCCGCAGAGGTGCAACTACAGGATCATCCATTCTCCGCGCTCCTCTATTTTGTAATGGTATACTTGACATATTGGCAAGAACAAGTAAGCTCAATGAACTTAACTATTTGAAGGGTCTGAGGGAAATTAGGGTGTAGGCCTATACCTTTGTAAACAAACCCCACCCACTTGTTGATTCTTGGCGAAATTTAAATCTAAATTCCAAGGTAAACGGCGTGGATCTTACCCATTTCGTGATTATCTCAGAGTTGATATCCAAGGGATTTCGCACTTTTAGCCACTGGGCAATCCACGCCAATATCAAACAAAAAGTAACAAACAAGCAGACACAACACAGTTTTGCAGAGTGACCCTTGTCTGGCTCCTCTAGGAAAGCAAAGTGCACTGAGGCAGAAAGGAAAAGTAACGGGTATCAGGCCCAGGATGAATAATGGGACTCGCTTCACAAAAACACGGGAAGCAAACTAAGGAAGAAAGGCTTTGCTTCGCTACTCGCAAAAAGTACCTAGAAAAGGGCGAAGTGAACAACAACAACAAGTGAGGGCCGAAATGAGTAACTGATAGGAATGTCTTGCCAACCTAGCCTGGCGGAATGTGAAATCTTCCAGTCTCGCAGACTAATCACAAAAGCCTAAAATAGAAAACGAGAAAGGATATTGATACAGCAATGCTTGCGTCTAACTGTACACTGTATCATATGGTTGTAGTAGAGATTGCAACCTTCCTTTTCAGTACCAGCAATGGTGGTGTAACTGAACCCTGCTTCTGTTTCTATCCTCCCACGCCTCCCACGCAAACATGTCGGTTCCACGCCCACGCAAAAGAATTTCAAGAGGCCACAACCCCAACCGAAAAGATGACACATCGTGTTTATTCAAATAATAAGCATCGACTTGAAATTCCACTTCATCTCAAGATGCAGAGGTAGAAGCCGAACAAATTTGATAGGCCGTGCTCAAAGTTCAAAAATCACCGCCAGAACACTTGTGCCACTACACTCCTTTGTTGTCGTACAATGAGACAGAGAAGTTATCTCTGAATAGGAAGATGTTAAATCACACGAAAAGAAATCTCGGCTGCAAGATTTATTGTTTTTCTTAAGACGTTAATTATTTCTTTTGGGAGAAAAATAAATGTTCATTACAATGTTGGTAGAAGTTGCAATGACTTGTTTTTGTTGTCTAATATTGTTGTTGATGTTGGATCCTGCCGCTGCCAGCGGTTTCTTTTCTGCTAACAGAAATATTCATGTAAATATTTAATACTATTGCTGTATCACCAATATCGAAGATGAATTGCACTCCACCCGTTTCTCCACGGGTGTTCCAAGCGTTGCAATGTCTAAATGTATCAGAATTGCAGAAATTTTCTGAAGATGAAATCCGACCGATTTTGCCATGTTTGGTCCGAATGAGTCTAATTTCTCCATTAGATTTAAACAACAAATGTTCCGAAAATCGCAAAAGTATACTTACCCTTCTTGCTGGAATTGATGTTGTCAACTCTCTTGTCGCCCTCTTATCCATCGAATTTCACGCTTTGGAAGTAGAAGTTAAGAAAGAGCAGCAGTTGAGGTTAGTGGTTTTGTATTTTTAACCCTCTGCAAATGTACTTAGAATATTGTATCCATGTATTCGTGTGTACGGAACCTTACGGTTTTCTCGTTTCAGGCAAAAAATAGGTTCTGGTCATTCAGATGGTCTTCTTGTGCAAAGTATGCCTAACGGGATCGCTATTGAATTTGAACGAAGTCCCACCATGGAAAGAATGAAACTTGTCTTAAGTGAAATATTCTTAATTAATGCTCAGGTATGGTTTCTAAAAAATTACTTGAGACTCGCATTGTCAAATTTGCCCTGAATAATACTTATTGTCCTATTTTTATTTCCAGATCCAAGAGCATGCTCGAAGTGTTCAAGCTGCCCAGTCGTCTGGTCAAATAAGTGGTCCACCTGATTTTTTCATGAAGCAATCAGAACTGTTTGACAATGCTGTGTATATTGATGAAATTTGTGATGTCATCTGCATAGCTTTAGAAGAATTACCAAGTATACTGAGTCATATTGAAGTCGTTGAAATATTTTTGCACGTACAACATGGACCTAGAATTATTTGTACCATTGTTGCTAACCAGCCTGATGTTTTCCGAGAAGGTGCGCTTGCAGTTTTAAAGTACTTAAGCTGTTAAAAACAAACGTATGTGTTCTATAATTTCTTTCTCCTATTTCAACAGTTTGTACAGCTCTCATCACAAATGGTGAGAAGCAAGAAGAAGAAAGCCTCAGCAACCGCATACGCATGCAAACATTAAGTATGTTATGCCAAATGAATCCACTTCAGGCACTCGGTATCCGTTCCAAATGTGTAAGTAAAAATCACTCTTTTAATCTTACCTCTATATGGAAATAGTAATACAAGGAGGTAAATGCGTTTGTTATATGATGTCAGGTTGAACTCTGCCGAATGCCAGCCCTGGCTATCATGCTCACACTTGGGAGGAGTATGGAACATTTGGAAGATGCTGACAATATGGAAATTGATGATTCAGAGATGCCAGATGATAGTGATATTGTGGCATTTGTATCAGGACTTTTGCTTGGGAATGACCAACAAATTCGTAACTGGTTTGCTCTATTTGTGCGTAATGGTCAAAAGGTGTGTTCTATTCATTGGTTGGATTCATTGGATTTACATTGGGGTTGAAAATAGGTTAGTTGGTTATTAATTGCTGGCTTTCCTTTTGCAGAGAAAGTGGGAGTCACATGCAGCTCTGCAGCTCCTTCGCAGAGCATTGCTAAAGCGCCTGGAAAACATCAATAGGCTGGCTGTTGCGGGAGGCAATGTTGCAGACACTCTTGTCGTGCAGGCATCATCTTTACTTCGCCTTTACTGTGCTTTAAGAGGAATTGCTGGGATTAAGTAAGATAATGTACCTGCAAACTTGTGGGTATGTAGTTAATCATCCCAAAGGACCAATTTATGTTATACTACCCTTATGTTATAGGTTTCATGATGAAGAAGTAAATGCATTGATCCAACTGCTAACATGGCATCCATCCCCTTCTACAGCGGGGGTTCGTTTTGTTTCAATGGGATTATGTATGCTTATTGCCTGCCCTACTTTGATTTCATTGCCTGAGCATGAAAGGAAGGCAATGGAATGGCTGCAGTGGCTTGTACATGAAGAGGCATATTTCAAAAAGTTAGATAAATTCATTTCATCAGTATATTTTAATATCAGAAAATTCATGTCAACTAATCTTATTGTCCTCTCTTTTACAGAGCCAGTGGTGTAACTGCTTCTTTTGGTGAAATGCTTTTGCTAATGGCAATTCATTTTCATAGCAATCAATTATCTGCAATAATTGATCTTGTCTGTTCTACATTGGGAATGAAAGTATTATCAAGGTCAAACAATATGAGCAAAATAAAACATTTATTCACTCAGGATGTGTTCACTGAACAGGTACTTCACATTATCTTTGAACTCAATCAACTGTATGTGCTTATTTTCTTGTATTGAACTTGAACATCACACCACAGGTTGTAACATCCCATGCAGTCAAGGTACCTGTTACTCCAAACCTCAATGCCAACATGCAGGGCTTTCTTCCTGTTCACTGTATTCATCAACTTCTCAAGAGTAGAGCATTCACAAAACATAAGGTTCCAATTAAGGAGTGGATTTATAGGTCTGTTTTCTTTCAAATTACTGCAATCAGCTCTTTGTCCCACAACTCACTACTTTTTGTGAATTAATATGCATTCTTTCTTCTTCACAGTCAACTAATATGTAGTGAACCTCCCCTCCATCCAGTGCTGCCACCATTAGTAGAGGTGTATGTTAATTCAATGTTGGTGCCTAGTGCAAAAGCACCATTTGAAGCAGTAAATCAGCCTATTACAGAAGATGAAATTAGAAGTGTTTTTCAAAAATCTTTTTTTGGAGAAATGTTTGAAATTAATAACAAGGTACTTGCATTGTAACTCAAAGGAAATTATTTATTTTGATTTGCTTTGCATTTTGTGTTTGCTTATTTATTTTAATTTTAAAAAAATTATTTCAGCATGCAGTGAAAGCCGCACTACCCAATGGGAAGTCTCCTTCTCTCACCGCTCAGCTACTGCTTTTATATTACCTTGTCCTTTATGAAGATGTTCGACTTTCGAACACACATGCCCATGCTCAAGCTGGAATATCCCCTCGTAGCTACTCAACAGAATTCTTAGCCAAACTACCCATAAAACATCTTCTTCAACAAGCTCAGCGAGATCAGCATAGTTATGCTGGTAAATCTTATTTGAAAGATACTTCACCCAATGTGATGCTCTCTCATTTTCGTCAAGGGACTGATCTTAATGTAAATATAATTCTCCTCCTCAGGTCTTTTCTCTCCACTTTTACGACTGCTTGCCACCCATTTCCCTCACCTTTCATTGGTTGATGATTGGCTCGATGAAGAACCAGCTTTTGACTTGGTTCATAATCAGAGAGATTCAATGGAACTTTCATCATCAATTGTAGATAATGGTAATTTTCTTCCCTTTTTTCTTTTTCTTTTTGCTTATATTATCTTTTTGGTTTGGAAAGTTAAAGTGTGTGTTATCTATTTTTTTCAGCATTTAATAATCTAAGTAGTGACCCTGCATATCTTGCTCGAATTTTGAGAAGACTGACAGTCCTACCAGCTACTGATGTGTGGCCATTCGCAGATACTTTAATAAATCATTTTGCAACCATGTTAGGTGATTCTGTACCCCGATATATTCAAGGTTAGTTTTTCTCTGAAATTTGCTTAGTGATGCCTTATGTATGTGTTATTTGGACATTCGCCGTAACATATGCAAAGAAACTTTCCATATCATCCCCTTATTGTTACAGAACTCTATAGAAAAGTTTGGCTTCGCCTGAACTCTGTTCTGCCACGATGCCTTTGGGTCATGACAATCAAGGGCCTAGTTAAAGCCAGTGATCCAATTCAACAGAAAGCTCTCTGCTTAACTCAGGAAAATCTCATGCAAGACCCTTTGCAAGTGCTTCGTTGTGATGTTAGAGTCTTTAGGTTTGTGAAATGCTCTCTTATTCATTTCTTTACCTTTATTACAGTACTGATTCAACAATATTTCAATAACTGTAAGTTTCAAACCTCAAACAAATACTTGATTATTTTACTTTTTAGGTGTGCTGCCCTCTTGGCTATCGTTCTTAGGGTACTTCAAGCCTCTCTTGCTGCATCCAGATCTCAATTAGCTCGTCATATTTTGGATAAACCTCTCATTCCGGGCAAAACGGGTCAGCTATCAACGGAAAGTGAGAGGGAAGAGCTGAAGACAGCTCTGATTGCTACTCAAGAAAGTATTGCGGTCCAGGTGTTATTGGAAGCATGCTTACCCACATCTGATGACAAGGTAAGTTTTAGTTATTGATATTCTTCCAAGTACATATATTGAAACATGTTCTTAAACTGTTTTTAAATACATGTGTGCAGGAAGTTCCCGGTCAGTTGTGGTCGCTGAGAGAAGTCAGCTCTGTTGTTTGTTCCCATCTTCACCAAGTATTCATCTCTGACCCCTCTTTAGCAAAGCTGGTGCATTTCCAGGTGAGAAATCTTTTCTTCATATCAAATTGTTTACCATCCAACATACATATTTGCATCTAAGCTACTTTCAATTCATCAATGTTTTTCAGGGATATTCTAGGCCGTTATTGGAAGTAACTGTTCCGGGTATACCGTCTATGCACATTTGCCTTGATTTTATCCCAGAGCTGCTTTCCCAGCCGGATCTCCAGAAACAGCTCTTTGCTGTTGATTTAGTATCGCACCTGGCGGTGCAATATGCTTTGCCCAAGTCTCTTTCAGTGGCTAGACTGGCTGTCAACACACTCTCTACCCTCCTCGCAGGTTTGTCTCTCATCATTTTGAGTCTTGGACAATATAATAGGTAAGATAGATTGGGACTAATGTCATGCCTGTCTTTTTTCTAGTATTGCCAAACAGCTCCCGGGTTAAGTTGTATGGAAGGGCTCTCCCTGCTCTGGTTAGGATATGCAGAGCATTTCCTCCCCTTATTGAAGATGTTGTGTCTCTTTTGATGCAGTTAGGTAGAGTGTGTATGGCCGTGGCATCTTTAGACACAGGTTCTACTGGTTCTGCAATACGCTACCAATCTGTCACAGATTGTGCTAAGTATGAACAATCCATCAAATTAAGCCACCAACTCCTTTGTTTAAAAGTTCAACAGGCCTTCTCTGAAATTCTTGAGAGAGCAGTTCTTAGTACAAATGTTTATTAATACTGATTGTTTTATTTTTGAATATGCACCGATGAAGCTTTATTTTTGAATGATGACAAATTTTGTGCTTTTGTGTTTTGTTGGTTTTGCTGGACAAAGCTTTACACTGTCTTTGCATCTTAGCTTTAAGATTAGATGTGAAGAATATTGCAGGTAGTGCAGCATTTCAAATACTGCCACCTATGCCTTGGTTACCTTAATTATGATTTGTCCAAGTACCTGGTAAATGTGTTATTATTGTAATATTGTTTTAAAGTATTTTGGAAATACTTGACCAATCGATATTTGTGTGAGATTTGTACATGTAATTTGTGTTGGACTGTCTAATATTTGACTACAGATTTCTTAAATACTGGAAGACTGTGTAAAATCATTGTAAATAATCGAAACCATTGTATGTACCATCTTGTTTTCTATTAGTCTTTGTGACCTGTAAATAGGTTATGATCCTAGAAATTAAGCCGTGCCAGATGTTTCTGTTACTATCATGATAGATAATAAATTTACAATGAATTTTAATTATTAATTACATGCTTTGAGATTGCTCTCTTCCCCACTTGTCAATGTGACCATTTTGGTATCAGTTTGCTGTCCTTTGTCCTGAGTTAGAAGTCAGCCTCCCACAGTGACAGCTCAGACAATACTGTATCGTCCTCCTTGCAGCATGTGTCAAAGTTTGACATATCGGTTGGTCCTGAAACCTGTTTTACAAAACAGGAAGCGTACCATTAAGACATAATTATTACTTATGAATGATTTCATGTCCTGTTCTCTATTAATTTAATTTACCTTGGGAATTATCGGGGGCTGGAGCGTTTGGTGGACGAGGCCCTCCCAGTCGAAGCCTTGGAACCACCTTTGGGAAGAAAAATTACACCAGTGATATTTTCAACTTCAAAAATGACCGCTTGAGCAAGCAGTTTGGTGAAGCATGCCGCGTGCCCTACTTGTGGCGGCGGACGTCCTGCAGGCCGGCGCGCTGGTAGCCCAGGCGCTCGGCGGGCACGGCCTTGCACAGGGAGCGGATCAGGTGCGCGGCGCTGCGACCCACGGCGGCGGGCATCGCCACGGACTCGATGCCCTTCAGGATGAGGTTGTACGTGCGCATGGGGTCCGCCGCCGTGAAGGGGGGCCTGCAAGGAACGGAGAGACGGGCTCAGTCGGGGGGGCCAGGCCCAGGCCACATCCAGTCACACCCGGACCGACCCGTCAGAGCAGTAATCTTCACGAGAGAAAAGGCTTTGGAGAAAAAAACATGGATTCGCTGAAAGCCGACGTTTTTGACTTTCTTAATGAAATGTCTCATAGAGGTTCACGAACTTCAATTTGGTTTCGGCTGATGTCTATAAATGTTTTTCAAAGCTCGGAAGTTTAAATCGAAGTTCAGAACACATAAGTTGAGAGCCTTTTTTTTCCCCCCTAGCTGATAGTTGAGCTCAGAGCTCAGAGCCTTACGCGCCGGTAAGCAGTTCGAAGACAAGGACGCCCAGCGCCCAGCAGTCGACGGCGCGGTCGTGGCCGCGGTTCAGGATCACCTCCGGGGCGACGTACTCCGGAGTGCCGCAGAATGTCCACGTCTTGTTGCTGTCCACCAGTCGCTTAGCGAATCCGAAGTCTACCTGTTTTGACATGAGCAGGCTGATCGAACATTCTGCAATACTTTGGTGTTGCCTCGCAGCACTCGGTATACTCGGCACTCGGCATATTTTCGACAAATTAAAAAAAAATAAAAAAAATCACATCACGCAATTTAGTCAAAAAAGTACCCCCCAATAAATAAATAAACAATAATAGTAATATAAAACACTTGAGGTTCTTAAGAAAATAAAAGAATCACGTCACTTTTCTATCAAAGCCCCGAGCGGCTTCTCCCCCGGCTCGGCGTCACCCTCAGCATCCTCACCAGCTTGACGTAGCCGCGCGCGTCCAGCACGAGGTTCTCGGGCTTGAGGTCCCGGTAGACGATGCGGCGGGCGTGCAGGTACTCGAGGCCCTGCACCACGCAGGCGGCCGTGAAGCGCGCCTCCTCCTCCCCGAGGCCGTGAGGGTCGCGCGCGCGCAGCATGGACCACACCTCGCCGCCCAGGCACGCCTCCATCAGCATGTACACGCAGCGCTCGTCCCGGAACGTGCGGTACAGGCGCACCACGAACGGGCTGTGCACCGACAGGAGGATGTCCCTCTCTCCGAGCACGTGCTCCTGCTGCAGGATGATCCCCAACAGCGTTTAGTGGTGCTCGCTCTCGCTCTCTCTCTCTCTCTCTCTCTCTCTCCCTCTCTCTCTCTCTCTCTCTCTCTCTCTCTCTCTCTCTCTCTCTCGCTCTTGACGGCTGCATGCCCCATGAGCACGACAAGGACAGAGAGACGCACTGTAACGACGGTGCGCGGAATCACCTTACCTGGCCCGTCGCCACCACGTGGCTCTTGTCGAGGCACTTGAGGGCGAAGCTGCGGACCGGCGCGCCGCCGGCGCCACCCGCGCCCGCCGGCACCACGAGCCGCACCGAGCCGAAGCCGCCCACGCCCAGCGTGCCGACCACCTGCAGGTCCTCCAGGCGCAGGAGCTCCACCTCGCAGTCGGCTGCAACGACCAGGCGGGAGTTAAGCGCGGAGCACGAGAGTCGCAGCACGAGAGTCGCAGAGAAGGAAAGGGGAGGAGGGGGGGGGGGGCACTTCGAAAACTCATGGTGCGGTGCGGAGCGAGGGGGGGGGGGGGGTCACTTCGAAAAATCATTGTACAGCCCCCAAAAAATCATTCAAAAAATCAAAAAAATCAAAATAAAATCAAGTAGAAAGTTGCATAAAAATCCGAAAAATCGAGAACAAATGAACCCAAAACTGAGAAAATGGGAACAAAACAAGAAAAAACACATTTTTTAAAAAAAGTAACATATTATTTCTTTTTTATCTCGGGAAAAAATCAAAAGAAAAATCAAAAAAAAATAAAAAAAAGATCAAAAAAATCAAAAATCAAAAAAATCATTGTACAAGTTTTATATGAGTGACCCCTCCCTCGGTGCGGAGCCCCCCGGGCTTACCCGACGACGGCGAGAGGTCCGAGTGGACGCTGTACGAGGACGACGTCCTGGACAGCTGTCGGCTGTCGTCGCCGTAGTCCTTCTCTTGGAGCTCGCTCAGGGAACCGATCAGCGAAAGAAACGACCTGCGGACGTTTACGGACGAATACGGAACACGCTCAACACGTTCCACCACCGTCACCGTGCCTCGCAGTAACTTGATCAAATGGCGCCTGTGAGCGGCGGGGTGGGCAGACCCGCTTCACACCAGCTTGTTACAGGCCTGCCTACCGCCCAGGCGCTCCGCCTCTGTCGTGGCCCGAGAGCGAGCCCGAGAGTGGCCTAGAGTGCAATGATCAGCACATTCCCTGTCGGTCAGAGCGGCTGGACGCCTCGGTTTGGCCGGATAGCGGACAGTCCCGATATCTGTCCCCCAAGTTCTTGCGAAAAATTAAAACTTTACAAAACACCTTCATATGCCTGTGATTGGTAAAGAACGAGTCTGTTCCCTTTGATATCAATTTATTGATGTCCTTCCTTCTTGTTGTGGGGGGGGGGACGTTATTTTGGCATAGAGAAAACTGTTTTGAAACAAAACTTTGCAAAACAAGCGCATTCTATGAGTAATGAATTGCTTGATGTGTTACAGAGTACTCACTCCCTGTCCAAGGTGAGGCACTCGACGCCAGGTGCCGCCGCTATCACGCTCGCCGTTCGAAAATCGTCGTGCAGCAGCGCCTGCTCGCCGAAGTAGTCACCGCGACCCAGCTCCCGGATAACCACCTCCTCTCTGGTACCTGCGGGTGCGGCAGCAGAACCCGGCCAACAGCAGTCAGTCGCATGAGGCCGTGGTGTGCACTCACTCACTCACTCACTCACTCACTCACTCACTCACTCACTCACTCACTCACTCACTCACTCACTCACTCACTCACTCACTCACTCACTCACTCACTCTCTCACTCACTCACTCACTCACTCACTCACTCACTCACTCACTCACTCACTCACTCACTCACTCACTCACTCACTCACTCACTCACTCACTCACTCACTCACTCACTCACTCACTCACTCACTCACTCACTCACTCACTCACTCACTCACTCACTCACTCACTCACTCACTCACTCACTCACTCACTCACTCACTCACTCACTCACCCGCTCACTCACTCACTCACTCACTCACTCACTCACTCACTCACTCACTCACTCACTCACTCACTCACTCACTCACTCACTCACTCACTCACCCGCTCACTCATTCACTCACTCACTCACTCACTCACTCACTCATTCATTCACTCACTCACTCACTCACTCACTCACTCACTCACTCACTCACTCACTCGCTCGCTCACTCACTCACTCACTCACTCACTCACTCACTCACTCACTCACTCACTCACTCACTCACTCACTCACTCACTCACTCACTCACTCACTCACTCACTCACTCACTCACTCACTCACTCACCGGGTACCCGCTGCGTCACCTGTACGGTGCCTCCGCTGATGATGAAGAAGGTGTGCCCGCTCGCGCCCTGCCGCACGATGTAGCTGCCCGCCGGGTAGAACTCCTGCCCGGGTCAGACCAGAGCTGTCAGACACTGTCCTCCTGTACGCGGAGCGCGGGCCAGGCGCACCCAACCCAACCCGTCCTCACCACTTCCAGCACGTCGGCGATCTTGTGCAGCGTGCTGACGGAGAGGTTCTTGAGCAGCGGGACGGACGTGAGGAAGCTGAGGTTCTCCTCAATGCGCTGCATCCCGGTGCGCATCATGATCTGCTGGAACATCTTGCGGTCCAGAACCCAGACCTGCAGGTCCGTCACGGCTGCTTAGGCAAAGCGGGTGAGTAGGCGAGAAGGCAGAGGAGAAAAAAAATGACAAGTTGGGGTCGCTTTCAGGTAGTAACGATCAAAAGAGCGAGCGACTTGAATCTGGACCACGCACCTCTAATACTCGCAGTCCGTGTGCAGTTGTACAGGATGGCCAACTCGCCGAACGCCTTGCCCGGCCCCGTGCGTCCTAGCACAGTGTCCTCCTTCAGGACCTCCATCTCGCCCTCCGCCAGGACGTACAGGTGGCTGCCTGTGGCAGGGTAAATGCAAGGACGCGATTACTTGCGCGTATAGTGACGTCCCCCCCCCCCCCACCAGCCATAACCCACACGCGCTCCTCTCCATTTCAACATACGTCAGCCTTTAAACCCGACTGGCCTTCGCCTTCACTGCCCCCCCCCCCCCCTTCCTCACTAGGTCTCCCTCTCCCATGAGCCTAATTGCGTCCACCCCCGACCCTGACGGACTGCCCTGAGTCACGCACACGTGTGCGAGGGTGTGTCCCGCGGGGGACCAGGGCCGCGCCGGCCGGGGGTGGCCCGATCCCTCTACTGGAAACACCTCTAATTTTGATTAGAGGTAAATTTACCTCTACTGCAGGGGCGCCGGAAGTGTTTTTAGCTTGGGGGTGCGCAAATGTGTATCAACATTGGGAGAGCAGGGGAAATTTTTAGGAACTTTATTCTTAAATTAAACAAACTGTTACATTACTTTGCATGTGATGTCACGGTCCTTTAAACGTGAGTCACCTACATCACGGTGTAAATTTTACTGTCACATTCAAATCAATTTGAAAAAAAAACATATCCAAAAGAATATGTGAAGAATACAGCAGTGTTCTGATAGGTATTTTAATCAACAAAATTTGGCCGTTTCTTGAATCAAATCTTAGAATGAAAAAAATTTGTCGATCCCACTCAATCTTAGCAGCGTTGTATGTAACCGAGTTCCTATTCACAGTTTGCCAGCAAACCGGAACTGTTCAAATATCCGCGGAGGCAACGAAACTGCAAACTAGTGAAAGGTTGTGAGGCAGACACGGTAGCTAACCGGTCGTAACCGGTTACGTCACATCTAAAATCGCCAAATCGAGTCAACACAAGTCACTACTAGCAAAAATATTGGGGGTGCTGCGCACCCCCAACACTATTTTTGGGGGTGCGCAGCGCACCCCCTGACCCCCACTTCCGGCGCCCCTGCTCTACTGCAATATACCTCTAATAATATTGCTGCGAAAATACCTCTACAAGATTTACCTCTACGGTTAGGAGTAAAACACAGAGTTGGGAATTCACCTCTAAAAAGTTTTAGGAGTAAAACCTCTCCTACTGTGTTTTACATGTAAACCTTGACGCGGCGTAATCACGGCTACGTCAGTTGCCTCTCTACACTTGAGATGAAAATTGCGCAGTTCGGGAAAGGCGTGCAACGGTCACCCGGCGAGAGCCGCAGTTGTCGAAATAGGTCCTGTGAACCAAATTGTCCTCCAGCCATGCCTAAGATAGGCAGCCGTCTAACACGCGTGTGTTGCGGGCTGAGCCCGGCCACCGGCGTCGCCCTGTTTTACCGACACTGTTCATTACATACACTCATATTTATTCGCACTAGGGTTCGTATTTTTACGGAAAAAGAATTTTTTTTTGGAAAAGTAGTGGATTTTCTATACGATTTTTTTCCGGAAAATTTGGAAAACGTTGGAAAAATTGTTGATTCCATGAAATCTGCGTTTCTGATGACAAAAACGATACGTAACGGTCTGATGACGTTCCTTCCGCTTCTGGTAGTATGCGTTCAACAAAAGACGTTGTAAAACGGGCTAGGATCGTGGAAATTTCAAGATTCGACACAAAATGTTAACAAACATCGAAATTTGACAAAGAAATCCTTAAATTTGTTTTAGTGAATTATGATGATGTCGCATTTTTCACCCCTCTCTTAAAGCGTTTGCCATCGTTCTGAAACATGAACACGTAGCAAAAAGTGTGTTTCAACACAATTTGGGTTTTCTTATTTTTCCATTTTTTTCGACAGCCATGTTTTTTTTTTTTTTTTCGGTAAAAAGAAAAACGAATTTTTTTTGTTATTGGATAAGTTTTCGAGCTGCCGAACCCTAATTCGCAATTGCCAAACAACACATTATTACTAGTACGTGTATATATTATGAGCTCAGTGTCAACTGTCACCCATTACCCGTGGCCGCGGTCCAGGCCATACCCCGCAAGTACCCGCGGGGTAAGGTGACCGGCCTTACCTCTCCGTGGCCGTGGCCCTGGAGCGCGTAAAGTTAAGTACGCGTGAGCTCGATAGTCCGACCTGATGATTTCCTCAAAATCCAAAAAAGTGCCTTGCTTTTTTCTGAACTTGTTTACACGGGTGATGTGGAGAAGGAATGGGTATCACGTTCGGAGCACACCTCAAATTCATTTTTAATTTTCTTTTGTAAAGAGCTACTTAAAGAAAATTGAAAAATTGGTAGGCCCCTACCTAACTCGCAACCTGCGAGCCCCGCCTGCTTAACTTCGGAGTTCTGATGGGATCCGGTGTGTTCCAGGCGACCGCCACCCCACGGGCACGAGAAGTCCTCTCCGCTTCGGGGAGAGTCCCCGCTTAAGGCTGGCGGCCTGTCAGGCCCGCCGTACTACCCTATTTAAACAGCGCCTTGAAGCCGTAGGTAGCATTTCAGACCAACGACTGGGCACCACCGGACCGCATGACCGGTCAGTGGGAGGTAGAGGCAAGGCAGGACGATAGAGGGGGAGAAAAGCAGAAAGAGAAGTTTTTGCGGAAGAGTAAGCGTACGGTTGGTTAGACCTGTACTGACCCGCTCCCGCACAGGTCATGGAAAAGCTGTTTACTAAGGAGCCAGATTCATAGGCCTTACTTCCCCACGAGGGACCACCCCCCGTGGCATGGGACGGAACTTCCTGACAACTCGCTTTCGCTGCCAGTGAAGAACCTACCTGGCAATTGAACCCAGGCCCCAAGTGCCGAGTCTCATGACACCCCGCGGCTTTCGTGGCACTAAGACCACTAGACCGTCGGCGATTCCACGAGGGAGCTCCGTTAAATGGGGGGTTTGAATTCCACGCCACGCTGCTGTCCTCGGAAAAATTTGTATTTTATAGCAAGATTTGAACCCGGGATCTGCGGCCCCCGGAACATCACTATGTCGGCACGGCTATGACGCCATGGTACGAGTCGGATTTTCACTAGGGGAGACGCTGCGAAGAGCCGTAGTCGCCGACGAACCTGTACCGGTGGCGTCATCAGTACGCCTGCTCTCCTTGCTGAGACAGCACAGCCGCGTGGCGACTTTGGTATCCACATCGGCACCGTTACTGGGTGGGCACAGGTTCGAAATCCTGATGACAATGTTTTTTTTTTCTTTTTTCGAATTACCTTTTTCTCTTTCAGTTGCCCGAGGCACAAGGACAGTGGATGAAAAGGATTAAGTAGGTAAAAAAAAATCAAAACAAATCCGCACTCGACATTGATGTCGTCGCCGGCGAAAGCACGAGTTGGACAGAGGTTCTAAAACCACCCTGTTTTTTCTTCTTTTTATCAGTACGTAGTTTTGCCTGTTTGCAGTTGCCCAAAGCATTCAAAAAAAAAGTTTTATTTTTTTTTTTTAAGAAAAAAATTCACCGCGTAGGAAAGCTGCCAACTTAAAAAAGAAGAAAAAAATAAAAGAAAAAGAAGTTAAAGATAGGGGTGGCGTTAGAACCTCTGTCCAACTCGTGCTTTAACCGGCGACGACATCAATGTCGAGTGCGGATTTGTTTTGATTTTTTTTTACCTACTTAATCCTTTTCATCCACTGTCCTTGTGCCTCGGGCAACTGAAAGAGAAAAAGGTAATTCGAAAAAAGAAAAAAAACATTGTCATCAGGATTTCGAACCTGTGCCCACCAAGAAACGGTGCCGATGTGGATACCAAAGTCGCCACGCGCCTGTGCTGTCTCAGCAAGGAGAGCAGGCGTACTGATGACGCCACCGGTACAGGTTCGTCGGCGACTACGGCTCTTCGCAGCGTCTCCCCTAGTGAAAATCCGACTTGTACCTTGGCGTCGTAGCCGAGCCGACATAGTGATGTTCCGGGGGCCGCAGATCCCGGGTTCAAATCTTGCTATAAAATATAAATTTTTCCGAGGACAGCAGCGTGGCGTGGAATTCAAACCCCCCATTTCAACGGAGCTCCCTCGTGGAATCGCCGACGGTCTAGTGGTCTTAGTGCCACGAAAGCCGCGGGGTGTCATGAGACTCGGCACTTGGGGCCTGGGTTCAATTCCCAGGTAGGTTCTTCACTGGCAGCGAAAGCGAGTTGTCAGGAAGTTCCGTCCCATGCCACGGGGGGTGGTCCCTCGTGGGGAAGTAAGGCCTATGAATCTGGCTCCTTAGTAAACAGCTTTTCCATGACCTGTGCGGGAGCGGGTCAGTACAGGTCTAACCAACCGTACGCTTACTCTTCCGCAAAAACTTCTCTTTCTGCTTTTCTCCCCCTCTATCGTCCTGCCTTGCCTCTACCTCCCACTGACCGGTCATGCGGTCCGGTGGTGCCCAGTCGTTGGTCTGAAATGCTACCTACGGCTTCAAGGCGCTGTTTAAATAGGGTAGTACGGCGGGCCTGACAGGCCGCCAGCCTTAAGCGGGGACTCTCCCCGAAGCGGAGAGGACTTCTCGTGCCCGTGGGGTGGCGGTCGCCTGGAACACACCGGATCCCATCAGAACTCCGAAGTTAAGCAGGCGGGGCTCGCAGGTTGCGAGTTAGGTAGGGGCCTACCAATTTTTCAATTTTCTTTAAGTAGCTCTTTACAAAAGAAAATTAAAAATGAATTTGAGGTGTGCTCCGAACGTGATACCCATTCCTTCTCCACATCACCCGTGTAAACAAGTTCAGAAAAAAGCAAGGCACTTTTTTGGATTTTGAGGAAATCATCAGGTCGGACTATCGAGCTACAATCGCAGAGGATAGCAGGTGACTCTTACGGTTCGTTGGGGTCGGACAAAACGAGGTCGGACAAAAAAAAATAACTATCACACCCTGAGTGCCAGCCAGGTCGGACAGAAAGAAACGTGTGACGGTGGCGGGCGCAAAATTCCCGAGGCTGGACAAAAAGAAGGTCGGACAATCCATGTGCTCCGAAGGGCAGGGGCCACGGTTTTTCAGATTCCTAGTATTCTGTTATTTCATTAGATGCAAATGCGTTAAAGGAAAAACACTCCCTTTTTTAGATGCAAATCCAGTAGAGGTCAAATTGCGGTTATTTTTGTAGAGGTGTTTTCGTTAGATGCATCCACTGATTTTTCTTAGAAGCAAAACTCTGGTTGGTCTTAGAAAGATTTTCACTTCTTGCCTCGCTTCTTGCTGTATTCGAGTAATTTGCCTCTAAAATCTAGAAGCATTTCTCTTAGATGGAAATTTTGCCGTATTCTGTTAGATTGAAAATACTTAGATGGAAATTAGCGATGTGAATTCTTTTAGAAGCATTTTCTTTAGATGAATTGGACCCATCTCTCACAGAACCTATTTCGACAACTGCGGCTCTCGCCGGGTGACCGTTGCACGCCTTTCCCGAACTGCGCAATTTTCATCTCAAGTGTAGAGAGGTAACTGACGTAGCCGTGATTACGCCGCATCAAGGTTTACGCGAGGGGTCAACCACTTAGATATTCCATGTACACACTGAAAAATATTCCAAAAATATTCTAAAATATTCCAGATATTTCACAAAAAAGCCAAATATTCCACAAATATTCCAAATATTCCCAAAATATTCCAGATATTCCAAAAATATTCCAGATAATCCAAAAATATTCCAGATATTCCCAACATATTCCAGATATTCCCAAAATATTCCAGATATTCCCAAAATATTCCAGATATTCCCAAAATATTCCAGATATTCCATGTACACCAAAATTCTGAGTAGTCGACCCCTCGGGTTTACGAGTTTTTACTCCTAAAACTTTTTAGAGGTAAATTCCCAACTCTGTGTTTTACTCCTAACCGTAGAGGTAAATCTTGTAGAGGTATTTTCGCAGCATATTATTGGCTGAGCTAAATTTAAATTGAAATTTAACTTTAACTTTAAATGCTCAGCCCTGTCAGAAAGCGCAAGGGGAGACCGCCTGGAAGATGGGGTGGCGTGAAGTGAAGCGGCAGGCGTGAGGCGTGGGATGTGAGGTGGACAGGCATGCCAACCAAAATCGCGAAAATATTTTAATTTTAGCGCGCCGCAGGCCAAGGTAGACGCACATTTAGCTCAGCTTCACACGGTTTTAACGTGCGTCTACCTTGTTAGAGGTATATTGCCGTAGAGGTAAATTTACCTCTAATCAAAATTAGAGGTGTTTCCAGTAGAGGTACTAGAGCGACCCGCGCCGGCTGGGACTGTCCTCGCCACGGGCGCGATACTCACCTGCCTCCCCCTCTCGGATGACGTAGCTGCCCCTCGTCACGCTCTGCGGGTACATGCAATCCACCAGCTCCCTGATTTGGCTCCGGGAGAGGTTTTTCAGGAAGTCGTTGTCCAGGATGGCGGCCTTGATGAGCTGCTGCGAGCGAAAGTCCTTGGGGAAGGTGGTCTGCGTGATGGCGGAGCTGCCGGGGTCGGAGCTCTCGCCGGACACGCCCTGCTTCTTGGAGGACGCCGTGGGAGCCGCGCAGCCCGCGGCCCCGGTGCCGCCCTGGTGTGCGGCCCCCGCTGCCGCCGCCCCCGCTGCCGCCCCCAGCGCCGCCCCCGCCCCCGCCCCCGCCCCCGGCGCGCTGCCGGCCATGGCGTGGCGCGCCTGCACGGACGTGAGCAGCAGCCCCTCGCGGGCGTCACCGCTGACGCCGGCGCCGTCCCCTCTGTCGCCGTCCTGGGAGAAGCTCGTGGCCTGCTGCAGCACGCTCTGCAACAGCAAGGCGACGCGGTGGCGCTCGAATCACCCCCGACCCCTGCGGGTTGCGGAGGCTCACACCTGCACTGTACAAACCTCAAGAACACCACACAGCTCAACCTGCCGCCTGCCCAGCTCCAGCAGCTGCGGCCGGTCTATCAGGGGTACCCAACCTCGATAGTGGGTGTACACTGACTATAAAAAGTCAATTGACTAGAATTGGTTTGCTGACTAAAACTGACTAATTTTGACTAAATTTTGACGTTTTCTTCCAAAAGAAGTGACTAAAAACAAGGAAATTTGGGCTGTTTTGTCGCCGTTGCGATCCACTATGAGATTGGAGATGACTAATCAAGATTGAAAGTGACTAAATTTCGACTAGAAGCGACTGTTTTCAAAATCGGATTTGACTAATACCTACATCCTACATTGTCAGGACAAGTCATACTATGGACGTAAAATGCTCAATATTTTAGGGCTTTTTGTGACTTATTGACTTAATGTCTGAAGTGACTAGAGGTGACTAAATTGACAAAAAGTGACTAAAACGTGACAACGTGACTAAAATGTGACTTTTTTTCGCCCTGTTCACTGACTTTTTGAGTTGATGCACCCCTCGGGTCTATCCCCTGTATCCTTTTCAACGTGAAACACGCAACAGTGGGGTGATTCCGCTCAGTGGTTTCGTCTCTCTATCCTTGTCGCACTCATGGGGCACGTCCAGCAGGAGCAATAGAGAGGACACTGTTCGGAATCGGCCTGCAGGTTGCGGGTCTGCCTACCCTCGGTCCCGGTCCCGGTCCCGGTACGCACCCTGAGCTTGTGGATCTCCCTGCGCAGCCGCAGCTCCTCCGCGCGGCGCGCCTGCAGCTCCCGGCGCAGCCCGAGGACCTCCATCTCGAGGGCCACCAAGTCCCAGCCGGGCGAGAGCGGCGACAGCGGCGACAGCGGCGACTGCTGCAGACAGGGCAGCCGCGCCGCCAGAGGTCAGGGTAGAACTAGTAGAACCTAGCCTAGGTGGCCTAGGCCTGCGCGATTATAAACATAGATGGCAATGGAAGAATTTAAAAATAGTAAGAAGGTCGACTCGGACAGTTGAAAAAAAATCTAAAATAAAAAAACTAAAATTAAAAATTGAGAACAAATAATTGGAATTCTAAAAATTAAATTCATTTTTAAAAAATCGCTAAATAGTTGATATCAAAAATTATAAGGTCTATTGTTTCCGGCAGGGGCAGAGATAAGAGTTGATCATTTGATTTTAATTTGATTTGATCTGGTCAATTTATTTCGAATTACAGCAATCGAAATCGAATTTTTTAAAAAATCATCAATTTTGTTTTCGATTATTCTTTGAACTATCGCCAGGATCCCGCACCGCACCTGAGCTGAAGTGGGGCCGAGCGACGCCGTGGGGTCCCGGTGCTCTGTCGCTGCGGTGCGCGGGCCGCGGAGGCTGTTCGCCCTGCCGGCGGGCTGGCCGCTGTTCCTGACTGCCAGGTGCACGAGGCTGGAGCGCAGGCCCTGACCCTGACCCTGGCCGGCCACCGTCGGCGTGGTCCTACGCGCGGGCGACGCGCTGTGCGCGCGCTGCCTCTGCGTGTGGCACTCGGCGGGGCCGGGGGTCGCCCGCGCGGAGCTCCGCGGCGAGGCGGGCGCGGTCCGCGGAGGGCTGAGCGTCTTGCGGTCCGCGGCGGGCGCGGGCGCGGGAGCGGACGCCTGGCCGGCGCGTCCCTCCTTGCTGCTCGCCCGACCGCTGCCGGCGCGCCTGCAGGTGTCGCACGACGACGACCCCTTCCGCGGGGTGCACGCGCCGCAGTGGCGCCGCTGCTGAGAGTCCGCCACCAGCCTCCGGCCGCCCTGCGCGCCCTGCACCTGCGAGCACGCGGAGGAGGACGACGACGTCGGGTCTGCCTCGGCCGGCGTCGGTGTCGGCGCCCTCGTCGCGGCCGGCGTCGGCGTCGGCGATCTCGTCGGCGGGGTGGTCGTCCTTACGCCGTGGTGCGGCGAGGGTGGTCGGGGGGCCTCCACCGCTCGTGAGCTCTTGCCACCGCCGCTGCGGTCCTGGCTCCCAGCGAACGACACGGAGACCGACGCCCCCGACGACGTCTTGCCTCTGCTGGAGGCGGTGCTCGCGCCGCTCTGGCGACTCGCCGTGGACGCGGAGGTCACCCTCTCCGCGGCCATTGGGGCGCGGGAGGCGTCCCGAGCCTCAGTAGTCTCTGGCGCTGTCGATGGGCCTCGTCGCGTCGCAGCCTCGGCCACCGGGGCCGGGGCCGCCTGCAGGCCGGCGCCGCCGGGGGACCGCGCCCTGCCGGATGGCGGTGGTTCCTTCGCGCCGGACTTGCCTGCTGAGACGCCGCCCGAGATTGCGGACGACGGCGATGACGTAGCGGTGCCTGTGCTGGCGGCGCGGGGTGCCGAGGAGGACGCCGTCGCTGCCTGGTGCGTGGTGGCTCTGACGGGGGGAGCATGGACGCTGCGCGCTGGGGCAGGGGCGGGGGCGGGGGTGGAGATGGGAGCGGGGTCAGCCCTGAGGGGCCGAGCGGTCTCTGGTGGTGACTGTGTCCTCGACCGAGGCGGGGTGTCAGCTGCATCGCTGCGCCGCTCCCGGTGATCTTCGCCTTTACCGAGCCTCCCCGGAACAGCCCTTTCCTGGTCGCTCGGCTGCCTGAGCTGTCCTCCACCCTCGAGAGCAGCCGTCGGCCCCTGGCTGACACCCAGCAGTGCTTTCTGTCCTCCACTCTCGAGACCGGCGGTCCGCCCCTGCCTGACGTCGGGTCGTCCCTGCTGACCTTCTTTACCTCGCCGCGCATCGCCATGCCCCGGTCCGTTCTCTCGCGCCTCCTTGTCGACTAGCGCCTCGTCGCGGCGCGTCACAGTGATGTCGCGGTCGGTTTGCTCCGCCTTGGAGTCGGGGATCCTGATCAGGATCTCTATGGGACTCTTCTTCTCGGTGCGCGCGCCGTCCATGTCCGCGCCCCCGCCTCCGCCCCCGCCTCCGCCCCCGCCTCCGCCCCCGCCCTGGCGCTGGGGCTGATCCTGATCGCTGTGCGTTGGTGCCGGAGGTTCCATCAGCGTCCTGGCCTGCTGTTCCGCCACTTTCGGCACGGGCGACCTCTGCCGGGTGTCAGCTGTGCGCGGCGGCGGCGGCGGCGGCGGCGAGGCACTGTCCCGCTCCGGGGCCGCACTCGTCCTCGCCCCGGGTCCGGCTCCGGGTCCGGCTCCGGGTCCGGGGGCCTCCACCAGAGGGCCCCTGAGAGGGGCGCCCACGGCGTAGGGCCTGAGCTGCGGCCCGTGGTCCAGCGCCCGGAACACCTCGTCGTCGTGCACCAGGTCCTCCGGCTTGAGGCTCCCCCGGCGGGGCTCCGGCGCCGCCCCCGCCCCCGCCCCCGCCCCCGTCCCCGCGTTGCCGATGACCATCTGCGTGAGGGGCAGGCTGAGCGACGAGGGGCGCGCGGCGCGCGCGGGTGCGGGCGGCCCCGGGGGCGGCGACGGAGGCCGCTGCCGCTGGTCCGGGCGGGCTCCCGCGGCCGGCGCGGGTGCGTGCGGATTCATCTTGCGCTTGGCCTTGGACCGGCCCCAGTGCAACAGGCTCTCGCGGAACTTCTCGATGGGGGACTTCTTCCTCTGCGCACCGCTCTTGAGCGAGTCGCCCTCGTGGTCTCCGCCCCTGCAGTCTTCCCTGTCCGTGTTCTCCTTCCTGTCCTTGTTCTCCTTCCTGTCCTCGTCCTCCTTCCTGTCCTTGTTCTCCTTCCTGTCCTTGTTCTCCTTCCTGTCCTTGTTCTCCTTCCTGTCCTCGTTCTCCTTCCTGTCCTTGTTCTCCTTCCCGTCCTCGTTCTCCTTCCTGTCCTTGTTCTCCTTCCTGTCCTTGTTCTCCTTCCTGCCCTTGTTCTCCTTCCTGTCCTTGTTCTCCTTCCTGTCCTTGTTCTCCTTCCTGTCCTCGTTCTCCTTCCTGTCCTTGTTCTCCTTCCCGTCCTCGTTCTCCTTCCTGTCCTTGTTCTCCTTCCTGTCCTTGTTCTCCTTCCCGTCCTCGTTCTCCTTCCTGTCCTTGTTCTCCTTCCTGTCCCTGTCTTTCCTTCCCTCTTGCACCGGGAGCTTCCCCTCCCTGTCCTCGGCACGGGCGCGTCCTTCCTGTCCGGCTGTGAGCGCCGCCTGCGCCACCGGCGCGCTCTGGGCGGCTACTTCTTCCGTCGAGATGACGCACAACGTCAGGGAGACCGTCCTGTCAACGAGAGGGAGATGGGAATGTGACAAACATTACTCTCAAAAAATTGTATTTAAAAAGAACGTGATTGCATATTGAATTAGAACCGTCACTAAGAGGTCGTATTGAAATTAATTCCCCCAAAAAATGAAAAACAAAAATGTTCTTTCAGTAATGAGAAGGAAAGTAAACTCGCACCTAAACCTGAGGTGACCAAACGATCGTTGCTACAATTTTTCATTTTCCTACGTGCGGTGAGGTGCCATCCTCGGCGCCATCAGCCTAGCCGCCCTCGCCCTCAAAAACGTGCTAGCCGAGGGAAGCTCGCGGTTTCCACCGTCTTGCTGTTTCTGACGTTTGTCGGGCTCGCGGTCGTTGGCGTTCAGAATCTTCACACACTGACCGCTGTGTGCTTATGTTCGCGTGCTAGGCCACGGGGTAAAGCGCCTCGTGCTGGAGGGTTGAAAAAAATCAGGGCAGCTTATTTTTGAAGGATTTGCAGTGTGGTGCGTCTGTGAATCACACCGCGACATGACGTCACAGTATTAATGAAATGTGGTGGCGCCGCGCCGCGCCGCGGCTCATTCGCGTTCGCGGGCACGTCCGCGTGTCCGCGGGGAGCCTCTTCCCCTCCCCTCCCTCTTTCTCTCTCGCTCTCGGCTTCGCCTGAGGTCCCTCCTGAGACGCGCGGGTGCGAGTGAGTTGGTCTGTTACGGGGGCCGCATTCTCGCACGTACGCGAGACATCTCGGTGAGACTAATTAATCACGACAACTTTGCGTCGTGGACCCCAGAGTAGAGGAGTGGGAGAGGGGGGGAGAGGACCCACTTGCGGGTGCTGGGAGGCGAGAGGCTGCCGGGGCCGCCGCCGGGTCCGTCACGGGTGCCGCTGCTGCCGCTGTCCCCGCCGGTCAGCGCGCGCCTGCGGCCGCCGCCGCTGCTGCTGCTGCTGCTGCTTTCTGAGGAGGCCCGTCGCCGCCGGAGGCTCCAGTCCATAGCAACCTGGCGACACGAGAGAGGGCGCGAGCGCAAGGTGAGGCCCGCGGCCGGGGCCGGGGCCGGGGCCGGGGTCGGGGCCGGGGCCGAGGCCGGAGCGCCCGGGAGGTAGGCAGCCCAACGCGCGCGGCAGCGCGGCGGACACCCCCGGCGGCGCCCGCACCGCGTACTGACATCTGCACGGCCTCCTCCTTCTCCTCCCCCGCGCCCGCGACCTGACAATCTTCGCCATCGCGTTGGCGGAAAATCGCCGCACTTTAGTGAGCTCTGATACGTATCGGCTTTCTGGGAAGCAGCCCGCGCCGCCGCCCTTGTCCCGCCCCTTAGCGTTACGTCCGATGTCCGCCGCGCACCGCTGCGCCCTAAAGCTAGTTCCTCCTCACCTCGCCCCCGACCTGGAGAACTCGCACTCCGTGTCCTCGGCTGTGTGACTACCGTGACGGTGTGACTACTGAGACACGACTGTGACGATGACGCACGGGGTCCGCTGTGGAGGCCGCGGCAACGGTGCCGACGCGACTGCGTGTGTCTCCAGGACGCGGCTCCCCGCGACCGCGACAGCCGCGACCCCCGCGAGGGCAGCGGGTGTGGGCGCGGTGCGGCCAGGAAGGAAGTGAAACAGTGAAACGCTTGACGGCAGCACCTGCGATTCTTTTCGTTTTATGCACGGACTGACCGACATCGCGCGCTGCCATAAAGCCACAGGTGACCTAGGAGTGCTGGGGCCGGGGCCGGGGCCGGGGCCGGGGCCGGGGCCGGGGCCGGGGCGGGCAGAGGAAACGTAGTGAAGGGAAGGCGCCGAATGGAAGCGTAGGCGGGGCAGGCGGATGGCAGGCGCGGGGCACGCAGGCGGTCAGGCAAGGGTTTAGAGTAATCCGTGCGGCGTGGCGTGAGATTATTCTCGGATGCAAGCAAGCAGCCCGCGTCAGAGTTTTATCGTCGTAGAGATCCTCTCTGCCACTTTCCCACTCGCACAGCAGCAGCTCGGCTCCGACCTACCCATGGGAGAGGCGGTGCAGGAGGCGAAGCCTCCCATCGCCCGGCTGAGCCTTATTGGTGGTCACTGCTCTTCAGCACTTGGATACGCGCGGTCTCTCTCGCACAGGACGCCTCCCTCCACCGCGGCATGCACTGCCGGAGAACTCCGTGTTGAGTCCGCTGCTGGGCGGTCCGGGGCGGTCCGGGGCGGTCCGACGCGGCACTTCTGGTCGCGGGTGCAGCGGCGGCGCGGCGGTCTGCTCGTCTGCTCCGCCGTGGTCACTTCACATGACCGCCACCTCGCCTCGCGCTGCCTCGCGCCCCAGTACCGCCCGGTGACGTCGGGGCGCCGGCGCGACGACGCATCGGCGGTGCTACGCGAGTTTCAGTGAGGCTCGCCCCCGGCCGGGTCCGTCCGGCCCGGTGGCGGCGGCGGCGGCGTCGTGGTTGTTGCGTCGCGGGTCTGACTGGCTGGCGCTGTCGACGGCAGCGACAGACGCGACGTCGCGAGGTACGCGGGCCCCGCCCCGCCGAGCTCAGGCGCCGCGGGCTTGTCAGGGGTGCTGGCGGCGGTAGCCACGGCCGGCCTGGCCCGGCCAGGGTGCTCCTCCACCACCCCCTCTGTTCGTGAGGGGGTGGGTGACGCGGCGGGGAGCGGGACGAGCCCCGTGCGGATCCCCCCGAATGTCTCTGCGCTGTCGATGATCCCCGCGCGGCGTGGCGCTGCAGCTGCTGCTGCTGCAGGGCGATTCCGCGCGCCGACTTCGTCTCTCTGTCCTTGTTGCACTCACGGGGATGGCCCATAAGGAGTGAGAGAGAAGACACTACTGAACGATACCCTGAATCCGCCTGCTGGTGTTGCAGGGTTTCGACACGGACGGCCGCCCCGCCGGGCCGGAGCGGACGCTGCGCTCGCGGGCGTCGCGATAGGACGCCGTTAACAAGATGAGGAGGCGTTAACTCGGCGCTGCTGGCGCTCCGGCGCCGCTGTATCGCCATCTCTCTCGCGCACTGTCATCACTTGACGACGCGGCGACGCTCTGCTTGCACGCACGTGTGGCCGGGCCGGGCCGGGCTGGGGCGGGCGCCACGCCACCGTGCCGGACATACTCCGCGGCCCGCGCTACCCCGGCGGCCAGAGACTCTGGGACCGCTTTGCCTCGCGCCAGAGCGCAGCACCGGGCCGGCATGCAAGCTGGCCAGCCCGCCAGGTCAGCCCGCGGCAAGAGAGGGCTTTTCAAACCAGCCCTACCGTGCCCGGGCCGCCTTCTTCTCCTGCCCCCCCCCCCCCTTCTGCCACTCCACTCCCCTTCTCCACCGAGCTCCCTGCTCCTTCCACTCATTCCCTTCGCTCATGGCAACATAATTCGCGGAGCCCTGTGCCTCCGGCGGCGGCGCCGTGCCCCCCCCCCTCCTCCACCCGTCCGTGCCATCACACACCGTTTAACCGAGGCCGGAAACGTAGCAAGCGGGAGGTGGAGGCGGAGGGGGGGGGGGCATCGTGCAGAAATAAGTCATAAAATGGTCTGGCCTGGCGAGGCGAGGCCGGGCCGAGCTCTTGTCAGACACCAGCGCCGCCACCGTGCGAGCCGAGCCGACCGTGAATAACTTACGGGGCGCGCGGCGAGGGGCGGCGCGGGGCGGCGTGGGGCGAGTTTTGCCCGATTACAAGCCCTGTGTGTGTGTATTGCGTCGACGGGCTTTCTGTACGTTGTATATCTTTACGATTCCCCGCCTCTACCGTGCCCTGCAGCCGCGGTTCGAGTCCTCTCTCGTGACTCTGGTTCCTGCCGCGGATGACGGGGAGGGTTTGGGGAGGGGGGAGGGGGGTGCTGTGGGTTGCCTACAAACAGGGGTTTTGCACCTCATATTGCCTACCTTTTAGGCTGCCTTCAGAATGCGACAGGGGGCGGAATCATTACACTCTAAATGAAAAAGGACAATTTTGTCCCAGAAAATGTTGCGATTTTGTACACATCATTTTCTTGGTACAAATTGTCCCAATAAAATGAGACAATTTGCATCCAAAATATTACAAATCGTCCTAAATTATTACACAAATTTGTCAAAAGGAATTGGTGTGTACAAAAACGCAACATTTCTTGGGACAAAATTGTCCCTTTCCATTTAGTGTGTACCCCCCTTCCCACCCCCAAAACCGCCACTGCGCCCCCGGCCCGGCCGGCCAGCGGCAGGACTATGTGCATTACCACTATGCACCCGTACCGTGCACCTCTCCATGCGGGCCGTGAGCGCCCACGGTGACGACGCTCCCCGGGCGCGGCTGGGCGGGGCGGGGCGGGGCGGGGCAGGGCGGGGTAGGGTGGGGCGGGGCGGGGCGGGGCGATAACGCCGCGCAGTGCCTCCTGCCCGCCGGACGGCCAGTCCTCAGGAAATAAGGGGCTGCGTCTAAGCGGCGCGGCTATCGGCGGCGAGGATCGTGCGGTGCGGCACTCCGCCGCGCCCGCAGGGACCTCCCACCCCCCCTCCTCCCCCCCCTCCCCGTCCCCCCCGCGACCCCGGCAGCGTACACTGCGTAACTGGACAGTACGGGCCCTGGTGCCTGCTGGTGCCGCGTAGGGGCGGGGTCTCGCGCCTCGCGGCTGCTCGCGGGTAGACCATTGCAAAGACTCGTCATCTGAAATCTAGGCCATTTTTCCTAGACAAACCCTGCTTCTAGGCAACATTCGGACACAAATGTGTGGCAGGTTGCCTGGCCTAGTAAGCAGGATTTGTCGGGACATGTCGAGTTTTATTTGCCCTGTCCTCCTTGCTGGAGGCTGCAGGATAAGCAACAAATACGGCTCGAACCCCTCGCACTGTACAGTCATCGAGACGTCGTGGCTCAGTTGGTAGAGCGCGCAACACCGACGTGAGTGGTCCGAAGTTCGACTCCCACTCGGGAAAGTGTTTTTCGCGCTTGACATTCCCTTTGGCCGCTGCTGGATGGCAGGTCAAATAGAAGTTAAACACGTCTCACCGCCGTTGGCTCGGTGGCTCTGGGCGTTGGGTCGCTTCCTGTTCTGGCTACGTGTCGGCACTCGGGGTTGTGGGTTCGAATCCCGCGTACCCCTCTGAGGTAAGGCCTCTGAAACTGGGATCAGGAAGTCTAACGCCCTTGACACCGCTCGTACCTCTAGGGGTAGGCCAATGGTGGTACGGGGATCAAATCTGTCGAATTGCGCGATAGGATCGCAGTCAGCAAAGCGCCGGTTCCCATGGAACACCGAAGCAGTTGGCTGCCATAGGGGGTAAAAGCCCTGTGCCTGGCGGGAACCGCAACCTCCTTCGGGAGGTTTACTGCCGCAAAAATTTTCTATGTTTTCACGCCACCCTTTCAATTGCAGAGCAAAATTTGTTTCTGAAAAGTTTTAAAAAGTAATTCAAATAATTGTGATTATTTTGCATTATTGCAATTTAATTTCCAATAATTTGGAATAAATTGAAATAATTCACAATAATTTACTAAAAATCCTATTTAATCATGTAATTGAGAGAATAATTTGGATCAGATGTGCGTGCATTTTCTGAGGTCACCCCCTTTCCATTTGTTTACCCAAATGAATTAGAAAAAAAACACGAATATTCACGAGTATTCACGAGTATTCACCCATATTCAAAAATATTAACTCATATTCAAAAATATTCACCCCTATTCAAAAAATTTCACCCATATTCAAAAATATTCACCCATACTCAATTGAATATTAAATATTCAGTTGTATTCAAAGTATTCACTTGGTGAATATATTCACAGTACACGAAAATCCCGAGTTGGCTACCCCTTGCCTGCCGCACGTACTCCTAGTATTAGAGTGCGTGTAAAGGGTACTGGAATAAAACGATCCCTTAGGATGGGCAGGCTGGGCTTTGGAGGTGGACAGCATCGCCATGCAGTTCTCTCGGCTGAAGCTGAAGTTGAAGTAGTGCATGTAGCGGGGCGGGGTGGACGTTTACCCCGCTCGGGATCCGCTGGGCTCCGCTTTGTTTCCTCGCAGTGTGTTGCACCGGCTCCGCTTGCTCCGCTCCGTTGTGACGCGCTTCGCGAGCGCCGCGCCGCCGAGGGGGGCCCGTTTCCCTTCATCGCCAATGCAAATTCGTGTGAAAATATTCACCAATTAGAGCGAGTCCGTGCGTTCATCATTAGCACCTCCCGTCTTTCTCTCTCTCTCCCTCTCTCTGCTGCAGGGCTGTTTCTTATTTTTCCTTACAGCCACGTCCTCCCCCTCCCTTTTCTCCTCTTACATTCTGCATAAGCCCTTGTTACCCAGGTTGTTGCTGTATTCTCCTCATTTCTAATTTTCTACTCCTGGTCATGTTGCTCTACTCTGTAAAATAGAATCCTGTGGATTCTGCTGCACAGTAGTATAAATGATACATGATTTTGGGTATCTTTACGGAGACCTTCAATATCAGGTGTGTTTCTCAAATATATTATAGGAATTTGAAGAAAGTGTTTCCTTAATCCCTCCGAGTGTAGCCGGAGTTCCCTTGAAAATCAAAATTTGCAGTTTTCCTGCGTGAAAGATCTGCCTCTGGTTCGATCTTACCCCCCCCCCCCCCTTTTTCTCCTACACACTCGCACACTAATGCTGTACGGAGACCCAGGCCGGGCCGGGCCGGGCCGCGCCCCCGTCCCCCGTCATAGACCGTGCCGTCGCCGTCATGTGTCATGGATGCCCGGTTCGGGAGGAGCAGGGCGGGGCGGGGCGGGGCGGGGCGGGGCGGGGCGGGGCGGGGCGGGGCGGGGCGGGGCGGGGTGGGTTAGGGCGGGCGGGGAAGGGCAGGGCAGGACGGGCCATGTCGCGGCCCAGCTCGGCACGGGGGGCATTGTGATGGTAAAGCATTGGGATGGAGTGTGTGTGGTACTGCATGTGCTCACATTGTCACGCCCAGGGGCCCCCGCCCCGCCCCGCCTCGCCCCGCCCCACCCCGCCAAGCCCCGCCAGGCCCACGGCTGACTTGGAGCCCATTACAATACACCATTTCACGCTCGCGGCTATGCGAGTTCGGACCATGTGACTCCTAGAGTGGGAGAGAGAGAAAGAGAGGGAGGGGGAGGGGGAGGGAGAGAGAGGAGAGCACACCTCCGTTCTTTGGAACAGGAGAGGGCCTCATCGATGCGCCGCGAAATATCAGCGAAGCAGTCGCCGCGGAGAAGAATTTCGTTTACGTTTTGGGGTTTTGGCTCAAATTCGCGAGTCACATTCACTCCTCTACTTTGCGCTCTGTGCATATCTCGTAGCGCGGCCGTTCTTTTCTTTTCTTTTTATTTATTTATTTAAATTGCATGTACACAGTTGCGGCCCCATGCCTCCGGAGGGAAATCTTGAAATCGTCGTGTTCGAGCTGTTCTCATCCCCGCTCATGGATGCAGAAAACAGGAAATGGCGATGCAAATTTACGAAGCGAGTTCCTCAGTCGTTTCATTCTCCGTCTCGTTAAGTCATTTTTTTATATTTTTTTTATTTTTAACCTTCGTTTGAGAGCGGCAGAGAACACACTAATCGCGAGCCGGACACGCCGCCCCGTTCCACCTGGCCCCTCCGCACGGGAAATATCCCTCGAATGAAAGTCGCTCACTTGTCGGCGCAGGGCAAAAATCTTTCCACAAATTTTGTGGTTGAGATGCTCATTCCTTTACACTTGTAGATATAGAAAGAAAGGAAATGCGGTGCAGGTGAACGACACTGGTTCACTTGGATTCCCTGTGCGGGAGCGTGAGCGTAGCCCGCGAGGAGGCCCGGCCGGCCGCGCAGCACTTTGAGCGCTGGTGACGATGAATCGTGACTCTGTCATGGAGGTGCGCCGCCCCGCCCGCGATGTCGTCGCCTCCTCCTCTCCTGAATTCCGCTGCTTTTGCCGGCCGGGTGAGGCGTTGGGGCTAAGCGGCGCGAAACGCCTTCATTAACACCGGCGCCCTCTCCACACCACACACCAACCCTGCCGCGCCGCTCGCCTCCCTCAGGAAAAATGGTTGCGGGGTTCCCGTACGCAGGGGGGGTCAGCCTTTCAGATTCCTGGAGGAGCGGTGCCGTGCAGCAGGAGTGGAGTAAGGGGAAGGAGGGGGGAGGGGGCGACACGTGGTCCGGGCGCGCCGCTCCGCCTGGGGCTCGTGCCCAACCGAGATGTAGTCAGAGTCAGAAGCAAGCAAGGCCTCATTGCCCCGCCCCCTCGCCGCCCTCCTCGAGCGCACGAATAGTTATGGGGCTGTGAAGTGGGAGAAGGGGGTGAGACTCATTCACCAAACTGAATAACGTACGGCGAGTATACATTTAGATCTGCCTCTGAATGAAGCAGCATGATACTGAAAAACCACCAAAATATGTCACAGTGACATTCTTGATAAAGCAACATCCCCCACCTGCATTTACGACATTGCTGGGAAGCTGTGTGCAAACAGCTCGTTTGAAACTTTCCTGAAGAGCATCGGGACTTTGGACCTGCTTCCACTTCACATCCCGATAGAATATTCGAATTCGGGACAAAAGCGTAAAAATATACTGAGCTGGGCGCTTGGTGAGCGTGTGCGGTGTGCGCGGGCCCGCAGCCTGCCGTACTCCTTGAAGGAGAGCAGGGCGCCCTCACACAGCACGGCCGCACCGCTCAGCAGAGCAAGCAGAGTCGTCCTCCGCTTCCACCCAAAGTTCCGGTTTTGTGTGCGGGGCCGGGCGGGGCCGGGCGGGGCCGGGCGGGGCCGGGCGGGGCCGCGCCGGGCAGGGGCGAGGAAGGGAGAGGAGGGGGGACTTCTACTCATCAAGGGGCTGCGAGCTCCCCCTTTCTCTCCCCTCCCCTATCCTCCCCCTATCTCGCGTGCTTGGCAATGAGGTGCCCATGAGCAGGAGGAGGAGGCCTTTGTGTACGGCGGTACGTGCAACTATATTTACACTTTTCGCCCGCGTTTTTGTTGTCTGCTGCTGCTTCATAGACCCGACGGGGGGCCAGGCGCGGCAATGCGTCCTTCCAGGATGTGCTCTCCCTCTCTTCCTACGCCTCCCTCTCTCCCTCTCTCTCTCTCTCTCTCTCTCTCTCTCTCTCTCTCTCTCTCTCTCTCTCTCTCCCTCCCTCTCTCTCTCTCTCTCTCTCTCTCTCTCTCTCTCTCTCTCTCTCTCTCTCTCTCTCTCTCTCTCTCTCTCTCTCTCTCTCTCGCACACACACTCGCACACAAATGAACAACAAGGGCGCGGAGAGCAATAGTTTTCATAATGTATACAAAAGCTGTCTGGGAGCGCCTCCCGCCTCACTACACGGTCACGCACCGCTCTGTTTGACTCTGCACTTATGAATGACTCCGGCTGGAGGCACTGGCCTCTGCTCTCCTCTCCTGGACCCTGGACCCTGCCGGGTCCGGCCCGGCCCGCCCCGGCCCGCCCCGCCCCGCCCCGCCCTACCCGCCCCCGGCATATCGAATGGTGCGGGGATCTACGCCTGTCGTGCGCAATAAAGTGTCTCGGGGTGTATAATTCAGCATTTTATCGTAATCGTGAACCGTGTTCGTGCTGTGCGTAACTTTTCTCACCTTTTCTCGTCCATCGTTGGTTTATGTATGTATGTATGTATGTATGTATGTATGTATGTATGTATGTATGTATGTATGTATGTATGTATGTATGTATGTATGTATGTATGTATGTATGTATGTATGTATGTATGTATGTATGTATGTATGTATGTATGTATACATGTGTATATCCAGAGGTAAGGCCCAAATTTGGTGCAATAAGGTATGCGGATAGCGTATGAGGAAGTGTGTAGTCCTGACTGTTGATTGTTGCCGTTTGTTATTTGCCGCTTTTTTTTTTTCCCCTGGTGAAAGATGGTAAAGGACGGGTGAAGCACGCGAAATTAACCCGCGGGAAGTGACCATCAATTCTCACCGTATTGCTACATTACTAGCGCTTATTGCTTCGCTAACGCCCTTCGCATCCCCTGTTCCGCAAGCCCCGCTCCGCCCCCCCTCCCCTTCCACCACCGTCAGACCAGCCGGCTGCTGTCTCCAGATAACAAATTGTTCCACACGAATCGACAAGTTTGAAGGAGGCAGCGTTCTGCGCGCTTCCACCGCGGTACGGCCGCCACCACTGCAAGGGGAAGAGAGAGGGAGGGAGGGAGAGAGAGAGAGAGAGAGAGAGAGAGAGAGAGAGAGAGAGAAAGAGAGAGAGAGAGAGAGAGAGAGAGAGAGAGACTGCGTGGGTCGCGGGGGCGGCGCGGAGGCAGGGGGAGAGGCGGCGCCTATGGCGGAGCTGATGAGAGGAACAAGGACAAGAAAGCAATAACACATTGACAGCCTGCATTCCCTCACCCCAACCCATCCCAGCCGAACCTCGCGCTCTCCCTCTCTATCTGCTCTCTCTCTCTCTCTCTCCCTCGTTCTCTCCTCCCTTCAGCCGCCTCGCAGTTTCAATTGGGGATGGCAGAACCTACGTCTCCCTCCCTCTCCTCTCCTCTCCTCTCCTCTCCTCTCCTCTCCTCTCCTCTCCTCTCCTCTCCTCTCCTCTCCTCTCCTCTCCTCTCCTCTCCTCTCCTCTCCTCTCCTCTCCTCTCCTCTCCTCTCCTCTCCTCTCCTCTCCTCTCCCTCCCTCCCTCTCCCTTTCCCTCTCCCTCTCCCTCTCTAGCAAGAGCAGGATGAAGCGAGCCGGGTGTCCGTCGTTGTTGCTCAACTCGGCCGAAAGGGCCGGCGTAATAAAGCGAGGTGTGTGAGCAGCCGCGTTCCCTTGCAATGACTGCTCTCTACAAAAATTAAAAATTACGCCATTTTAATTTTGTGCCGCGGTTTCTATCTAATAATTATGTACAAGGCTCACGACATATTGCGAAAGGTACATCCGTTCCGAGTCTTGTTGAACCACATCAAATATTCTCGTTGATGAAACTCCGGCTTTATGAGGTCTCATCCTACTGCCATCATCATAATTCTTGTAATTACAACTCCCGGGTATGGTGGCCGCTCCGGCGTGTTTTTCCTTTTTTTTCTTCCTTTCTTTTTTTTTTTCGTTTTTCATTTTCCGCTCTGTAGCCGGGCTCCTCGCCGCCCCGCCCCTATGTGCGACTCGCCATGTGCCATCTTTGTCGGCGCGACGACGTATAGCATCGGAGCCCCAGCAGGCCCGACCGTGTGTGTCTCCGCTCCAGGCGAATATATAATAAACAGCCGGGGGGCGGGGGGATGGGGGCTGGCGGGGGCTCTCCGCCCTTCCGCCTTATCTGCCCCCCGGCCCGCCCCCGCCCGCCCCCGCCCCGGCTGTGCCCCAGCACGTGGGCTCCACCTGGTTCGCTAGTGGGCCGCGCCCCCACCTCCTCCCCTACCCCCCCCCCCCCCCCTGCCGCGCTGCTCCAGATCATAAGGAGTGATCCGCCAGCAGGGGGAGGGGAGGGGGGAGGATCGGGTGCACCGCAGCATCCCCCTCCCCTGCAGCCGGTCCAGCCCTCCTCGCTCTCCTCCATCCGCCCCCGCCCCGCCCTGCCCCGCCCCGCCCGCGCCCGTCAGCTAGGGGCCCTCCCCCCGACCCCAACGGGCACGCGTCGGGACGGGGCGGGAGGGGCTCATGTGGCTGCCGGCTCATTCCGAAGAGCGCTGCTCTCCTCGCTCCGTCTCACTCGCACGCACCCTGTTGTTCGGCCTGCTCCATGAGTGCGAGAGAGAGAGAGGCAGAGCGAGCGGGAGAGCAGCAGCGCTCTTCGGAAGGAGTCGCGGTACGGCTGGCGGAGAACAACGTCGCATCAGCGGCGGCGTGTCCGTTGAGCGACGGCAGGCTTGACGGCACGGCGGCAGCAGGCAGGGCGACACGTCAAACCTCCCGCCTCCCGCCGCCCCGCCGCCCACTGCAGAGTCGAGGATCCGGAGCGCGTCCGAATGCGCCGGTGAGAGCGAGAGGGAGATACTATTCGGTTACAGCATCTCACTCGCACCTACGATTTCGGACGCGTCCCGCGGTTCCCCGGAGCCGCCCGTTTGAGGACTCTGCCCCACTGCGCGTTAGAGCTCCGCGTCGCAATCCGGTACCGCGCGCCGCACCACCGCTCCGCCGGCCCGGGCTGAGCTGAACGCGTCCTGTAGAAAGCATGTCAGGCTGAGAGAGGCGCCCGCCCCGCCCCGCCCCGCCCCGCCCCGCCCCGCCCCGCCCCGCCCCGCCCCGCCCCGCCCCGCCACTCCCAGGGACCGGGAAAGCGTTCAGCTCATCTGTATTCCAGAAAGGCTTTCGGCTCTCCCTTGCGGTGCGGACAGGTGCCTGCCCGGCCCGACCCGGCGCTCCAGTGCGCTCTAGCGCGCTCCAGTCAGGGGCACCGCTGAGGGGTGCTCCCCCGTGCTCCGCCGTGCTGGACGGCACCGTGTTCAGATTACCCCGCACTTCTTCTCCTTTCCAGACGTCAAAAAGGCTCTGTCTGCAGACCGATGACTCCGCTGCCTGCACTCTTCGCTCTGTTTCTCTCGCTCTGAAGGAGTGTAAAAGTGCGATAACGCCCCGTCTCTCTCGCACTCGAGGAGAGCGCCCAGGCCCGGACTGGCCCGGTCGGTGGGTCGGCGAAACCGACTGAAATGGTATCAATCCGGGCCCCTCAATTGGATTGCAAAATGCCTTTGCCCCCAGTCCGTGCCTGGAGAGCGCCGACGAGTCCCGGCAGCGGAACAGAATCGCTCTGCTGCTCCCGGCGCGGCGCCCCGGCGGTGCTAAATATCTCCCCGAGCCGCTGGAGTGAACCGGGGACCAAAAGAAGAAAAAGAGCGAGATCGTCGGTTCTGTTTCCTCCTGAACTCTGATTGGTCAACGTTTTCGCCGCCAGCCGGTGAGCGCGCACAGGAGGAAGCATAAGTATGGCGGGCGAGATTTTCTTCAGAAGGTTCCGGTTTTCTGCTCAGCGGAATACCCTATTCCGAAAACGCGATCCGCTTGTACGGGGGTTCGGTTAGTTACGTGTTCGACCCGCCCGCCGCCCGTTTAAGAACTTTGCCCCACTGTTGGAGCTCCGTGTCGCAATCCGGTACCAGTGTAGAAAAGTAGGCAAAAGATCGTACGCACGCACGTGTGTGCGGCAGACGGGTATCTCCGCCTGCCTACTAGGCAACATGTATTCTCATGAGTGGAGAGTTTGCCTAGTAGGCAGGCGGAGATACCCGTCTGCCGCACACAGGTGCGTGCGTACGAATTTTTGCCTACTTTTCTTACATCACTGTCCGGTACCGCACCGCGGCAGAATCCGAGGATGCCATGAACAGTGAACAGGACGTGTCGCCGGCGAGAGGTTCTCTGGTACTCATGAGTAGATTGCTGTCCGATGATTACTGGTAATCACATCCAAAAACTTCCTCATTTCGTTGTTTTCCATTCTGTTTTGTGTTTTCCCTCACTAAAATATGCAAAAATTGATTTTGAATTCAAAGCTTTTTCGGAAAATTTACACCGAAAAACTGAAGGTAATCGCCGCGGTAATCGTTAATCGTGTGTAGTAGTAGTACGGTCCTGAACCGCGAGTGAGTCGGCGGCGGCGGCGGCGGCGCGCGGCTCTCAGGAATAATCAGTACAGTATACATCCTCGCGGCGGCTCGGGGAGGACGGGGCAGGGGGACCGCGACCGCGCCTCGCGCCCCGCGGCCGCCACTACGCCGCTCCACGCCACGGGGCGCCGCCGCCGCGGGCGCGACTGCCATTGGCGGGCCGACGCCACCGCGCGCGGCACGATCGCGCTCGGAAGCTCGCCTCGCCGGCCTCGCCTCGCCCCGCCGCTCCCTACCCTTCCTCTTTTCATTCGCGACGATAAAAGAAGAAAGAACGAGCTGGAAAGGGAATCCCTCCCCGTCCCGCGGCCCGTCCCGCGGCCCGTCCCGCGGCGGCGCCTCCTGCCTCCTCGGCCTCCACGCCCCGCCGCCGCGGCTCGGCCCCGCCTGGCCCCGCCTGGCCCCGCCCCGCGCTCCCATTGGCCGGGCGGCCGCGCCGGGCGCGGTGGAGGGGGGCGGCCGCGGCGCCGCCGGTGGTGGTGGTGGTGGGGGGAGCGTCGTCTGCTCGACCGGCAGCCCGTCATTTGGGTGTAGCGTCCGCTCCGAGACGGACGTGCTGTGTGTGCTGTGCGTGCCGCTGCGAGAAAAAGAGCCGAGCCGAGCCGATCCGCGCGCGGCTGCGTGTCACCCCGACCCGTGTGTTGTGTTGTGTTGACTGTTGTGTTGAGTGTTTGTTGTGCGCTACGCCACGCCGCGCCGCGCAGCGCCGAGGACACAAGGAGGATAACCCACGCTACCCGGCCGTGCTCGGCCGTGTTTGGATTGTGTTGTTGCGAGTGCTCCGTGCTGGATACATACCCGCGTGCCGGCGCCGCGCTCCGCCGCGCCACCATGGTGGAAGAGTGAGCGCTCGCCCCGCGGGCCTGGTGTGTGTGTGTGTGTGTGTGCGCGCGAGAGAGCCAGCGAGCGCCACTGAGAGTTGGCGGCGGTGATACCTCTTTCGTCTTGTGTGTGAGAGGGTGTGTCAGGACACCCGCCCTCCGGCCACCAAAATTCGGGTCAAAAACAGAGAACCGGTTCCCCTGTACCAGCAGATGGAGCACACTGAAGGCAGTGACATGGAAGATGGCATGGTAAGTGCAGTGCGCGTGTGTATTTTATTTTTCTTCTTCCAATTCTTTTTTTTCCCCTCCTAAATGTGGTTCCGTGTTTTTGAGCCGAGCGTAGATTGTGTTGTCAACGGATGTGAGGAAGCCCGGGTTTCCTCGGAAAAGGGGGTTCAGAGGGGGTGGGGTGGGGTGGGGGGGCGGGAGGTCATACACGGGTGATTAATGAGCCACGAAGACGGTCACCCTTTGCGGGACTCCCCCGCCCGCCTGTCTCCCTGTGTTTCTAGAAATACGACACCGCCGCTGTCCCCGGCCCTGTCCTGCCCGCGCGTTTGTAGGAACGTCCTCCCCACAATTCCAACAAAATAAAACCGCCACCCCCCGGCTTGTGCTGCAGTCACACTCCCGAGATTCTCGAGAATCCTGCTGCTGCCGCCGTCTGAAATTGAGAAACGATGCATGCATATATGCCGTGCGGCCGGCGGGGTTGGTCGCAACCGCGACTTGCGAGGCGAGCACGACCACGCCGGGCGCCGGGCCGGGCTGCCGTCTGATTCCGAAGATCGCTCTCGCGCCTCCGTCCTTTCCGCACTCGTGGGGCCCTGCCAACCACGACATAGGGCACCGCCAGAGGTGCGACAAGCATGGAGGCACGAGAGCGATCTTCGGAATCAGACTGACCGCGAGGCGAGCGGACCTGCGCCCGCGAGCGGGTGCGGGTGGAGGTGGGGTGAGTGTCGTGTCAGCGTGGACCTCGGCACGGCACCCTATACCGTGGGGTGGGACTCGGTCCCTACTCCATGGTGCCACTGTCAACCGGGCAGCTCCCTGCCGAGCGATTCCGAAGATCGCTTGCATACCTCTGTCCTCGTCGCACTCATGGAGCACTGCCATGGCCAGCACAGGGCACCGCTGTAGGTGCAACAAGGACAGAGAGATGAGAGTGATCTTCTGAATCAGTCGGCTGTAAGGTGATTCCGCGCAATTGTTTTTTCTCTCTGTCCTTGTCGCTCTCATGGGGCTCGTCCGTAAGGAGCAGGTGAGAGGACACTTCTGAACGCTGTTCGGAATCGTCTCTTTGCTGGCGCTCAGCGCGCTCAGTCTGCGCGACCGGCTGTCCCGCCTGCAGCCGCGCGCTCTGTCAGACTGGCTGCCTATCTCGCCGCGCCGATAGTGCCACAACAGCCGTGCGCTTCTAACGACCGGCCGTCATCGGGTTGGCTCGACCTGGGCGGGGTAGGGCGGGGCGGGGTAAGGTGGGGCGGGGTGAGGCCTGGAATACTCGCGGCGATTAGGTGGGGTGCGGCGGGTCCGGCACGGCCCCGGAACGGGCAGAAGATCGGGCCGCGGGGCGGGGCGGGGCGGGGGCATTGCACCCGCGACATCCCCCAGCGCGCACCGGCCCCGCCCCACCCCGGCCCGCCGCGAGGTCGTTGATCGCGTTCAGCCGCGCGATACATACCTGTTGTTTTGCAGCCATGCTGCTGATTTCAGCTGACCATACAAATTGTGCGGGCCGTTACCTTGGGTCATTTGTGACTCGGTTCTCTCAAGTCAAGTTATGAAACTGTCGCTTGGAGCGGAACAGTGCGTGGAGAAGCGTTTGCGATTTTGCATGTATGTCCGTGTGTGTGCATGTGTCATCTGCCTCTCGGACGGTCCCTTATTTTGTAGCGCCTCTTCTTGGAAGTGGGTATTTTCTCGGATCAGCGGCGGTGAGGGCGGGCGGGGGCGGGGCGGGCCGACCGACAGACGCATAGACAGTCGGACGGCCGGATGGGCTGCCGTACGGACAGACAGACAGACAGACAGACAGACAGACAGACAGTCGGACGGGCGTATGGCCTGCCGGACAGACGGTGGCATCACGCATGCGTAATTGGGTCCGCAGAGCAGAGTGGCAAACACAGCAAGACGTATCATTGTCCGGGGCGGGGCTCCCCGGCCTCCCCGGGCCCGGCCCGGCCTGACCCTGCGTGGCGTGGGGGCCGGGCGGGGCCGGGCGGGGCCGGGCGGGGCCGTGTCGAATCTCGATGAAGAGTCACCTCGGCGGGTCTGGGAGGGGGGGGGGGGGTGAGGGGGTATGCCGGGCCGGGGGTCTGTCGTGGAGCGGGGCGCGCGAGGTACCTCACCCTGCCGGGCCGGGGCCGCCCCGCTGGGGCCCCGCGGCGCTCGCTGCTTATGGACGCCCCCCCCCCCCGCTGCCGCCCCTTCCCGTCTTAATGGCCGCGCTCGTTTACCGACGAGCGATGATAGGGAGGCAAGGTCAGAGAAGCAGCGCGGCCGTGTTGCGTCGTGATACGGGCGTGTCGCCGAGCGGGGGCGCGGCGGGGCGGGGCGGGGCGGGTATGAGAAAGTGTGACGAGGAACGCCCGTTCTTCCTCCCTGCCTCACCTCGCCTCGCCCTGCCGAAGGAAGAGAGGCCGGTGCGGCGACTTAGCGGATGTCAGGAGAGTTGGTCGACCGCACAACACCCTCCCCCTCCCTGCAACACCCACCCTCACCTCAAGTACTAAAAAGCAGACACAAAGTACAGTCCAAAGGGAGTTAAGTGGTAAAGCGCGCCGCGCCTGCGCCCGCCTCCTGGACAACAAGTGCGTCGGCAAGGCAAGGCGTCAGAGCAGCGCTCTTCACGCCGCTGTACATACTCTTCCGCCTGGGGTGCGGAGGGAGGCGGGCGCCGCCCGGCTGGTCTGGGGAATCGGTGGGTTCCGTACATTCTTGTGCGTGTGTATGTATGTAGTGTGTGCGTGCGCGCGTTTGTGTGTGTGCGCGCATGACCGATTCAGCGATGGCTCGATGCGCCACCGGTCAATGCTCTCCCGGACACAACGGTGCTGCTGCTGGCTTTGTTTAGCCTGTCATCGAGGGGAGGCGGTGGTGCCGAGACCTGTGAAGCTCCCCCCCCCCCCTATACTAATGCCAATAAGCTGAATTCCGTCCTGGCCATGTCTTGTGGCCGGCCCCGGCCCCGCTGCACAGGCCTTTCCCTGGTCGCCCTGTTCCGAGAGCCCGCCCCGTCCGATTGTGATGATCCTGGGATTATTTCTCCGGGACACCCACGGTGTGGCAAATATATTTTTCTCGATGGTCTGATAGTCCGCCTGTCATGTTTGCCGTACTCTCCTTGGTGACAGTCACGTTATTGCCCACACGGAAAAAAAAAAAAAAAAAAAAAAAAAAAGTTCTAGCAGCTAAATGCTGTCTGGTTTTCAGTAAGACAACTTTTTTAAGCTGTCCAAGTGACACTTCTCTGATGTTTGTCAAATATAAGTCTTGCTGGCTAAAAGTCTCCGTGGGGACGGGTCAGCCTTCCTGCATCAGCTGAAGTGGAAAATGTGGCTATCTACTTGTGACGCGCTAGCTGAGCTGCGGCTAGCTGCGACCTCTGCTAAAGTTGTCCCAGTTCATTGTAGTCACAAAATAAGCTATCCGAGCTAATAATCACCAAGGGGCGGCCACCTCGAAAAAACCTTGTGCACAGAAATACACGTGTATTTTTTTTTTAAGCACTAGAAATACAGAAAAATAAAAGGAATGAGAATTCTAGGTAATTCATCAGCACACGTATCAAGAATACAAGAAAAACACTTAAAAAAAAAACGTGAAATATACAAGAGTAAGTGTACGCAGAGATACATGAGGTGGCCGCCCCTCGATAATTTCAGCTGGTTCAACTCGTTTTTTTTCTTTCTTTTTTCTCTTTTTCTTTTTATCGTGCAGAGTCGTGTCCAGTTGCTATCAGGCTGCTGGAGCGTTGTGATGCGTCCCCTGCTCACCTGTTACATGCTCACTGGGGTCAACGTCTCTGTGTCCGGCCCGCGCCGTGCCGGCCCCGCCAGCCTGCCTGCCTGCCCAGAGCAGGGGTCCGTCTCTTTTATCTGCTCGGTATCGTCGGCCCCGCGCGCGAGTCGAGTCGGGCTGTAAAATTGGTAATTGCAATCATAGCGCGCGGGCCTGCAGCAGACTGATTCAGAAGATCGCTCTCCTCCCTCCTTGTTGCACCCACTGCGGTGCACCGTGCTGGCCCTGGTAGTGCTCCATGAGTGCGACGAGGACAGAGGTATGGGCCGGGACGGGTCGGGCCGCAGCTGTCCTGGCGCCTGCGCACGTGATCCTGCGAGCTGAAAAGCGACCCGCGGCGGGGCGCGCAGGAGGGCCGGGCCGGGCCGGGCCGGTGGGGCTATCTAATCTTCTCGAGGCGGAACTATATACAGGAGATGGCTGTATTGGGGCGTTTCCTGGAAATCTCGAGACTCGCCTATGATGGTTTTACTATGATATATATATTGCGCAGATTCGCGCGCGCTATGTCTTGCGGGTGGATGTTGTCCGAAAGGAGTTTTGTAGCAGGTTTCAGAGAAGACGCTGGTGCTGCAGGGTTGTTACAGGTCATGGAAAACCTGGAAGTCATGGAAAAGCCAGGGGAAAAAATTCGAGTCATGGAAGTCATGAAAAAGTCAGGGAAATCAAGCGCCTAGTCATGGAAGTTTGGTAAATTGCAGTATCGCCCGTGTCCTCTGCCTGCCGCGCCGTAACAAAGGTTTTGCTCGAGGGGGTGCTGTCTTCGAAAATCATTGAACAAGGCCAAAAAAATCACGAAAAAAAATCAAAACCACAGTAAAAAAAAAATTAAAAAATTAAAAATCACAGGTTTTCTCAGAAGTCATAAAAAAATCAAAGCAAAATCAAATTAAAAAGTACCTCAAAATCAGAAAAAGTCAAAAAATCAATGAAAAATCAAAAATCATAAGAAAATCAAAAACCAAAATGAAAATCAACACAATCAAAAATCAAGGTGTATTCAAAAAATAAACAAATATCAGATAAGAATCAAAGTAAAAGATCGAAAAAAATCAACAAAATTAAGAACAGTCGGGGATGCCCCAGAAAATACACGGACATCTGCTGATCCAAATTATTCTCTACATGATTAAATAGGAGTTTTAGTTTTTTAAAAAGTGCACGCGGCGCTCTTTTTAAAATCGAACTAAAAAAAATTGAAATATGCGGTGACAGCGTGATATCTCGACGCTATTCGTCCCCCGAGCTGCGGGAATGCTCGATCACTTCCCCTTTGGGGCCAAGACGGCCGCCGTGTTGGACCGCGTCCGTTTGCCATCGTGCATCGCGGCGACGGATCGCCGGAAATCCGGAACCGAGCGTCTATAGACTTTGGGCGGGGCGCGCGAGCCAGGCCGGGCATTGCCTGGCGGGCCGCGGGCCGCGGGGTGGGGCGCTCAGGACCGCGGCCCTGCCGCCATGTGCACGCCGCTCGAGTATCGTGGGCGCCCCCCCCCCCCCCTCTCCAGGCCATCCATCTCGCTCTTGTTAATGGAGGATTATTATGAATTTCTCTCTGCCCATTTCGGGAGTGAAGCCGCACACCAAACGTAGATTCGAAGTATGTGTAATTTTTTTTCCGAGGGGGAAACAAACTCTGAAGTTTGGTTTTCAGATTTCGTGATGTTTTCTTTAGTTTTTCGCAACTTTTTCACGATTTTTCCTAACTTTTAGTGAATTTTCTCTAATTCTTCGCAGTTTTAGCATGATTTTCGCTTTTTAGTGTGTGATTTTTCTGATTTTTTTTATTTCTACATTTTTTTCTGATTTTCTTTTCATTTTTTCGAACATTTCGTCATTTTTCTAAATTATTATGAATGACTTGACTTTTTCCGCGCGTGCAAAGTGTGCCGCATTGGCAGACTCTTGTTTGCAGAGTACGATGGCGGCCCGGCTTGGCCCCCGTTTACATGTAGCGCGGCGTATCGCGGAGCTCATCATGTCGGCGCGGCGGAGATAGACCGCTGCGGCGCTCTCGCTCCCACCCTGCGGCACGCGCCATCGCTCCGCGAGTGGGAGGAGGAGAGCGAACACAGGAGGAAGAGGAAGACCCTGACCCTTCCCTTTACCGGGCCGGAACTTGCTTGACCCCCCCCCCCCCCCCCAGCAACAAGCGCACCGGAAGTCCAGGGAGTGTGATGTCGCATACCTAAAGCTGTACGCTGTACCAATTTTCAAAAAAAAAAAAAAAAAAAAAACTTCACACAACGACTCGTTCAAGTGTTCCAACAATGAAAATTCACGCACGTACAAGTGCTATTCGTTTAAGCACCGTTGTGTTTCCAGTGCATGCATGTAGCCCTGCCCCCGTGCCGTGCAAACGCTACCGTCCGAAACGCCCTGGGCGAATGATAGCGTGCGAGAGAGAGAGAGAGGGAGGGAGGGGGAGAGAGAAAGAGAGAGGGGGGGGTGAGAAGATAGCGTCAGTGACTGGGCGCCCTGACGCGAGAGTGTACTCGTGTGAGGGGAGGGGGGCGGGGGGGGGGGCAGGGGGGCCGAACCGGTCGTTGGCGCCACCCGGGAGTAGAAGTGCATCGCGGAGCCACCTCCTACCCGCGCGAGGCGCGTGCTGGCGGGGCGGGGCGGGGCGCTATGGAGCACGTGAGGGGCAGAGGCTATGGATGTGCCGTAGGGACCGTGCGGGCCGTGTGAGCAGGACCTCCGAAGACGTGCCGCCAAAGGGTCGTCAACTCCGATATTCCTCCGTACACGACGAGATGATATTACCTCAAATAACATTGATATTACCCATATTACAGGTAATATTACGTTGATATTACCCATTTTCCCAGAACTACGACGGCCAGCACTGTAAAATTGGTGTAATATTACCAATAATACCTGTAATATTCCATATTCCTCCGTGCACGCACTGTAAAATTGGTGTAATATTACCAATAATACCTGTAATATTCCATATTCCTCCGTACACGCAGTACACGGTCAAGCGGAGTTGACGACCCTTTCCGTAGGGCTGTGCGGTTCAGGAATTTCCGAACCGGTATTCGGTTCAGCGAAAAACCGTTCGAGTCGGCGGTTAACCGGTTCGGTGGAAAAAACCGGTTTTTTCCAATGAACCGGTTTTTTCCACCAAACCGGTTTTTCCCACCAAACCGGTTTTTTCCAATGAACCGGTTTTTGCTAATGAACGGTTTTTTTAATGAACCGTGTTTAAAAACAAAAAAACGTGGTTTTTTTTTTACAGAACCGGTGTACGTTAACTCAACGCTAGAAACCGTTAAAAAAATGCCAAAAGTACTTTTTAGGCTCAATTTCATTTTAATTAAGTGTACATAAATACAGAAAGAAGATTATTAAATCACATTTCATTAAAAATTACATGACACGTATTTTTTGTTCATACCGATAAATATCAGTTCTTCGGCGCTAGCCGCACGAGACTTGACTCGCCTTCACTTCACCCCCTCCCTTCCCCTGGCCGGACCGAACCGGAACCGTTCAGCTTACTCGAACCGGTTCACAGGTTCAAAACCGGGGTTCCGGTTCATCGGTTCGAAACCGAACGTTCGGTGCAAAACCGGTTTCACAGCTAATCGGTGCACCGGTTTTTTTTAAAATCTAAAACCGAAAAGCCGGTTCAGCAAAAAACCGAACCGCTAAACCGGTTAACCGGAAAACCGCACAGCCCTACCTTTCCGTGCCGCACCCCGCCGCCGCAGCCGCCGCCCTCCTGTGCTCGCCGGTGGAGGTCCTCCTGGCGATGGAGCTCTTCGCGCGGTGCGACTTGTGGGAAGGGGCAGGATGGTGCGGTCGCGATGGCACACTACAGCCCCACAGGTTTTCGGCAGTGTGTGTAGGTCATCCTCCGCGCGCTGGTGTGTTTACCGCGCCGGTGAAAGGGGCTTTGTGGTGGCGGGGCGCGCGGGGCGCGGCGCATGGCATGCCGTGCTGCTGCCGGGAGGGGCCGCCGCCGAGCGTCGCGGAGGAGGAGGAGGGCGACTGCCTGCTGGACCCGGCTGGGCTGCGCGGGGGACGTGCTAGGACTGCCTGATAAGTCTGGTCTGTCTTCCGACAGTGGAGTGAACGTGAACAAGCGGGCTGACTGCAGCTACGCTTGCCTGCGCGGGAAATGAAAATCTTGGAATTCGCGAAAGCGCATCTCGGTTTTGGTTGCGCTGTCCTTTTTTTCACTGTGAAAAATATTTCCGTAGATGTACAATATATTTTGTAATTCACTATGTACAACATATCTCGTACTTATTGTACGACTTTACACGTTACGATTTTGTTGGCTCACCAATCGATTCTGAGTTGATACGCATAGTTATAAAAAATTAACAATATGAATCGTAACTGTACTCTCATGGAAAATTTTCCTGTACCTGTACAAGAATTTCTCACAGTGTTATTTACGTACCGCGCTATGAGAGAGAAAACGACTGCGCTGCTTACTGTGGAAATGCACTCTCGGGTTCAGAGATTTTTGTTTACCGAGTGCCGACCAGGGGAAAGATGCACGGACCGTGCGCGCATAAATGCTGCGAATCAGCCTATATCCAAGTGGCCATCATAGCCTCTTGAAAGCTACGGCGGGTAGGCAAACCCGCAAACTTTTACGCGTTCTCTGAACTGAAACACCCGGTACATTTTTTTATGATGTTGCCTAGCTTAGAAGTGTCGCAACTCTGTGCCACTGTCTTTCTGCCATTTACCCCCCCCCCCCCTTCCCTTCTCCTGTTTTTTTTTTCGTTTAACTCACGTCTACCACCACACCTTGTGCTGTCTTGCTCATCACCCCTACCGATGACGCTCCCCTTCGCCGTCAATCAGGTCGCTGGCAGTAACGACCTTGTTATCGCACTACATTCTCTGGTCGGTCACCGCGGAGCGGCCCTGCGGCGGCCCCTGGCGGCGCGGCCGCGCACTAAACACAGGGCGGCGCGCTGCGAGTCAGGTGGCCGACGCAGATTCACATTAGGGTTCATATTGGCCAGAGTTATGGATTGGCGGAAGCGGCGCAGAGTGCCGGGCCGGCGCGGAGCGCAGTGGAGACTCGGTTGAGACCAGTTGAGACGCTCCGGGCCGGGCGGCCGGGCTTGTCCGCACGGCTGCTAACAGTTGCAGAGTGCTGCTGGCGCACTTCTGCACCTCAAATTTGTCATATCGGGGCGTTCTGCGAGCCACGCCCCTCTGTGTGCCGTTATAGCCGCCACCGGCCCCACTGCCGGCAGTTAAATTCTACTTTATTTTCACCAGGTATTCCAAATAATTGGTATTCGTGTGTTGCCATACGCCTGTCTACTTAAAAAAAAAAAAATTCTTTCATTTTCTCACCTTCTTTTTCAATTCCCCCTTGCTATCGACTATAGAATATTTTCTTCCCCTTTCGCCGTGTGCGCTTGGTAGCCCCTAATTATTGGCCTGTTTTACGACTTCTCTCTGTTCCTTGGCCCTTCTCTTCTCCCTCTCTTTCCCTCTGTCTGATTCCTCTCTCCCCCCCCCCTCTCCCTGGTTCCTCTCGTTCCCCTTTTGCACGGCGCATGGCTGCCGGGCTGCAGTGTTTTACATTCAGGCGAAACTATAGGCTGAGTGAGGCGAGGGCGGCGGAGGGGAAAGAGGGGGGTATATATATTACTTTATTCTTGTTTCCCAGCCAGAGGCAGGTGGCGCCACGGGATGGTGCAGCCGCGGCGACCTCCCATCCCACAGGCGGGAGGTTTGAAATCTCGTGTACCCGGTGATGGATTTCATGCAAGTTTTAATTAGATATTGAGACTCTCCTCGTGTGTGTGTGTGTGTGTGTGTGTGTGTGTGTGTGTGTGTGTGTGCGCGCGCGTGTATGTGTGTGTGCAGGGACGATACCTGCGTGCTGAGCTCTCCGGTTGCGTGTGTTTTTGCTGGAGGGGGTGCGGCGGAGCCGGGTTATGGCTCGGGTTGGTAATGAGATGTGTGCTTTATCGATTTAGCGCAGATTAATTTGGCGCTGCAGGGTTTGCTGCGCCCATATTGTTTTTTTATACGCCTATTATTTTGTAGGCCGCCGGGCCTGGAGGTGGGGTGGAGGTGGAGTGGTGAGGTAGGGCGCCGCCGCCTAGCTGAACCTTGATAGGGACAACGAGTCGGCAACTTGACACGCTCACACCTCCTGTTCGTGTTACTTTATTTTATTTTTCATTTTTTTTAAAATAAAGAATTAATTCACCAAAGATCTGACCAAGGGTCATCAGTCGACCTCAAATGAGGCGGACTTTAAGCGACTTTAAGTCTCTCTCTCAGATCAGTAAAATGTGATTTTAAAGTTAGGGGTTGGGGATGGTGGGGAGTATGTACTTTGCGTACTAGAATGTTACTCGTGTCGGCGCCCGGCTGGGTCGCACAGCCCTTGCCTCGCTGCTGCTGAGCCCGGCCGCCCGTATAGGCAGTCAGTGTGGGGCGCTGAACCCTTCAACCCCGTGGAGGCCTTTGGCAGGGGCGCTGCGGCCTAGCCTGCCCCGCCACGCCCCGCCCCGCCCCGCCCCGCCCCGCCCCGCCAGCTCACCTGCCCGCCCAGTCGTTCGCGCCTGATGCGCGCCCGACGCCGGATTTGGACGCGCAGGATCGTTACGTACCGCCCTTGCGCTCCCGTGTGTGCACGGGGCGGGGCGCCGTGTATCTGACCTGCTCTCGGGGTGGAGATACGTGGGTTCCGCCGCGCCCCGGTGAGGTGATGCGTTGCACCGGGTGCATGCACTCGGGTGCATCAGCACGTGCAGGCGTGGGGGCCGGGGATTAGCCCTAATGCAGCCACTCCCTGGGCGAGTCACCCGCCCTGTCCTGCCCATGTGCATGGACTCTGCTCCGGGCCTCGACCTCGGGCCGGGCCGGGCCGGGCCGGGCGAATGTGGCCTGTGCACTGACTCCCCCGCCCCGCGCCCAGCGCCGCCCGCATATCTACAACACCCTCGGCGGTGTTGTGTTGATGTCTCCATCAAATGCCCGCGCCCTCTATATGACGTGGAGGTTTCGCTCGGCTGCTGATCCTCCGCCGAGGTCGTCGCCGTCGGCACCCTCCCTCCGGGGGGCGGGCGGGGGCGCGGGCGGGGGCGCGGGCGGGCGCACTGCACTCCTGCCCGGCCACCCTGTCCGCTCGGCTCGTTGCTGTGCACCTATCGACATATATATCGCCTCTTTAATGATGGTCGGACAGGTGACATACAAGGACCCGTCTCTGGTCGCCGATAGCTCGCGCTGCTACCTGCTGCCGCCCTTCCCCCGCCCCCTCCCCCGCCCCCTCCCCCGCCCCCTCCCCCTCCCCCGCCCCCTCCCCCGCCCCCGCCCTCACCACCCGCCCCCACCCCCGCCCCCACCCCCGCCCCCGCTACTGCCCGGCTGAGCAAGTCTGCCGAGGGAAAACCCAGTGGCCGGTGGCGCCATGCACACGGCCCATACCCCTCCCGGCCCGGTGCCGGCCGGCGCTCTCGCCCTGCACGAGTAATTAATGCACCGAGTAATGCGGCTCTGAGACTCCCCGGCACCTCTACCCTAGGGTCTATACACTCTAAACTTCTTACCAAGAAACCTCAATGTATTACAAAGGATTTTGTGCTGTCGTAGTATACAAAGAAAAATTCTTTGTAATACAAAGACAGATCTTTGTAATACAAAGAATTTTCTTTTGTAATACAAGGAAATTTCCTGTATCCTACGACAGCTCAAAATTCTTCGTAATACAAGGGGTCTATACAAAGAAATTCTTTGTAAAAAGTTTAGAGTGTACCACTTTGAAAAATTGCGTACGAGGATTATAATCAGTCACGATTATGGTATGATTATCAATGCTTATTTGATTTTATCTTCAACAAATTTACTTATTATTTGCCAGTAATCTCGCAACTTTTGGTGAAATTTGATAAGGCTCCATATTTGTCGAAATTTGTCAATATTTTGAAATGTTACATGAATATGTGATTATCTATAATCATCTCGAGGGTTGTACGAGGATTATGGAAGTGGAAGACCCTTGCCTCTACCTATACCTCCCGCCTCCCCTCAATTTCCATACCAGTTAGAAATACCGAAAATGCAGAAAACGTGACACGGGTACCGACATGAGCTTTACAAACAAGACGTTTTGAAACATTTCGTCTAGAAAAAAAAATTACCATGTGATATTTCTCCTGTTCTTCTAGTTTACGATTCCCTTTGGACGTATTTTTGATCCCCTCGTCGAGAAACGTATATATGAGTCTCGCTCGGCGTGATCGCGGACATCATCTCGTTGACCTCAGGACAGACAGATGAACGGACTATTTTCATTTTTATTCCGTCGTAAAGGAAGCAGCCAGCGCCCTGTCGCCGTGGTGGATATTCGGGTGCCACCGCCCTCGCTCAGTTTTTGATGAAGCTCGTCTGTCTGTCTCGACCCGCCCCGCCCGACTCGTCTCTGGTCAAACGATTCGGGACGGACTGGTGTTTGATTTATTGGTGGTGGTAGCGCGGCTGTGCTGTACGATGCCGTAGGCCGTCGGGCGGGGCGGGGCGGGGCGGGGCGGGGCGTCCGAGGGTGCGAGCGTATTTGTGTTACGTAACGCGTCACGTTTAGCGCTGGCGTTACGGTGCTGTACTCGGCCTCCTTGAACGTGACGCGCGGGAGTCGGCGTGCGCGCGCATGTACTCCATGGGGATGCGGTGATCAACAGCACACTGATCATATAAAAGTGTTAAACCGGCGTGCACCTTGAGGTGTGTAACATTGTGTTGCACACTTTCATGTGTTGACTCGAAATCGGCGGCACACTTAAAAGTGTTGAACAGCAAATTTCAACACTTTATGGTGTCCAAACTTACACGTTTAACCCTCCGGTTAAAGTGTTCAAATATACTGTTTAGCGCTTTTTAGGATGTAAATTTCCAGTCAAAACACCTCAAAGTGTGCACCGTAGTGTTCAACACTTTACAGTTGAACACTGGTTCGGTGTGGCGGCCACACGGTGGCCCTGCCCAGATCATCTGCTGCGTAGGGGTGGTCTAGTCTGACGCTTATCCATTCAGGACGGACGGTACATTATCTACACTGTTGGAAAATACCACGGTAAATGCCTACGGTACGCACCGTAAATTTGTTACCTGGTCCCGGACCGTAATTTTTGACTACGGTCTGAATTTTACGGTACACACCGTAGCCTGCAAATATGTTGGGGAATTTCAATGGAGCACATTCCATCCACAATGAAGTACAGTCCGTACCGTAAGGATACGTTACGGTCTGACCGTACACAAAAACTACGGTACGGACCGTAGGCATACCGTAATTCCCTACGGTATTTTTAACAGTGTACCTCACGCTGCCTTGCAGTCGAAAAAAGTGCTTACCTGTCTGGTTCAATTCATTGAGATGCTCAACTATGTACAAATTGCTTGAGTCTTTCTCGAGCCGAAATATGTTGTTGTGGCGGTAGTGTTGTTGGTTGTGGCTCGGTTCATTCCGACTGTCAATGAATTCATCCAACGCTCGATGCCCCTCACCAGTGTTGCCAGAAAAGTAGCCAAAACCTGCCCGACACACAGCTGTGTGGAGCGGGCGGTATTCGCGCCTGCCTACTAGGCAACAACTACACTCGTGTGCTGGGGAATGGCGTAGTAGGCAGGCGTGAATACCGCCCGCCGCTCTATAGAGCTGTGTGTTGGGCGGGTTTTGCCTACTTTTCTGGGCCCCTTAGCAGGTGCGGGGATACCTGCCAGGGCTGCAGCTGGGCTGGAGCCCAAGGCGCCTCACTGGCGAACGAGGTAGGCAGACCTGCAACACAGCTGTCGAGCATTTTAAAGACATGCGCCCGCGGCACATGATGAGCCTTTCATGTAGGAATCGACAATTATTGAGCACCCTGTCGAATATTTGTTACACCGTGAGAAATACCCTCGTAAATTTACAATGACATTTGTTGTAGTTTTGATTTACTTTGATATAAATCTACGACTGCCCATTCTTGCTCGACGATCAATTCCAGGTCGATGGGAAGTGCTTGTGTAAAAATTTCAGTCCCAGACATTTTACGACTCACATCATTAAACAAACCTATTCGACTAGTGTTCAGTGTTCCAGTTGCACACGTGGAATAACAGTTGTGCGCTCATGACACATCCCCTTCGCGCTCCCCTCCCCTCGCGCGCCACGCCCCGCCCCCGCCTCGGATTGGCTGGCCCATAGAAAGGGCATCGCGGTGGGTGGGGCGGGGCTGGGCGGGCTGCCTAGGCCGCCGCGGGGCCAGGCGCAGCCCTGCCCCCCCCCCCCCTTTCCCCGCTTTCGATCTAGATTTCGTGTTTATTCTCCGCTGTTTTACGCCCCTCCCGCTCGCTTCCCCTCCTCCGCCCGTGCACTCTCGCTGCTCCCGCTCCCCCCGCGCGGGTGGCCGGGCCGGCTCGGGGGCCTCTTTAGGTGTTCCACGCCCGTGCCTCGTCATATTGAAATGAGTCCCCCCCCCCTCCCCTCCCCTCCCCTCCACTCCCCTCCCCTCCCCTCCCCTCCCTTTCCCTCCCCTTCCCTCCACTCCCCGGACCCTCTTGCTTCCGCCGCACACACTCGCCTTCCGTATTATTGGTCTGTGACCCTCCCCCTCCTCCCTCCCCCTTGTACTAGCCGAAGTTCATGACATAAAATATGCAAATGTATGACCAGGCACGGACTCTGTGCGAATCGAGCGCGGCGGCGGCGGCGCAGCGTGTTCGTCTCGTTTACTCGCCCCTTTTAGCTCCGTTTGTTCCTCCCTCTCCCTCTCCACTGCCCCCCCCCCCTCCCACCTTCCCTCCCCCAGACGGTGCACAACATTTTATGACGGTCGACGTTATAGTTGTGGCACATTCTCATACGACGGTCGCAAACACGCACAAATATGCATACATCTGCATCGGCACACCACCGGGCAGCGGGCAGGGCTGGCTGCAGGGCACTCGGCTGGCCCGGACGTCATATAAAGCGTAGGGGCAGGGCCCGCAGGGGCCCGGGACCCGCAGAACCTGCTTATGTTGGCGTTTGCCCCCTCCCCCTCCATTTTTGGCGGGATTTCTAAGGTTTCCTTCTGTTAGAAAAAATCGTCGTGTTCATGGAAAATGTAATAGAAATGTATAACAGCTTTCTCAACAGGCCGTCCGTCAGTGGCTGTTTTTTCTTTATTTATTTATTTTTTCCCTCTCTTCCCTCATCCTCCTCCACAGTTTGCCCTCCTTTTTGCCACTCGACTTTGGCACACTGGGCTCGTTTCCTCTCCAGTTCTCCCTCCCTCACCCTCCCCTCCCCTCCCTTATTCTCCCCTTTCGACACTTTCCGCGGACGCGCGCGCCTCCCCCCGCGCGGATCGGGCCGGCTTTTTCGCAATATGTCGACGCCATTTTGTCATAAAAAGTGAGTAAAAAGAGGTTTGGCGCTGGCCGGTGCTTTTGTGCGCGTCGAGCTAGGCGTGCGCTTCCAGGCGCTTTAGTCTAATTGGCGACGGGCCGGGCCGGCTGGGCTGCCTGCGGAAGTGCGCCTCTCCTCCTCTCCCTTTCTCTTATTTGCGCACCTCTCTCTCTCTCTCTCTCTCTCTCTCTCTCTCTCTCTCTCTCTCTCTCTCTCTCTCTCCCGCCACCTCGTGTTTCGTTCTTTTGACAGTGGTTTTTCGAACGTTGCGTCGCAATCATTGTTTGCGACGCTCACTTGCCCTCCAGAATACAAACTGGTTGTGCAAATACAAAGGCGGATCTGGTGAGGTGTGCAAACTCTTAGAGCGGGCCCGGCCAGTGCCGGGATGAGAATAGGAAAAAAAAAAGTCGTTGGAAAGTTGGAGCGTATTGTGTATCTGCGCTAATTTTAGTACTTTAGCTTCACAGGAAAACCAATTAGGAGAAGTGTATGAATTTTACGCTTTTTGCGATGTTTGAATTTTTATCTGCACACCTAAAGTACCAAAGGTGTTACCCACCCCCCCAACCATCTTCCTCTTCGCCCTCCAAACAAAAATTGAAATTAGATCGCACGCTTGGCGGAGCAGGTTTATGCATGGAAATTCACACGCCCCTCTAGTGTGCACATATGTTTTTATTTTGCAGTTTTTCATTAAGTTAAATGCGTGTCAGACGGCGTGGTTTTGTGGATACCGTTCTATGCACCGGAGGGCTGGATGTGTTGGCTGAAAAGATCACCTAGGATGTGTTAAAATCGACTGACTATCGGGGGAATCGTATGCCAGGCCGCGCGGCTCGGGCCAGCCGGGCCAGCCCGAGGGCTGGGCTCCCTTTGTCGGCCGCCCGGCGGGGGCGTGCTCGCGGCCGCAGTGCAGGGAACGCCCACTTTTATGATCTTCGTGTATAAGAAAAAAAGGGGGGAATACTGCAATGTGTTTGTTGATTATGCTGACCCCACAAACTTCGGAATTACGACCCCTGGCTTTTATTTTTCGCTGTAGGAGTCTGGCTTGTTTGGACGGAAAGGGGTAGTGGTGATTGGCAGAGAAGCTGATGTAAGTGACAATGGGAGGAATGGTGGACATCGTAAAAAAATTTTCCGCTGTACATGGTTCTACGCGCGTGTCGCGTTTTGCTGTTTATTTATCCGCCTGATGTAATTTATCAATTCCGCCCTGTGGTTGACATCAGGTGGGAAGGGTTGGAGAGCTGGGTCCCCAATTGACTTGTTCTTGGCACGCAAAAGCTACTGCGTGGCGGGGCGTGGCGGGGTGTGGCGGGGCGTGGCGGGGCGTGGCGGTGATATAGAACACGTGTCGGGAGTTGGCTCCTGCCGTGCCGTGCCAGGCGCCAGGCGGGGCCCTTAGTCCTCATTTGCTTTTGCTCGCGCGCGTCTCATTGGGGATCAATTGTGTTGGAGGGGGGGGGGGGGAGAGCAGGAGCGGGGAGGAAGGTGTGCCAGAAGAAGACAAGCCACTTTTCACATCTCGTAGGTGTAAAAACCAACTATTTTGCAAATTAACAAATATGTAATTTTGTGAAACGAGCTCTCCGTTAAATAACGAGTAAGTTTTCTTGGGCTTTTGTTCTGTTTTTTATTTCTCTTTTTTTTCCCCTACTCTCATTCTCATTTGCGAGGGTACACAGGAGTACGGAGTCGGAGTACGCGGAGTACAGTCGGAGAACACAGCGTACTGCATGTCGAAGTACGCGCGGAGTACACCTAGAGTATTGCCGGAGTACAAGTAGAGTACGCGGAGTACTTGGGTTCAGAACAGGCTGAGTACACCCGGACTACGTCATTTGTGGACTGGTTCTCTCAAGTCAAGTTCGGTCGTCCACCCCTTGCTTATTTGCCACAGTATTCTAGTATTACTTACCAAACTTTATCACGACTGCTCTCGAATTTCCCCAAGGGTGTTCATCAACGTATCTCAAAGTATAACTATTCTGTACATTAAACTTTTCAATTTTCTTATCAGCAAATTTTTGCATGTGCAAAAGCTACTGAGTACTCCGATCTTTCTGTCCTCGACTTAGACGTGTCCAATATCATTGATGCGATAATTTTTTGTAATTTTATTTTTATCTATGACATTTTTCCTATTGCCGCTTCCGTTCGTCTTTTGTCTTTGGTGGCACACCCGGGGCGTAAATCTTGGCAGCGCCGTTACGGGAGGGAGTGTGTGGTACAGTTTATTACGCGGAGTGGTGCTGGCCTGGGCGTGTTTCATACACACATCCGCTGCCATCTTCTCTCGGGATGGCCCTGTCCCACCTACTCTCTCTCTCTCTCTCTCTCTCTCTCTCTCTCTCTCTCTCTCTCTCTCTCTCTCTCTAAATTACAAAAAAAAAAAGAGCCAAATAAGAGCAATTTTGAATCTGCCACAGAGACATACTTAGCTGCAGAGAACTCTTTTCAATAAATTAAAAATAAACAATTTTCAATAAATTCAGATTTTTATCATCATCAAACAAGGCAAAATACCTTTTTTAAAACCACAAAAAAATATACTATCCATCTCTCAAAATGAAATATTTCATAAAGGGCCTGTATTTTATAATAAACTTCCTGATAATTTTAAATAACTCAATTATGTACAATTTAATATAAAACTAAAACATGTTTTAATTCAAAGCTCTTTTTACACACGGCAAAAACGAGCCCTGGGTTTCCCAGGGGAATTTGCACATTCCCAGGAGGTATCATCTTTCCCAGGGGATGTCCTGGGTTTTCCAGGAAAAACTCCTGGGAAAAGCTGCTTTTTTCCAGGACATCCACTGGGATTCCAACTCTCCTGGGAATCCCAGGACTCGTTTTTACCGTGCAATGTTCACGATTTTATCGACCATGGTTTCTAAACCCTGTATGTTCTGTCCATACTGCAAATTGTAGTTCAGTGGCAATAAAAATCAGATCAAATATAAAAAATCTCTCTCTCTCTCTCTCTCTCTCTCTCTCTCTCTCTCTCTCTCTCTCTCTCTCTCTCTCTCTCACTCTCACTCTCACTCTCACTCTCACTCTCACTCTCACTCTCACTCTCTCTCTCTCTCTCTCTCTCTCTCTCTCTCTCTCTCTCTCTCTCTCTCTCTCTCTCGGGGGACTGATCGGAATGACGTTCTAGGAGCCGTCCCAATTTCTTGGCTGGCGTTGTGCAATACTTTTCCCCTCTTCCGATTGTTCCTATATTTAATGCCAGTTGGCGCGCCGCCAGCTCGCGTACCCGTCTGTCCGCGGCGGGGCGGGGCGGGGCGGGGCGGGGCGGGGCGGCGGCCGTGGCAGCGCGCGACATCCTGCGGTAGTCAATCAGATTCATTAATCAGTGTGATTCACGTTGGAGTGGTGTTGGGCGGGGAAGTCCCACGTTGGCTACCTCTACTGCTGCCCCTCCGACTCCATTCATTGGTGCAATACGCCTGCACGACGCTGCCGCGTATGACAATGTAATGGGTGCTGTGCGCGCTGCAAAGGGCTGCCGTCTGCGTCCGAAGGAGACAGAGACAGAAAGAAACTACTGAGAGAGAGAGAGAGAGAGAGAGAGAGAGAGAGAGAGAGAGAGAGAGAGAGAGAGAGAGAGAGAGAGAGAGAGAAGGGGACAGTCCGGGCCGGCGGCCGTGGGTGTGAGAGGGAGAGAGAGGTAGGGGCCTTGCTCACGTGACCTGGGCCGGCCGGCCGTGTGGCTTCCCTCGTTAATGGGCCAATAAATCAGCCCCCGGTTGAGTTTGCAGTCCATTGTGATCCGCGCTGCGCCGCGGCGGCCGGCCCGTCCGGGGCTGTGCAACTTTTAATGGAGCGGAGCGTGACGAGAAATTTCGCGAGGTAGTAGTAGTAGTAGTCAGTGAGGACAGCGGGGTGAATGGCTGGGGCGCCGCGCGGGGGGGAGGGGCTGGGCTGGGCGAGGCGAGGCACCTGGACCGTTCTGCTCATCGAAACTTGATACGCTACTATCTGGTTGTCAGGGGCGCACGAGGTCCAGGAGGACTTGATTTTCTTAATCGAGCATACTCTATTTTTCTTCGTGGCTGCTGGATACACAGAGGCTGGTTTTGCGATACTTTTAACCAAAAACCATGTGATAACTGGTGTTTTGCGATTCCCACGCTAGAGGGCATGATAACCAAAGAACGTGTGATAAAAGTATCAGGATGGACGCAATTTCAAAATTACTGTAATACATTATTTAAAATTTATTTTCTTCCTATTTTCTTTTTATTATTGCGTAGCGCTTCCACGTGCGTGTTTCGCGGTTGCACTTATTGAAATGACAGTGACCCCCACCGCTGCTGGGGGCGTTATGTATTGTGAGCGCTACCGGGTGGAGCCCTCCCCGCCCCGCCCCGCCCCGCCCCGCCCCGCCCCGCCACGGCGCGTCCGCGCTCCGACCGCAGTAAGCCCTCAATGCATTCACTTACCCGCGCCCCTCCACACACCCGCCCCTCCGCAAGCCATTCGGCAACTCTTCCGCTCACACACACACACACGCACGCACACACGCAGATGTCCTCGTTTTACCACTTTGCGCTGAGGTGGAGGGGGGGGGGGGGGGGGGGGGGGGGTCGGTTGGCGACACTGTCTCGCCCCCGACACCAACCGCGTCGCTCCGCCGCACGGCCGTCAACGTCTCGCTTTCGGCATTGGAACCACAAAACTCAATTTTCGTCCCGTTGTGGTGGTAGCACATCAAGCCTTGTCGCCGCGCGGCTCGCTTCTGCTGCTCAATATAATGGAAATACACTGCGGCGGTCTGGGTACTTCCTCCCAAAGAGCTTTGGTTTACGTCCGCATTAAAACATAGGAGGTCCCTGCTGGGGGTCATGTCCTGCTCCAGGCCCGCACGGTAGCGGCGGGGGCTGCGGCGGCGCTGCGAAGCACATGACTGTAAACTGGGTCGACCCGCCTCCGCCGCGCCCCAGGTGTTGGCGGCGATGTGATGGGCGACGTGTTGCCGGCGACGCCGTTTAATTAGGATAAAAATTTACGACTGACCTTTTTTATTAAATTGAAATTACACGCATTTGGGACCCGCGGCGCGACTGCGGGGGGTGCGGTGTGCGCCCTGCTTGCAGCCCCCTATACCGTTTTTCAACGGGGGCGCGTCCGTGCCGGCACCTTCAACTCCGCAAAGTGGCGTTATAACGGCAACAGTCGCTCACTCAAATTCCTTCTTATTCTGTAAGGATTACGGATCGTTTATGAATTACACTGCAGAAGCGGAGGACGGGGAGTAGTATGGCTGAGCCTTACTACTGGGTGGGTGGGGTGGGTGAAGGGTTTACAAATATTAAGTGTATTTTTATTAGTCGTAGAACCACCTCCCGTAAGTGTATTAAAAAACTTAATATTTGTATAGTAAGGGGTAAAAATGCATGAAGGTCTCTGAGCACTGAAAAAGGTCCTGAAACTATGAAGGATCCTTAATATTTTTACCTCTCCCTCCTTTGGGGCACTCAGAATACGAACGAACAATCCCTTAATACTGTGTAGTTTTTGCCACTGCGTGTTGTTTGGACTTCTAATTTTTCGTCTTTGGCCCGGGCACAGCAATTATGTATTCTGGACAGCTTTGAGGAATTTATTTGGCAAATTTGAGGATGAACCCGTCCGCCGAGCGGGCCCTGTGGCGCTTTTTCCGCGCCCTGATACACATTCGCTAATTGCGCGGCGGGCTGCGTCCGAGGCGCGGGCGGGTCAGTGTCAGTGCAGGCATTCGGGTCGGAGCGAGTCAGGGTGCCGACTTGTCGGTTCGAACGCGACCCACTCACATGCGTGGTGTTTCCGAGAACGGCCCCGCCATGCCACGCCGCGCCACAGCTTTTGTTGGCCCTGGCCGGCGGGGCGGGGCGGGGCGGGGCGCGCAAAAGTTAAGGGCACTGCCTTTTACGGCCCGTATTAATACCACAAGATTACTACCTATATGGCCCGGGCCGACGCTGGCTGCTTGCCGAAAAGCTAAAGGGCCTAAATGCGGTGAGGGCTGCGGACTGGAACGAGCGACCTTATGCGACGTTATGATATGCCTGGTGTTTATGGTGCGGCCGCCATGGCTGGGATTGGCGGCGGGGCGGGGCGGGGCGGGGCGGGGCGGGGCGGGGCGGGATGTTCGCCTCGGGCCGCCGCTGCTGCTGCTGGCAGCCCCAATCGAGTGTTGCGGGTACGATATATGTAGTCTGCGGACCCGGTGGTGAGAGGACTCATGAGAGTTGCCCATATGAAGGACGACCGATGTCGGCGGCGTTATCAGGAGCTGTCGAGTACCGCCTGTCGGTACTCTTCGAGTGCGTGCCGTGCCTCTCCGTGCCGTGTCGCCACCATCCACTACCTCCTCCTCCTCCTCCGCGCTCGTCCCCTTTACGGCTTCAGGTTGGCTCGACGCGTCCTAACGCCGTCCTCATATCCGAAACAGTCGTCGAGGAAATAGTCCTATCTCCACAGTTATTAGAACTCTACGACAACGGCGGGTATCACTGAACTTTATTTTTCGTAACATGTTCTTTCCTAATATTCCAGGGTTCGGCCTTCACTTTCTCCCGCGATAATTTTTGCCTCTGTCGATAATCTTTTGCGCGCAGATGTAAAATAAGAAAGCGATGCTGAGCGCGGGGGAATTGCAAGATAGAGGACTCTTTCGAACAGATAGGACTCAGTCGTTCGCGGTATCGCGTCGTAGTACTGTGTAGAACGCAGTGCCGGCCGATCTCATTGTATGGTGACTCGCGGCGCAGCAGACCGCGACCGCTCGGAGAACAAATGGTGCCTTCCCCCCCCCCCCCCTTATCCTCCCCGGCCGGTGCCGCGGTCTCACTGCGGGCGTAACTCCTGCTCAATACAAAATGACATGTACGCTGCCGGATGTATCTGAGGACGTAGTGCTATTCTTTGTGCAGCCCGTCCGCCTTGTCGCAATGACTCTCACTGAAAACATGGCGTCCTGGTTTCCAAGCAGTTTTGGAAAAAACAAGCAGCTCTTGTGGAGAAAATACTTAAGGGTTCCGAGGCTGCTTGAAAACCAAGACGAAGTTTTTTCCGTGAGCTGGCCGAGAGAGGGAGGTTCATTTAGAAAACCAGTGTCCGGGCCCCAAAAAACTCACTCAAAAAATAAAAATATTCTTTTAAAAAATCTTAATACATTCAAGAATAAATTGATAAAAATGTCCGAAAAATCGAGAACAAATGAATTAAAGGCTGAAAACAAATTGCAAAAAGTCAGAGGAAGTCTTTTGAAGAAGAATCTTTTAAAAGATCAAAATTTATCAAAAAGTGACAGAAAAATTTGAAGGAAAAAAAATCAAAAGAATCAAGAGTCTAAAATAAATGTCATTATCTTGTATGAGTAATTCCCCCCTCGACTCTGTCTCAAACTCTGTTCGACGGAGGCGCGAGTTGGGCGGCGCTTGTCCCGAATCTAAATGGCCGGGGGAGGGGGGGGGGGGGTGGCGTAGTGGGGCGTGGCGCATGCGTAGTGCCTTGCAATGTGGGCGATGTAGAGGAGGAGCACGCAGGTGGGAGGGAGGGAGGCGGGGGGAAATTCCAGTGATTTGATCGCAGCTCTTGGGGGGGGGGGGGGGGCCGAGCCGATGTGCGTTCTCTTTATGGACTGTGCCGATGATTACCTTCGGTAAGAAAGTAGCGGGCTGGGGCGGGGGGGGGGGGATGTGGGGGAGGGGGAGGGGAAAGGCTGATGGGAGAGCGAGGCTGACATGTAGTGAGACGGCCTTGTTGCCTGTTGCACGGCCTGATAGTGCCCGCCCAGCCGGCCCGGCCCAGCGTGCGAGTGAGGGAGAGAGACAGAAGGGCCCCAGGAAGGGCGGGTAGTTATCGTTGAGCGCTTTGATATGTAATTTCCCCACTAGCATATCCGGATTCTGCGTCTCTGTGAGTGTGCGTTGTATGTGTACATGTACTGGCAAAAGAAAGGCAGGACATGGCACTTTTTCAAGAGTGCTAAGGAAATTCTGCGTGTAACTAAGTGTGTCTGTTAAGACACCAAAGCGCCTGCCAGGGGGAATTCACTTTCGTAATACACTGTACATCTGATCCATGTATTACGTGGTAATAACCGTAATGTAATACCGAAAAACACAAAAATATTCCCTTAAGTGATCAAAGGTCGTGTGTAATACTGCTGTAATACCGTGTAACACCGAGTAGTCTGTACAAAATTTTCCAATGTGCATAGCCCCTCGAGCGCCGGTTAGGAAATTTTCGTGCCTTTCGGACATTTATTGTCTCCTTAAGGGCATAAATGCCTTCACGCCTTTCAAGGGTACCATGTCCTTTACCTATGTTTTTTTTTTCCCCCAGTGTGTGCATGTATGTGTGTGTTGTTATTTTTCTTTTCCCGGTAGGTGAATACGGACCGCGCGCAGGGGGGTGGTGGGGGCGAGCACGAGTGCCGCGCTGCGGTCAGAGTCTTTCTAGGCCCGTGAAAGTACGAGCGTAATTGTTGTGTTGATTTGCAATGGTAATGGCCTGAGCCGTCGGGGGACACCGAGTGTCGCTGTTATTAATGTTTTACGCACAAGAGTCTCCGAGGTGCGGGCTGCGGCCGCGCCCCGCCGCGCCCCGCCTGGTGGCGGATTGTAATCCTTCATATTGATTGTTTCAGGTAAGCTTTCGAGCTTCAGAAGCCTCAGAAGGACGTTGGTGGTCAGGGGATATGTACGGCAGCGGAGGGACGGTGAGTCATCTTCTTTCTTACGCCTTTTATTTTTCCTGTAGATTTAGATTTTGATTCTGTAAAAGCGCTTTTCAGCCACGCGTTGGTAGGGAAAAAAAAAGAAACGCGTCTTGGTTCCGCGAGGCGTGTGTAACCGGCGAGGAGCCTGCGAGAGTGGCGTGTGTGTGTCTGACTGGGTGCTTTGTATAAAATTGACACCTCTTCGTTAACGAGGCGAGCGGGCCTGGCCAGGCCTGGCTGGGCCGGGCAGGGGCCGCGGCGGCCCGACCCGTATCAACGAGTGGATTATGTGCTCGCCAGGAGTATATTATCACTTCGGCTGCGCCGTGACCCAAGCGCCTTCTCACACATGGCCGCCTTACCGTGGAAACAAATGGGAAAAGAACTCCGAAATGCCTTACTTTTGAATTTCTGAGCTTCTCACTTAACGTCGACGGTGGTGAGGGGAAAATATGCTCGAACTTTAGTGGGTCATCGTCTGAACTTCTGGAAACTCCGATAAAAAAAAACTTTATTTGAACTTCTACGAATTGTCACCAACTTTTTTCGAGTTCTATGTGTGTACCTCAGGCGTGCCATTAGGGAGGGAGCTTCCGTAGAAGCCAAGGAACTTCCAAAAATGCCCCCGGTTTTTCAATTCCTTCAAATTGTCATATGACCGGTATCTTTTAGTGCCTCTTCAGCTATGGGGAGTGAGGTTGTCTTGTCTTGTTCTCTGCCCCCGTTCCCCGGAACGGAGCCTTGCCGGCGTGTCCACGCACTTTGCATGCCCCCTCCAGGTCCGGGTAGTCGCCGCTGACGCGCGCTGACGTGTCTCCTGCTCTTGTGGATCTCGGCCCGCGGCCTTCCCTGCGCCCGGTCCCCGGTCCGGCCCGGCCCGCTCCTTTGCGTCACGGCTTTTGACCCTCTCGATAAAGCTTCCCCGTCGCGTCGCGCTCGATGATCAATTTGCGTATGTGCCGGGGCGCCCTGTGTGTTGGTAATAGCGAGTGTGATCAGATGATCGCGCACACGTCAATCAGTCAGTCGTCGATCAATCAATCAATCACTCTGCTCAACTACCAGCGTGGGCCCGGGGCTGTGCGGCTGGCGCCCTGCTGACGTTGATAAATCGATGGTATTGTTGTGATTACCTGGTTCAATCGGCTTTGATCTCCGATCGTCATCACCGCAGTAGGTAGCTGTATTGTTCACGAACCACGTAACAACACTCCCTCCTCCGCGGCTGACTCACCGAGTGTCTCTCTCTCTCTCTCTCTCTCTCTCTCTCTCTCTCTCTCTCTCTCTCTCTCTCTCTCTCTCTCTCTCTCTCTCTCTCTCTCTCTAGGTTGTCGCGCTTGTTTTTCAGGTGGGCGGTTTCCCCCGTTCGCAGTGTGCCGCCTCGAGTGCCTCGCCGCTCTGTACATATCGCGTTTCAGCTTCAGCCCCACGCCGGCGCTCAGGCAACCCGTCTCGGATCGATCGGCCCCCGCCTGCCCCGCCTACGTCGTAGCTCAGGTGTGAGCCTGCCATTCCCTCCTCGCTGTACGCGCGCTGTACACATCCAACGCGAATTGTGTATAACAAGTTTATAAGCCTACCTGCTTCTCCTTTGACTCGCTTCTCTTCAGCGGCCGGACGCTGCACTACTATATTTGCGAGGGGCAAACAACTCTGAAATTTTTGTACACGTCGAATTTCAGAAAGAAAAAAAAATCAGTAAAAATTAGAAATTCGAGAGGAAAAATCTGGAAAATTCAGAAAAATTCAGGAAAAAGTAGGAAAATCCTCAAAAATCAGTAAATTCACAGAATTCAAAAGAAACTCAAAGAAAAATTCACCAATAAAAATGTACACCATAAAATTCAGAGTTGTTGTTCCTCCCTTCGACAATACGTCGTTTACCCAAGTTGTCTTTTGCAGTTGACAGAAAATTGGTCATGTTTTGAGCTGTTATCTGAGCGGTGTGGCGTCATGCCCCAGCGTGCCCCCCCGCCCCTCCACGGCCCGCTCTGCTGTGCACTCTCTCGGCGCTAATTCTATTACCGGTGTTGGATGCACTGGTCGCTGGCGCGGCCGCGACGGTCGAGTCGGTGGTGACTGCTGGTTTGGTCGGTGCGTCGCGCTATTAATGTATGTGTGCGCGGATTCTATTTTGTGCCCTGAGAAGTTTTACGTATTGAGGACTTTGAGCTTGGCCGTTTTCAACTTGCGCGCGCGCGCGCGCGCACACACACACACACACACACACACACACACACACACACACACACAAACCCACACACTCACACATTACTCATAAACTATCACAGACACACACATACACAACACGGGAGCGGGCAGCCCTAGGGCCTATCGTGTGGGACTCAGTGGGCCTAGACGTGTGTATAGCCGACGTCGCGTGAGAACACATCGGTTTGGCTTCCGAGAAAGTAGGATTGTGCATGCTCCAGTGTCAATGCAGGTTTGTTAGTATGTGGTGTGTGTGTGTGTGTGTGTGTGTGTGTGTGTTTGTAAATTGCGTTTATTAACATTCTCTCGCACTTAGCCCCAAGGGTATTGTGAAGGTCTTTGACCTAGCTTGACCAGGCGGAGGGCCGCATGCGGCCGCCAAGTGACGTTGAGGTCGCGTACTCAAGTTTTGGTCCATCCCTCGCTCTCTTTCGCTACCCTTCTGTCTCTCCCTCTCGCTGTCAATTTCTCTCCCCCCCCCCTCCCACGCCCCTTTTCCTTTCCATGTGAGAGCGAACCGCCCCTTTGCGAGGCGGAAGCCAGGTAAACGACTCTTGGTAAAGAGCGTTTTCATAAGTGGGCACTATTTTTGCAGTGTCGCCTACGTGCGCATCGCTCACACACTGCGCGCGTTGCGAAATGTCGCGTCTGGCGCTAAATCCACAGACGGGTTGCATTACACCCGTCTGATCGGGACGGGCCTAAGGGACTTTCCCCCGGAGAGCGGCAGGGCGGTGGGGGTATTCGTCATTCGTCGCGGTCGCGACTCGGGTGCGCGGCGTGGCGAAGGTGACAGCAGCCGCGCTTGTGCGTGTGTCTGTGTGTGTGTGTGCGCGTTAGAAAATGAGAGAGAGAGAGAGAGAGAGTGAGAGAGAGAGGGAGGGAGAGAGGTAGCGAGCGGTGCGCGGTGGCACACTTGCGGGCTGCAGTAATGAGATCCAGTTATGCTCTGCGTCGTTGTCGGCCGCGTTGGTGGGCTGTTCGATATCCTGCCAAGGGAACTGGTGGAATAAACCTTGCGGTGGTCCGGGTGGAAGGGGGAGGGGGAGGGACGAATCGTTGAGACAGCAAGGTGAGCGACGGTAATTGTAGGCATGAAGAGCATGTCGGCGACACTAGGCCGACACTCATGAGACGGATTGTTCTTATCATCCGGCGGGCGGAGCGAGGGAGACATCAATGCTGGGCGCATGGCGTGGAGAGAGAGAGAGAGAGAGAGAGAGAGAGAGAGAGAGAGAGAGAGAGAGAGAGAGAGAGAGAGAGAGAGAGAGAGAGAGAGACGGGGGTAGGAACCTGCGCGACCGGCTGAGACGGGTAGAGTAGAGACGCCGTTTCATAAAGTAATCGAGGTAAAGTTGTGGGGCAAAAACGGTGGCCTTGTTTCTATATTTCTTGTAGGGGCCGCCTGCCGCCTCCCTCACGGGCCGGGCCAGTGCATGCCACTGCAGTGGCGCGCTGCTGTTCTCGGAAGGGATTGGTGACGTCCCGTTACGGCGGGCCGGGGTGGGGCGGGGCGGGGCGGGCGAGCCAGCGGCGTGTGCGGCCGCCCCGCCCCGCCCGGGGAATCAGGATGATAGCCACGAGCCCTTCTCTTTATCTCCCGTCTGGCATCAACAGTGTCTTGCTATTGCAAGTAACAGAACAGCTACGTGGCAATTTTACTTGTTTTTCTGCGCGTAAATTAAAAAGAGCTAACTTGGCGAGAAGAGATAGGGACGTGCATTGTGCATCTTCTGGTGTTTAAGTTTTTGATAACCAGAGCTTTCATGAAAGAGGATGTCTCAAACGTTTGTAAAAAATAAGAAGAATGCTAACAAGCCCCATTGAAATTGTGGCCGCATCAAATTTTATTGATAGGCCTGTTTCCCAGCCTGTCATGGTGTCACTTCTTTCTTTTTCATTATTTCTTTTTTTGCGGACTCCTGTCATAGATATCCATTTCCGGCAGGGCTGTCTCGAGGGAGGCCCGTAGGGGGTGGGAGCCCCCCCGCCCCCCCTCCGCCCCCCCTCCGCCCCCCCTCTCCGCCCCCTCCCCCCCGGCCATGCTGCTCGCCGCATTCCCCGAAGTAGTGACTCGGGCAGCGATCTGGACAAAACAATGTCGAATACAATGATAGGGATTCACGGGATCGCTGGAAGGGGGTGAGCGTGTTTCTTTCTGCTGCGATATCATGCACTGTGAGAAAAGAAATCAAAGCTGCCCCCACGGTTTTTCAGTGTATGGGAAGTTTTGACAGTGGCGGTTTTAAGTCCGTCTGAAAGGGGAAGCACTTCAGGTTGCCTACATACAGGAGTTTTGTCGTGCAATTTGCCTACTTTCCAGGCGGCTATCTAGGGCCGATGGGGGGGGGGGGACATTACCCCCAGTTCTCCCCCCCCTAAAACCGCCACCGAGTTTTGAGGCATGTCAGGTTCGAAATGGGTGCGCATTCAAAGGGTTCTCGGGGTCCTGCCTCCGCTGCGACCTTGGAGGTGAGCAGTGTGCAGGCGACCAGGGCATCATGTTTAGAATCATCATGTTTTTATTTGTCTTCTTCTTCTTCTTCTTCTTCTTCTTCTTCTTCTTCTTCTTCTTCCTTCTCTTTTTCCCTCTCCTTGCTCACTGTGAAACCAAGTGTGGAACTACTAAACACTTGTAAGTGTGCTAATCCCAGTTTTACATGTACAAGTGTTCAGCCCAGAGTAGAGCAATTGCGAGTGTTTAACGCGGTAATTTTACACTTGCACACTTGGAAGTGTTCAACAAGGAAAGTGTTGTCCGGTGCAGTTAAACACTTGCAAGTGCACAACTGCCATGTCGAACACTAATAAGTGCACAGCAGTGCAGTTGAGTTGAACACTTTTACCCGATAAACATGGAGCTGCACACTTACAGGTGATGAACAGTTGCACACTTGGTTTTACAGTGCTGCTGCACTGCGTGGGCCGATCAGCTCTTTTGACTCTGCGTTCACCGCGCTCTGCTTACGCCCGCGCATATGAGCCGAATAATTCCCAGATACGTAGTGCAAATGTTGACTGTGCAACCCTTGAGGCCGGCCTGCGAGCGTCGATAAGCGGTCCAGAGTCCAGCATCGCGGCACATCGAGCCGGCAGCACATTATCTCGGGAGATAAGAATTAGCGCGGATTGGGGGGCGGCGGGTCATCCCTCTCTCGCAGCATCCCTGCCGTCTGATTCCGAAGATCGCTCTCCCTCTCACTCATGGGGCCCTGCCACCCCCGACATAGTGCGCTCCCATTGGTGCGACAAGGACGGAGGTACGCGAGCGATCTTCTGAATCAGACGGCTGGTCCGCGCGGGGCAGGACGCGCTGCGCGGCGCTGCTGCTTGCAGTCGGCTTGTTCACGAAGAGCGCTCTCCTCGCTCTGTCTCTCTCGCACCTATACGGTGAAGGCCATGGGTGCGAGAGAGACAGGGCGAGGAGAGCGCTCTTGGGAAGAAGTCGGCAGGCCTTCGCGGGTGTTTGGTGTTATTGACCGCCTCATCAAGGCCGCTGCCTGGACAGGCCCCACCCCGCCGCACCCCGCCGGATCCATCTGGCACAATGCCTTTATTGAGGGGTGCTGTAAAAAGGGCCTTCGTTGTCATGCTAAGCAATTAAAGTGCTGCTGCTGCTGCTGCCGCTGCCTCCGGTGTTTGTCGTCGCGCGTCTGATCTTGGAATGGAAGGTCGCCTCGCCACATATCGATGTATCGACGGCCGACTCGTCACCGAGGCAAATATTGACTGTAACCGGATGGCCAAGCATGAGTCAAATGGATGGGTAGAGGTCTGTGGAAGGGGCCGGGCCGATGTGGGGAAGAGTTGTACAAGTGAGGGGGACTGAGGGGGTATCCGCGCACCGGGGCAAGTATCACGTCGTACGCAAATTGAGTTATGGTATGCGTCTGAGATTACTTGTAAGCGATAGCAACGTTATGCGGTCATTAACAGTCCTAGAAATTTCTATAACTCTTGCACCCCCAAACTGTGGGTGTGGGAGGCGTAGCATGACTCAATTGTTAAAGTGGCGAGTCAAGCACCGCGCGATCCGCACTTGCATGTGTTAAACACGACATTTGAATATTTTGAAAGTGCTCAACTGGAGTATAGAAATTTTTTGTGGTCAGCTCCAGCGTGGAGCCGTCAGCTTGAACACGTAAAACTTTGCAGTGTACTAGTTTTACACTTGGAAATATTCAAACGCCTTGTCGAGCAACGCAAGTATGCTTCTTCTACAGTGCTAAACACTTGGAGGTGTTTGCCAGTTAAACATTTTATATAACAGAGTGCGCTGCCCTCGATAGTCGCATGATGCTGCTGCCACCCCTACTTATTTTGCGGGTGGCCGTGCGCTCCGCCCGGGACAATATTTGGATGGTTGATGTTCCCATCCGATACTGATGACGCGGCTGCAGCGGCCGCTGCCTGGCGCCGCTCTCTCGCTCTCACTTGCACACGCAGTACTCAAGTGTGAGACTGCCACGCATGAGACATAATCGTTGATATTTCCTGCTTTACATTAAGAAATTTGTATTCCAAATGTTCCAAATGAACGCGGATGTATACCGGGTTTCTCTTTGCATGTATGAAACAGTGATGCGGGTTTGCCTAGCCCATTCGTCCGTAAGGCGCCGTGGCCCCGTGGCGACTATATGTAATCCCGGAACTCAGGCATTTTAATGAACGTCTGGTGTGTAGATTCAGGGTGTCGAGCGCCCCTGAAATTCGGGAAACCCGGGAATAACCCTTACTTTGCTCAAACCCGGGAAATACATACCCTTGAATTTTGCTCCCCCCGGGAAACACGGTAAAACTGGCGTCCTGGTTTTCGAGACGTTTTGGAAAAATCTAGACTACGTAGAACTGCCACGTACGGTATCCCCTCGCTTGTGATGGCAATACTTCATACATTTCTCCAAAAAGGTCTGTTTTCTGTTAGACATTCGCCACGAGCCGTGCGCGCACTTTGCGCCCGAATGCTGGGAATGGGAAGATGAAACACGGGTAAACAGAAGCGGACCGCGCCAGGCCGGGCCGCGGTGTTTATAGTCGGGCCTAGGTAATCAAAGGCGCGGAGGCAGCCCTGCCTATGCATGCGTCTGACCTACCTGCACCTGTGAGTGAGGCAGCTTACCGCCGGCCTCTGCTGCCGCGCGCACACATTTTAAAATATACGCTGATGGTCTTACTTCTAGTGAAAAAGCAGCTCTCAACTGCTATCCTGTCACCGGGCGCTCTTTTGAATGGGAAAACCCACAGTTTTCAACTGGCATACATTTCCGTGTCGATCAGTGCTGAGAACTTGTTGATCCCAAGCTTAAACGCCCATGTATTTCGTAGGCTGGAAATGTGTTCAACACTTTATAGGTGGACACATTCTGTAGATCAGCATATCTGTCCGACTCGAAGAGCTCTGTATGAAATAAGCGGGCTTTTATACTGAGCACTCGCTGGTGGTCTCCGCTATGACAATGCCATTATTTTTCGTTCTTGCAGGAGTTGCAATAAATTGACCAAAATTTGGCGTTTCTGAGAGTAAAGGCCTAAGTCCGGCATTCTAAAAGAACGCCAAAATTCCCGGCAGTAGAGACGTCCACAGCTTTCACAGTCTTATTGAAATGTTCAACTGTGTGTCTACTGATTCTTGGTGTATATCAGATGAACGCTTTTGATTACCGGTCCGCGACGCGTGTTTTGGGACGTGGACAGCCACGCCTCGGTATGATATCGTGCGTGCTTGCGTGCGTGCGGTGCTATTCGGAGCGGCTGCGGCTCGCGGTGCCTCGCGGTGCCCCGCGCGTAGCTCAGTGGCGGAACACCCGCTATAAACGTGAACACGATGGGATTGACGCGGGGCAACATTTTAATGGCCGCCGCTGCTTTATGGACTGCTGGGCTGGCGAAAGCTGTCTACGACTAACTGAACGCGACCGAGGCGTGTGTGGTGGGGAGAGAGAGAGGGGGGAAGAGAGGGGCTCGGAAGAGAGAGAGAGAGAGAGAGAGAGAGAGAGAGAGAGAGAGAGAGAGAGAGAGAGAGAGAGAGAGAGAGAGAGAGAGAAAAGGTAGAGGGTTGGAGGGGATAAGCACGAAGATGAGCCGTCGTTCAGAATCAGTGCGACAGTACAGGTTTATATAAGGTTATTCATTTGAATCTAGTGTTCTCCGTTCTGTGGACATTTTGTGTTCTCATTTTCATTTTTTTTTAAATGCCGTCTGGCTAAATTTGTCTACTTATTTTCATATTTTGTAGACTCTTTTATTTTATGCTAACCAAGTAGAAATGTCAGATTTGCGTTGTCCTAGTCGGAGATGCTTCGTGGGGTCTCTATGGTTTTCTTTTCCTCTCTTCGCTTTTTTACGCCAGCAGATCCCCGCGATACTAATATCCAGTGTTTACACCGCTAGAGAGCGCTCGGCTGGGCGTGTAAATACTCGTATAATTTGATGGTCGTAAAATTGGGGCTCAAAGTGGGAACGCTTGTGTGTGTGTGTTGCTTATTTCTTTTTTCTGATTTATCGCGCTAGGTAACGTGAGTTTAGGTCCGTTTATTTTCGTATGAACAGGGGAGGGGTTTTTGGCGCCCGCCTTGTCCAGAGCGCCGCCGCTGCCGCGGCCGCCTTGAAATAATTAGCCAAGCGCAAAGCTCTAAGTACAAATAAAGGGCATTGCGCAACGCTGTCCGGCTGGCCGGGGATCGCAATGTGTGTTGTGTGTTTTGATTTATGGCGAATGGCGGCCCATCGCAGTGGGGTCCAATAAATCAGTGAAAAATGAGGCATGCGCTGTGACATAAAACTGTTGGTTCTTTCATTTTGACGAGTGTATTTATGACCATCATACATGGCAGACCGGCCGGTATCGTACGAAAGGTGGGCGAAAGCTAACCAGCAGGTGGTCTGCCGGTCACCGGGGACGGTGCATCCTGGGGCACAAGGGTTGCGCTTGGCCGTGGGGTGGCTCCCTGCCACTGAGAGAGAAAGAGACATTGTTTGAGAGAGAGAGAGGGAGAGAGACTGAGCGCGCCAATGTGTGACCTCATCACCCCTGCGCCAGGGCATTAGCAGTCTGCGGTCGTTCATGTGGCCCGCTTTATGACTTCAATTAAAACCCTTGCTTTTTGGCTTTTTGACCCTGGGGGTTTCAACAACTTTTGTTTTAATTTTTTTTTCGCCTTGTGTTCTGCTGTGACGCCTGGCGGGCCCCTCCTATGCCCCCCTTCCACCTCACCAACCCACTCCCCCCCACCTCCCCTCCCCCTTCCACGTCCCCACTCTGCCTCGTCAAGTTGAAGCCCGGGCATATTTTTATGTTTGATATTCTGGCAGCAATAAAAAATTTCGATCATGAAATTGCGGCGAGACATAGAAGGCTGTGCTGAGGCGAGGTGCCTTTATAGCGTCGTGAGCGGGTGGAAGCGATCAGGAATGTTGTGTGAGTGTGTGTGTGAGTGTGTGCGGCGAAAATAAGTCTGCCACGAGGGGGAGGTGGTTAGGGCAGGATTGAAAATACTCGAGGGTAGGTGGTTACGATCTTCTCTTCTCGGAAATCGACGGATTCGTCAGCCCACTGTTAAGCGCAGAGTGCTAAAAATGTAGTCGAAACTCGTTTTCCACCGCATACGATACCGTGCTCCTATGGCTTCCAAAGCTATTGCTGGTGTTCTTTTCACGCAAAATCCAGCGAAAAGAATGAAATAAAGATTTCATTATGTGACACTAAAGTTCGATTTTGGCCGTTTTTCTTTGGGTTTACGGCGCTCAGAGGGCAAGGTTTGCAGATATTTAGGTTAAGTGGACCGTCTACACTAAAAAGTTTAACTCTTTAAAAAAGAGAAAATGATATTTTGTACGTTCGTCAGTTACAACACCTCGAAATGAGGTCAAAGGCCCTTTTGGAACATTGCGCGCATTTTTGTAAAAATTTCTTTCTTGTGGTTTTCTAACTGATCGGCAGCGCTTTGCCAAGAATGAGATATTGCCCCCCCCCCCCATACTTTTTTTTGTCGCAATCGGGCCCTATTGCCCCTGACCCCCCGCACCGCAACGACGCGACGCCTCGACCCCCATGGTGCTTTAGTTCGGGCTGCTCGTCAGACCAAGTAAAATAATATCTCACACAGTCAATTTCGGTAATTTCGGTTAATTTTCATTTGCACAAGTAAGCTAGTAATAAAACATGTGAATTTTTACTAATTATTTTAGTTTTACGTGATAAGTGAGGACAGTGATGTTTAATGACATTTTCATTGTTGGGTTTCGAGTGTACTCGCTTAGCAATAAGTGAATAAGCATTACCGCAATAAACGATTAGCTTGGCCGCTGCCCGTTTCTCAATCGCGTTTTATATAGTATTGCGCAAAGATGACACTCAGAGAAGAGTTGTGCTGCGTTCGAGGGGTCAACCACTTAGATATTCCATGTACACACTGAAAAATATTCCAAAAATATTCCAAAATATTCCAGATATTCCAAAATATTCCAGATATTCCACAAAAAATTAGCCAAATATTCCACAAATATTCCAGATATTCCAAAAATTTTCCAGATAATCCAAAAATTTTCCAGATATTCCCAACATATTCCAGACATTCCCAAAATATTCCAGAAATCCTTCAAATATTCCGGATATTCCATGTACACCAAAATTCTTAGTGGTTGACCCCTCGGCCGCGTTATTTCGCGATGATTGTTGTGTTCGTCTATCGTCTCAGTACTGCGGGTCAGGCGGGGAGCTGACCCGGCCGCCTCGGATTCTGTCTATATATATACGCCGGAAAGCTATAAAGTGGGAATGAGCGGAAAAACGACGCATATGCGCGACGCTCCGCGAGGGGTGGAGGTGGAGGGGCCAAGGTGGGAGGAGGGGAAGGGAAGGGGTAACAAGAGAGCAGAGTGTGTAGGGGGCGGGGGAGGGGGGGGAGAGGGCATTGCAACTAAATTGTAACATTTAACGGCAGGCGTGGCGTTTACAGCCGGCGCGGGACGGCAATCAACAGTAACCCACATATATTTTCATTCACACGTTTTGGCTGGCGTAAGCAACGTTAAGTCCCTCTGCCGGCCGCGGCTGCACAGGCCCCGTGCAAGTGTGCAGTCCGTGCGGAGCTGGCCCGGGGGGGGGGGGGGGGGGCTGGGCGCAGGAGGGCGGCGGAGACTTTTACACCTTCTTGCCCGGCCCTGTTTTCTATTCTTACTCCCTCGCTACCTACACACACACACACACACACTCTCTCTCTCACTCACACACACCTGCTCGTCCCCGCCCCGCGGCGGCCAGTACGTACCGCTTTTCTCTTTTGTTTTTGGTCCGTAAAAGAAGATCAGGTGTTGATTCTGTGGTCCGTATGGCGAGGCGGAGGGTGATCAGCTCCCGGGCGTGCCTCTCCTCCTGGTTTGCTGACCGCCGCTGGCTGGCCTGCCTGGCGCCGGCCGGCCGCCTGAGATAGTCGTCCCTGTTGACAAGGACTCGGGGTGGGGCGGGGCGGGGCGGGGCGGGGCGGGGCGGGTGCCCAAGAGAGCAGTGACCACGCGGGCAAGGCGCGCAGTCAAATCCACGCATCTTGGCTCCCGGTCCGTGCGAGATACGTGTCGTCCAGCGGCCTGGCCTCCCGCCTGCTGAACGTGCCTGCGGACCACAATAGGGCTGACCTCCTAGAAACATTATTCCAAATGTGAAACAAGAAGGTGGAAAAAAAAAGAAGTTGTCCGTAATGAAATGCGCGGCCGCTTTTTTATTGTGCCGGTGCCCTGAGCCTGTCACTTACATGTCTTGCTTTTTCCTATTTTCCAGGTGAGTGGCGGAATCGATTTGGCCAATAAGACGGGATCCGTTTCGGTGAGTGACATTTTACTATTATAATTTATAAAATTTTGTCGTATTTATTTAATGTTTATCCGTCCTATGAGGAATAATCGTGCGGTGCGTGAGGGTGCGATCGAGCAGGCGACTGGATTGTGTATCAATAATTAGCCTATGATGATTCGATAAATGTGAATTTTTTCACGGTAGGATTGTAGGATAAGATGTGCTGTTTTGCCATTGAAGATTGCACAGCTACAGCTTTTACTAAAGCGACTGCCGCGTAGTTTTTTTTCCCATTGTATAAAGAAGGTTAGTCCTCCCTTCCTTGCCCGTCGCCCCCCACCGTCTTTACAGGGGCTTCCCCCTGCATATCAGTCAGCATACGAAGGGCCCGGCTCGGCTCGGCCGCGTATTAGGAAGACCCTTGAAGACGCCGAGACCTTCCCTTACCCTTCTTCGGGCCCTTAGGGCCCTCCGGAGGGGCGCTGAAGGGACGGCCGAGCCGGCACCGCTGAAGGGCCTCTGTTTGGTGATCACAGTTCAACACCGCGCCGTGGGGGGACCAATGCAGTGTGGTTACGTCATAAATAGAATCGCTTCATGAGAGAGAGAGAGAGAGAGAGAGAGAGAGAGAGAGAGAGAGAGAGAGAGAGAGAGAGGGAGAATTAGTGAAATAGGTCCGTCTTGCTGATTGGATTATCGGCGCGGAACGATGCAAAGAGGTATGATCCGAAGGGAGGAGGGGACGAGTGCAGGAAGGAGAGTGGAAGAGAGCAGGGAGGAGAGAGAGAGAGAGAGAGAGAGAGAGAGAGAGAGAGAGAGAGAGACAAGGAGAGATGGAGAAAAGAGTCAAGGCGGTCACCGTACGGCTTCGCGCCCACGCCCCGGCGCCCCCGACGTCTCGTACGTGTATTAGCACAGATCCATCCATCCACCCATCCATCCACCCAGCTATCTATCTATCCATCCCAACTGATCATGAGCTATTTTTACGCGAGCTGTTCAATTAGGCCCGCCAGGCCGGCCCGACCGTGGCCAATGGAGGAATCCATGTATAATGTGTTGGGGTGCGTTCGACAAAGTCTCTCTGTCGCTTTCCCTCTCTCTCTTTCTCGCTCGCTCTCTCTCCCCCTGTGTCTCGGCCGCTTGACGAGGGGCCCAACCCCTTTGTGGGGCTCCCTCGCACCCGCCCCGGGGGGGAGGGGGAGACAGCACAGCTCGTCTCGCAGATGAGATGGACCTGGTGTGTATTTTGGTCTTGTCACGCTTTTGTAAACGCTATTACTTGGGTGCCACCACGCCACGGGCGCCGCGGGCTCAGGGGCGGGCCGAACCCAGCGGTGTTGTCTGTTTGATTAATCCCTTATGTTAATGGTACGTCGCGCCTCGACCGCCTAGCTGAGAGAGAGGGAGAGGGAGAGAGAGAGAGAAAGAGAAAGAAAGAGGGGGAGAGGGAGGAGGGGATGAGAGAGAGGGAGGAGGGGATGAGAGAGAGGGAGAGGGAGGAGGGAATGAGAGAGAGAGAGAGAGAGAGAGAGAGAGAGAGAGAGAGGGAGAGAGGAGCGGGGATGAGGGACAGCGAGTGAAAGAGGACATTTGATGAATTAGGAGCGTGATTGATCGTGTGTTTGACTCGCGATGCTGGTTGTTTTTTGGCGAGGCTGCCTCGCGCCTCGCGCCCCCGGTGCAGGTGGCGCTGGCCGCCGCGGAGCGGCGGGTGGGGTGTGGCGGGGCGGGGTGCGGTGGGGTGGGGTGGGGTGGGTGGCGGAGCGGGGTGGGACGGGGTGTGGTGGCCTCGCCTACGGCGGTGGAATGCGGGAACTGTACTCACATTTACCCATCGGCCCGCCCCGCCGGCCCCGCCTCGCTCCCGATCCACCCCCTCACGCTGTGGATGGCGCTGCAAGGACTGCGACGCTTTGCATTTCCTCGCCCTTCAGTGCGCCCCCCTCCTCGACCCGCTCAAAACTCGTCTGTAAGGGGGGCGGAAAGGAGAGGGGGTTGCGGTGGAGCCGAAGCTGAGATAGAAGCAAGGGGCGTATCAGGGGGAGAAGAGGGAGGGGGAGGGAGTCGAGGAGGGACAGGAACTGCAGGAACTGGATGGGTGTGCTTGTGAGAAAAACAGAGACGGAGCGTATTGAAACAAATACTGTTCTTGCATTCGCAGTCAGCAGTGACCACTGAATTATTAGATTTCTGAAGTGAAGGGTATGTGTTTGTGTTGAATCTTTTCGAGTCGTATAATTTCGTTAAACTTGTGTGTGTGTGTGTGTGTGTGTGTGTGTGTGTGTGTGTGTGTGTGCGCGCGCGCGGAAATTGTAGAATTTGTAACCTGCGCGCGCCGAGCTATGGCGAAGGGTGCGTGTTGGGAAAGAGGGTGCGGCGGCGGCGGCGGCGGCGGCGGCGGCGGCGGCGGCGGCGGCGGCGGCGGCGGCGGCGGGTCGTTTGAACGCTCCCGATCAGTCCAGCGCGGTCGCTGGTGGTTGATAATTATACCGCTGATGGGGTGGGAGGGTCCCGGAGGCCGGATAGGAGGGGTGGCGGAGGGCGAGCCGGCCGGGCCAGGCCCGCGCGGACCACATCGAGGCGACCGTGACATTGGGCCGGGCCGTGCAGGGCCGCGAAGCGCAGGCATTGCCCTTCAGCGGGCCGCCCCCCCTCCCCTCCCCCCCTCCCCCCTCCCACCCTCCCCCCCTACTCCACCCGCCCGCCCGCGCCCTACCCAACCCCGCGGCCGCCGCCGCCTGCCGCAACATCGTCACCCTTCGATCTGTCCCCCTCCCCTCCCCTCCCGGTTTGGATAAATGAACTCCAGAATGAAGTGGGGACGGAAGAGGCCTGGGGCCGGCCCGGGCCGGAACGGAAACTCAAGGGGGATGAGATTATTAATAGCGTGCCGGGGGCGGCGCGGGGGCGGGCGCCGGGCCGTGTCGCGCGCGGCTGGCTGGAGGAGGGGTTGGGGAGGACGGCGTGTGTGTTGTCATTGCCGAGGTCACGGCGGCAGTACGCGCCCTACTCCTTGCTGTTATCTGCTACAGTATCAGCGGGATAGGTGCGCGCGCGGGAAGCTTTGAAATGCGTTGCGGACTCCCTGCACCTGGGACTCGCGGGCGGCCACGCGCTGGCTTGGCTGTGAGGCGGACGAGAGCATGGTAAAAATAATGTTTGATTTTTTGAGGAAAAAGTGAAAACTTCGAGGACCTTGAATACATTGATGGAAAACTCCTTGGATTTTGAGGAAGTCCCCTCAAAATTTGTGGAGATTTCCCTTATCTTTTGAGGAGTCTTCCTCAAAATCTGAGGGGTTTCCCTCAAATTACGGAAGCTCCTCAGAGTTTTCCCTTTTCCCCCCAAAAAATCAGACATTGTTTTTTCTGTGAGCGACGCGGTGGTTGCGGGGCGTAAACCACGCGGTCTCCTTCATCTCCAAGTTCTCGATAAGTCGCTGTCATTCGTCGTCGTTTTGGCGCACGGGGGTCATCCCCGGTCGCGAGGGATCGCATGACCTGCCGCGGCCCTCGCGGCCAGCGCTGATTGACTTTTATTTTTGGAGTGTACCCACCCTTGTGGGCCGGGCTCACGTGCCAGGATAACGCCCCATGTGCCATGTGCGCGTCAGACACGGGCGGGGGGGGGGGGGAGGGGGTGCTGGCGGGGCCCCGGGCGGGGCGCACCCGGGCACGCGCGCGCACCGCCACGCCTCGGTGGCTCCATCGATTCTTTTCCTCTCTCCCTCTCTCTCTCTCCCCCTTCCTTCCCACTCTATTTTCCTCTTTTTTTTCACCCCGACTAGATAAAGGAGCAGCAGCAGCTTGCTTGAGCCCGACTGCTTTAAATCTGTTGACGCTGATTTTCTTTTTGACTGAGCACTGTACTGTGGGAGCGACTAGTGATTTGATTTGGGGGCCTGCGTGTGGGTCCTAAAGTCTTCAAGTTGCCTGCCTCTCTCTCTCTCTCTCTCTCTCTCTCTCTCTCTCTCTCTCTCTCTCTCTCTCTCTCTCTCTCTCTCTCTCTCTCTCTCTCTCTCTCGTCATTAGCCGTCGATTTGTGTTTGCGAAGGTGTGGGTCTCTGTCACACGTCTGATTGTTCATATGGAAATGCGGGTCTCATTATGGATCGTGGGATGAGATGACACGGGCGGCCTCCGCGTAGTCTCTCTATAGCGGCGTCCTTGTCTCGCCGCGCCGCCGGCCCCGGCGCGCGCCACGGGTGCGAGCGAGAGAGAGAGAGAGACGCCGCGAGATGTGGGACAAGCGCCCGGCCCGGCCCGCGCCGGAAACGACATCACCGATGAATGCAATGCCGTCATAGAGAAAGAAGGAAGTCTGTCTGTTCTGTTCCCATGCGACTGTCCCGTCTAATCGAATCACGTCGGCCGAGGCGACTGAGCCCCGTGGGTGTTGCGGCCGTGACTCAGAGCGTGCACTCGGCAGAAAATGGACAGCAAATTGAGACGGCAATAATCTGGTTAGGACCACTGAATTTCTCTCATTATTCTTTTTTTTTTTCTTTTTTGAATTCTAATCAGCTGCTGACTTGACTACACATGTTCTGGCTTGTAACTAAACTGGAAACCCAAATGCGTGTATATGTCACACACGCGTAGATTATTGTGAATTTCTATTCGCGCTCTTTTCTGGCGTAAGGATTCCCTGGAACGTGTCCGCATTGTTTCAGCGTGTGAGTTGTAAACTCGAAGTGAGCAAACCTTCACTCCGGGTCACTCCGTGTCTTTCTCTGCAAACTCAGGTGTAGTGCGGTACTTCAGTAAAAAGTGCGAGACCAATGGTACTAGGGTGAAATGTGTCAGACGTATTGTGTTCTGTAGTGACAAGAGTGAGACCCATCGTGTCCCACAGTCAGTTATCCTGTGTATGATCCCTACGCAGACACGATCGGTCTTACGCTGTCGTCTGCAGGACGCACTGGGTGAATGTACTTATGTGTACTCTGGGAAAACAAAGGTAGGACCTAATGCCTTTAAAAGGTGCTGACTTGTTGTGTCTTGAGAAAGGCACGATTGGGTTCATACACTCTAAACTTTTTACAAAGAATTTCTTTGTATAGACCCTTTGTAATACAAAGAATTTTGTGCTGTCGTAGGATACAGGAAATTGCCTTGTATTACAAAAGAAAATTCTTTGTATTACAAAGGTCTGTCTTTGTATTACAAAGATTTTTTCTTTGTAAAATACGACAGCACAAAATCATTTGTAATACAATGAGGTTTCTTAGGAAGAAGTTTAGAGTGTAGACTCTAAAATTTAGCTCCTTTCGGGCATATTAGTGCTTAATGTATGGGTGCTGTTTGAATAATGACTTTATGAAGGCACTATTACTAGCAGCACCTTTAAAGATTGTTTTGTCCTACCTTTGTTGTTGTTCCAATGTCTCGGTGTGGTAGCACTATTGGTTTCACTATGTTTATTGAAGTTTCGTGCTATACACTCGAGTTTGCAGAGCACTGTGTTGAGGGAGCTAACCTCGTGCGTGTAGTGTACATCGAGGGGGCCTCAACTCCTGAAATCATGTGTACACTATCGCTGATATCTTCGAAATCATTGTCAAAAAATGTGGATCTATACCCGAAAAAAATTGATTTGAGTGTGTATTTTGGGCTCATAAAGCTCAAAATACGCTTTACGAATTTTTTCATTCAATTATAAGAGGTGTAATCATATGAAATCATGTGAAATCTTGAAATCATGTGTACAAATTTTGGGTGAGTTGAGGCCCCCTCGGTGTACATTCGATGATGTTCTCTGCTACATTTCCATCTCTCCCCGAGGCGTGCTAGCGCGCGTGTGTCGGGAGATTTTCTCAAGTGCGTCGTTTTTAAGGTTCAAGGATGAGCGAACCTGACAATTTCTCGTGCGTCCCCGCGGCTGCGCCTCGGCCCGGGGCAGGGCCGGCAGGGCGCGTGCTGCAGGGATAATGGCGGGCGCGCTTCCGGCCCCTGCAGGCTGACTCCGAAGATCGCTCTTGTATCTCCGTCCTTGTCGCACCTATGGTGGTGCCCTATGTTGGGGGTGGTAGTTCCCCGTGAGTGCGACAAGGACAGAGGCGCGAGAGCGATCTTCGGAATCAGCCTGCTGGCCCCGGCCGCTGTAACGAGACCATTGTAGCTGAACATTAAAACATGTTTAATGCCGAAGGGAGAGGGATGGCTCAGAAATATGGTTGGCGAGGGGCTATTATTCTCTCTCCAAACAAGGGAGCCCCCCGGTCTTTGTTTTTATTCGTGTCGATGGAGCGTCGGATGGCGCGCGGATGGCTGATGGCTCTGGGCGGGCGCGCGCCGCAGTGCTGCGACCGCCTCGCCTACCCGGGCATAGGCTTTGATTATTGCTCTGAAATTCCGCGAGTGCGGCGTGCGGTCCAACCGTTTAAAAGGCCCTCGAAAAGGCTGCGGTACAGAATGCACTATGCATAACAGATTTTATAGCGTTACAAGTTCCAAGCCTGCGTCTAGCGTGTCTCATACTGTTTGAACGGCGGTAATTCGCGCGAACCATCCGTGGGGCTGCTGTTACAGCAGTGCACGGTAAAAGCAATGTCTGATGTTTTGAGGAAAAAGGGAAAATTTTGAGGAACTTCCGTTATTTGAGGGGAACCCCTCAGACTTTTTGAGGATGGCTCCTCAAAAAATAAGGGAAATCTCCACAAATTTTGAGGACCCTTTCTCAAAATCTGAGGGGTATCCCTCAAATTACGGAAGCTCCTCAAAATTTTTCCTTTTTTTTTCTTTCAAAAAACCAGACATTGCTTTTACCGTGCGGTGCATTCCGCACTAGTGCTTTAGCAGTGAGACTGTAGCACTAATAGATTTTCAGGGTGTTTGCGCGGACTGGTGGGCTGGCGATCACCCTCGTGCCCCTTCAGAGCGAGTGGATGAACGTTCGCGATCGGGCTTTGAGATTGATGGCGCGGGAGGCATTAGAGAAGCAGGCCTTGGACTCGCCGAGGAACGATTCTTTGTTTCTATCGATACAGCGAGTGAGGAGAGGTACACTTTTGGTATTGGGGAGAGAGGCTCGGCGGAGGGGGGGGGGGGGGGGGGGGGGGGGGGGGGGGGGGGGGGGGGGGGGGGGGTGGAAGGTAGAAGAGGGGTGTATCACATCTGTTTTGGGGGTTGGGTGGGGGTTGTGGTTTTGGGAGGGGTTTGTGGGTGGTTGTGGTGGGGGTGGGGTGGATTGGGTTGGGGGGTATTGTGTTGTTGGGGGGTGGTGTTGGGGGTTTGGTTTGTTTTGTATTTGTGACTGGGGGTGTTGGGTTTTGGTGAGTGGGTTGTGGGGGTGGTGGTGGGGGTGGGGGGGGGGGGGAGTGGGGGGGGGATAGGTGCAAAAAAAAGGCCAAGGGGGGTTGGGGAGAAGTAGGGGGGTCATAGATGGTGTGTTGGTGGGGTGGTGGGGTTTAGGAGGGAGGGGTAGGAGTAGTTTAGGGAATGAGAAGAGGGGGGGTGTGAAAGGGGGGGTAAAGGGGGAAAAATTGAGGATGGGGGAGATGGAGGAATGGTTGGTGAGGAAGATCAGGTAGGGTTGAGTTTTTGTTGTTTAAGCGGGGGTAGATGTGGGGGTAGGGTTGGGAGGAGAGTGGTGTGGGATGAAGTAAAAGTTAGGCATGGTGGAAGTTCTAAAAATGTTTGAAATGTTGGATAGAGGGATTTAGTTATATCTGGAGGGGATGCTATAACGAAAGAGGATGTAGATGATGTAGGGGTCCAGTTGAAAGGGTGTTTGGGGTGGGAATAAGATAGGAATGATGATAAGGGTAACAAGCTAGGGCGTGTTGGTATAATAGGCAAAAAAATGTTCAAAACGTAGATCAAGGAAGAGGTGTTTAAAAGCTCGACCACGGAATAGGAAAGATTAATATTTGTCTGTCACCGTACCAGACATTTGCTGATTGGACAGATCAAGAAATCCCTAATCCATTATTAAGGAGAGTATGCGTAGGGATCAACACTAGAAGCTGGCAGTTTGTAGCATCACATTTCCAAATATGTCGGGGGGATCCTCCGTGTTCCCCGGGCGCCAGGGGTATCTATGGTCACAGACACGGATAAGGTGGGCATAAAACAATAGGGAGAGGAGTGGACCACACGAGATGAATCTATACTAATTAACCTATATGGGTGCGGGTTCCTGTACGCATTCTAGAGGCGATCCTTGCTTTTTAATGAACGATAGCGATTCGTTCACGGGGAGTGCCGGGACTTCTGCAAATCTTAGGGGAGCCCTTGGACTGTGAGGAAATATAAGGATTATTCAAAATAGGGGTGCTTAGTATTGTACGGACTGCAAGGTCGCATATTGCGTTGGTTGACAACAGAATGTAAAAAAAGGGCCCCACGGATTTTAAAGGATGCGTTACGCTGGTGTCGCGGGGCGAATATAGAGAGATACCGCAAGTGGAGACATTAAATCTGGGAAACGGCGTAATCTGACCGTTGATCAAGGATAACTGTAGGGGGTTGGTGTTGGTGCTGGCCCCATGGGGCCCACGCAAGTGTTACATGGCTTTTCGTGAGTGCATATGTCTAGTTTGGGGGGGGCCCAAGGGAATATAAGAACATCGAGAAGAATTAAAAAGGCAAGGACACAATGTCCAAGCTTGAGACAACACCGGGGGTGTGCTGTTGTCTAATGAAGGTTTTTGTCTGCCCCTTGGGGTGGCCGCCCCTCCAAGGGAAGATTGGAAGGTTGTTAACACTGGTGTTCTGATCCGGATGGGATAATAGTCTAGAGAAAGTTGAAAGAAAATGGTAATGGGGACGAGGGGGACTATCCGTTTTTTTTTATTTTGATTTATCCATATTTCATTTGCAATGTTATTTGGCTTTATGCATTAATTTGCTCAATTTGGATCTTAAGAGCGTTATATTCATGTTTGGTATTTGATATGATTTTCTTCTAATATTTTATTAATGATGAGTTTTTTATAATGATGTGCTTTTTTATTAATTATAGGTTGGTGACTATTGATTTGTTATAGAGAATTTGTCATGTATTATCTTGTTGAATTATCATTAGCATGAGTTTTTGACATGTAGTTTTACATTATAGGGAGTTGGTGGAAAATAATATTTTCAAATGTGAGATTGGTTGTAAGTCATATATCATTTACAATTTAGTGATGGAGGGCAGCAGAGCGAATAGACGAGAGGCAGATAGTGTTGGAGCATTACAGTATGATATGGGGTAGTGTGGTGAGTGTCTACAGGGGAGGATTGAGGGGAGTAGAATCATAGAATGATACTTAAGTGGGGAAGGAGGGGGGTATATGTGTGCGTGATAAGGGGGTTTTTGGTCCGTATGTGTGAGGAGCAGGTGTGGAGATGGGTGAGGGGGAGGGGTAGCAGTGGAGTAGTAGGAGCTGTTGTTGTATGGGGGGGAAGGGTGTGAGTTGGGCTGATGTCTGAGGGGGGGGTGGACTGGGTTGTGGGGGGGGCGGGGGGGGGGGGCTGGTGTGTGGAGTTCTGGTGTGGGGGGGGACGTGATGGGGTGCTGGGGGAGATGGTAGGGGGGTAGTGGGGGGAGGTGGTGTAGTTTGCTAGTGGGGGGTGCGAGAAGAGGTATGGAATTGGGTGTGTTGGGGGGGGGGTTGTGCTGGTGAGGAGAGGAGGGTAAGTGAGGGGTTGGGATGGGGGGGTATGGTGGGTGGGGGTGGGGTTTGTTTTATGGTTGGTGTGGTAGGTATGATTAGGGAAGGGTTGGATGTTATGGATTGTGGTGGGTAATGTGGTGTGGCATTATTGTAGGGGGTGCGGTAAGATCTGTCGGGTGTTGAGGTAGTCTAGAAATGGAGTGGGGGGTAGTATGGAGTGAGAGATGGGGGAAGGGGTGGTCTGGTGGTTGTTGTGCAAGATATGGAGGTGGACTTGTTGAGATGGGTGGTGTGTGTGTAGTGGGGGAGTGGCTGGCTGGTGGCGGGGAGGTTGAATTGATGTGTTGTTGGTCTGTGGATCTTTGTTGTGGGCTGAGGATGTAGAAGGGGAGTGGGTGGAGTGGGGTGGGGGGAGAGAGTCATGAGGTGCTGGTGTGAAGGAGGGGCTGGAGGTGTGTTGTGGGGGGACTGGCTTGGGGAGAGGCTGCTGGGGAAAGGGGGGTCCTGTTGGGGTGGTGGGGGCGGTACGATGGTGGTATGGGACAGGGGATTGGATGATGGGGGGATGTGGTGTGAGGAGGGAGGTGTTGGGTGGGGTGTGTGGGGTTGGGGGGTGAGCTGTTGGAGCTAGGGAGTGGGAGGGCTGGGGTGGTGGGGGGGGTGGACGTTGGGGTTTTTGGGAAGAGGGCGAGTATATTGTGAGTGGTGTGTGGGTTGTGGGGAACGGGGTGGGTGGGGTTTGTTAGTGGGGTTGTGGTTGTGTGGCGAGAAGGTTTGGTGGGGGGGAGTCGTTGAGTGGGGGTGCAGATGGTGGGGGGGGAGTGGGGTGTAGGTTGAGGAAGTGTCTGGGTGTAAAATGGGGTTGCGCAGGGGGGGGCTGGGGGGTGCGGTTGTAGGGATGAGGGTGTGACTGGGGAGGTTTTGTATATAATTGCATAATTGAGTGATTCATTTGGTTTGATAGCATTTAGATTGGGTAATAGTGTA